>JACEFZ010009934.1:72500-528736 GCA_014155875.1 Cepaea nemoralis
GTCTCTGAGTTCCGGAGTTCGTGCTTTGTGCGACGTTTTCAGCAGGCCGTCCTGCGAGATGATACCGAGCCGTATGGGATAAAACCAAGTGCAATGGAGTCACTCATCAAGCATTTCAAAAGCATGTTAAAGATGTTAAAAACATTAATAGGAGTGACGAGGGGATCTGGCCGACGCTCAACGCTCAATCAATCAATCAAAGCATTAATACCGTCACTTAAACAAGAGGAATTTAAAGGCTAAACGTTTGACTTCATTGCACTGAGTTTGATCCCATATAGTCTCATTTTCCAGAGCAACCTGTGCTTACAGGTTAGCTTAAAACTAAATCTACTCAAGTCACAACAGAGAAACCGACTAACCCACAGACCTCGAGATAATGAATACCAAACTACCGCGTTTACGTACGCGGACATTTCATGTTTCCAAATTAAACAGTTCTATGAAATTAACATCTAGAAAGATTTGGACTGACTTAAATCTGTCATTTCACAAGAAAAGAAAACCAGAACAATAGGCATTCCGAAAGCAATTTTCGGAATAGTGGTGTTTTTCGTAACAAACCCGTGTTTGTCCCGGAAAACCAGGACGTCTGGCAACTCTAATCAAGACGGTCCTGTAACAGAATGCTAGTTCATCTGTGCTTTACTTCTATGTGACCTTGCTAATATGTGGGTTCTACTGTAGCTGGTATCCGTATTGTTTCTATGGTCAGCACTAAGTAGCCAACTGACTAAACCGGCTTCCGTTAGATTTGTGTTTGTTTACGATGTCTATAGACTGTTTCTGTCAAACTTTACACTCCTGTTTAACACTGTTAATTGTTAACGCATTTTAGCAATTTATCAATCACAGCGGCGGTCCGCTGGCTGGGGGTCAAACAGCACACACATATCGCGATTGTAATGGACCTACAGAGCATGCTGAGATGGATGAAGACAGGCAAGCTTTATGAAGAGTGGCAGGCTTTCATTAAAAACACAAATGATAGAGCATATGTGGGAACTTTTCCCCCAGGACACGCTGGTGATGTGGGTAACGAGCAGGAGGACATATTGTTTGGATCTGAACCGCCAAGTGGTTGTACTTGTTTGTGACAGGATAGGTGTGCTTGAGGCCCTTTGGGATCATGTGTTGGGGCGTGAAGGGAAATGGATCGGCGTGGCGTGGAGGGTAAGATGGATTAGCGCAGAGGTTCCCAAACCACGGCCCGCGGGCCACTTGTGGCCCGCCAGCTGTAAGAAAGTGGCACGCGAGGCCTCGTTGATTAATATAAAATATTTTAATAATTTAAACAAAAATGCACTTGGAGCGCCCCGTCAGCGTGCGATAATTCACTCTGCTCGTGGTTGTTATGCTTAGATATTATTGAATGCGCCTGTTCAGTTCACAACGAAAGGTTATGAAGTCCCAAATCCCAGCCGTCTCGACCAATCAGAGTGCGCAATGCGCCATGTTGTCGTCTGTTACAACTGTTTAGCAGAGTCGGTAGTTGCCAATGAGCGAGGTAATGTGATATCATGATGTGTTCCGTTTGAGCGGATATATATATATATATATATATATATATATATATAATATATATATATATATATATATATATATATATATATATATATATATATATATATATATTCGCTGACATATCTGACACAGCTTACGTCGAGGTTTTTGTTTGGGCAATAAACGATAATTTTGAAGTCAATTTAAGGCCTTCTAGGACTGGAATCAATGCATGCAACTACCAAAGAGACTGATCTGTTTGAAACTCTGAAGTTGTGTTTAGAGAAAAAACAGTGTAGAATGGATCAAATTGGACAGTGTATGCACCGACAGTGCTCTGGATTTGACGGGTAAAAAAGTATGGATGTCTAGCATTGTTGGAACAGTTTCTTGGCAGCACTATATTAAAATATCATCGTATCATTCACCAAGAAGGTCTGTGTAGAAAGTCTGTAAATCTCAAACATGTCATGGATGTTGTTCTGAGATGTGTGAACAAAATTCGAAGTAAGGAGTTGAACAAGTGTTAGTTCAGATAGTTTCTATCAGACCTGAAAGGAGGAATACGGTGAGCTACTGTTACACTGTGATGTCAGATGGCTATTTAAAGGGAAAGTGTCACGTTTCTGGGCACTGAAAAATAGTGTCTATCCGTTTCTGTCTGGAAAAAACATGCATTGCCAACAGAACGAGAATGTCTGCTGAACGATGACTGTCTTAATGACCTTGCATTTTTGGTTACATCAGGTCTAATTTAAACTCTTCAAATACGAGGATCCTGGAAAGAGGGGGGGGGGGGGGGGGGGACACACAAACTATTCACAAATTTGTGCGATGACATTTCTTCATTTAAAATGAAACTACGACTGTTTATCGGACATCTGACTGAATGGACTTAGAGGTGTTTCCAACTTGTGGTGGAAAAGAATTATGACTTGTTACAGTGCAAAGTAAAAGTTGAAAGTCTTCTGGATATCTTTCAGTCGAGATTTCAAGAGTTCACAATAGAGGAGGATAATGTTGCCCTCTTCATAAATTCGTTCGTATTTCCTGAAGCCAAGCTCTGCCAATTATAGCAGAACCTTCAGCACGAAGTAATTGATTTGAAATGCAATTCTGCAATGAGGTGTAAATTTCTGGAGCTGCCTGCTTCAATTTCAGCTGATCATATGATTTCATTCTGGCGAATATTGCCTGTCAAACAATTTGAACACTTGTGTTCATTCCCCCAGAGATACATTTGTCGTTTTGGTTCGACTTACAGATGCGAGCATTCATTTTCCCCAATGACCGTTATAAAAAACAAGTTACATTCTAGACTCACGGACATTATTCTTGCTGCGCTTATGACCTTGGGCTTAAAAAAGTCGCTTAAAAGTCGACAGGGTCGACTTCATTGCACCAGGTTTTTATCCCATATGGCTCGGTCTCTTTCCGCAGAACGGAAAGCGTCGCACAAAGCACGAACTCCGTAGCTTTTAGCGACGACCCATGGGAGTCTCCGAAACATTTAACTCGTAAACCGAAGGACGCGGCCCGGAATCGAACCCACAACCTTCGGCTCACGAGTCAAACGGCTTGACCACTTCGCCACAGAGACTCCCTTGGGCCCTTGGGCAAGACAGATTTGTGCCCAGACATTGGTAAACTGGCATCTGAACTTAAGTAACTGGTTATGAATAGCAGTTACAATTGTAAATTAATTACATTAATAGCGATTTTCGAAACTGATTTAAAAGTTTATTGTTAAATGAAATTTTGATTCCATCCATCCATCATGTGCCATGCCGGTAAGCGTGGGCGGTCATGTTCTGCCATCTCACTCGATCACCAGAGTCGTGGATCAGCTCCGTTTTCTGTCTCGACCATGCCACAAGGCCAAGCCATCCAGGTATTTACTTCTAGGTCTTCTCCTTGGTCTCTTCCCCTCGATCTTACGAGTTGTCACCAAGTTCTCCAAATCATTTCTTCTCATAACATGCCCAAAATATTGTGACTGTCTACGTCTAATGTCTCTAATCAGTTTACGATCTTCACCGAAATATGATCGCAGTGTATATAACTGACACTGACTGCCTTTAAAGTGTTAGAATTTTGTTGACCAAAGTTAAGAAAGGTGTGAATGATATTGCAGGACTTTTATAATTAATATTGTTAATATACTTTACGTAAGGATACCCTTGAGGACGTAAGTTTCCCAACGCGTAGTATCGTGTTCTTCAAGAAAAATCCATCCAATTGACGAGAGATATACTGTAAATTTGGATCCCGAGTAGTCTCTGGCCTCACTAGTGTAACGATCACTTTCACCCCTGGTCGGGCACGTCTGAACTTTGGCTTCACCCCTGGTCGGGCACGTCTGAACTTTGGCTCTTTGGTATCAATTCGTTCTGGAAACGTCTCTAGCTCGACTCCAGTCAGAAGCAAAGCGATTAAAATGGGCTTTCCTTAGCAGGCCGGCAGCCATTATGCCCACCCGCCTCAGAGAAACCCAATACAGCTGAATCGCACTTTGTAATGAACATCTTCATAAGCGAGAGTTTCTTTTCAAACTTGAGCAAGGTTGATACAAATTCTGAGTCAGCAAAACGATTCTATGGCCGTATTGAAACACTCCCACAGCAGCATTTAGGAGTCTGGAGCTGACTTGACAACAAAGTTCCTTGTGAATAAGAATGTGGAACAGCAGCTCTTGGCTATGATAACGTCGAAGAAGCCATCAGTTTTTGCGTATTATAATGTAAATCGGCAGCTCTTGAAAACGGCCACGGCTATGATGATGTGGAAGAACCCATCAGTTTTTGCGTATGACAATGTAAATCAGCAGCTCTTGAAAACGGCCACGGCTATGATGATGTAGAAAAAGCCATCAGTACTTCGCGTTTTTCAGCCCAAGTTCAGAATCCTGGTTACTGAGGCTCCATTTCAGACTATATAACGGAACGAGTCTGAATGCAACTGCAGCTGAATGTATCTGTATAAAATCAAGACAACTCCTTGATGATAAATAAGTGTCTGTTTAATTGCGAAGGTTCTTTGGTATAAAAATTGTAGACTGCAAATATCAAAGCTTGTTGACAGTTAGCCGGCCGATCGTTACTAACTCCCTATGTCAGCACGTGAGTGTAACTCAAATCTCTAACTACCGTGCTCCTTCGTGCTCATTCCCTTTTCCCTTGCGCAGCATCTTGCGTACCAAACTAACCAAAGCCCATATAACAGGTCATACTGTTATAGTTAATTAAAATGTGATCTATGCCAGTGATTATAGGTTCTCTTGTCACATGATTTCCAAGTTTGTTTGTGTATATCCTTTCTTTGTAGTCTGGTACTGCTAATCTGCGGTCCTTTGGCTTCTGCCAGGTTGATGACTCTCCATCCATTATCATTTGAAGTTGTATATAGGCTTTCCATACCGGCCACTTTTTTATTAGTTTGCTCTCTACCTATTTTTGCATTGAAGTCTCCCAGTACAATCAGGATGTCCTGTTTGGGGGTTTCTTCTATGTCATCTTCCAGATCATTATAAAAGTCTTCTTTAATACCATCTTCTTTCTCTTCAGTAGGTGCATGTACATTAATCATCGTTATATTTTTCCATTTACCTTTTATTCGTAATTTACTAATCCTGTCATTAAAAGCTTTAAAGTTTAAAACGTTCCCCCATAACTCTTTTTTGATGACAAATCCTGTTCCTAATTCATGTTTATTTTGGGTGTTTGATCCTTATATTATAATCATTCCATTTTGCTCTAAAGTACCCTCTCCTGGCCACCTTATTTCTTGAATTGCTGTTATATCCACTTGATATTCAACCAGCTCCCGGGTTAGTTCTTCAGCCGCTCCAGCTCGATATAGTGTCCGTACATTCCATGTTCCAAATCTCAAAAGTCCTTTAACGTTCCAAGGTCGTTGTCCAGATAAGTCAGTCCGATATCGAGGCTCATGTATTTGTTTCGTAACAAAGAAAGGTTTTTACAAAGGTGGGAATGTTAACCCCACGCTTCAACAATATCACTTCCACAAAATTTATTTCATTGTTATATTTAATGACCCTCACATTAGTATAATTCCGAAGGTTATTGTTAGGATTTATGACATTTAAACCGATCTCTATGGCAAAGGACTTGCGAACGCGGTTTATGAGCCCGTACACCTGGGTTCGAAACACAGCGGTGCAGGTTATTTTCGAAAAAGGTATAGGAGCCGGTCATTCAGAAAGCTATGGCAAACTATTGAACGTAAAATTTGCCCAGGAATCACGAACAGCGAAAATGCTGGGGTTGACTGCTACGTCCTGTGAAGGACATGCAACTTAATTTCTTTTTATGACCTTTATCAGGCCTGACAAAAATACGAACAATCATATATATTAATATTAGCCAGTAAAAGTGTACTATTAGAAGTTATAAATAAATATGGAACTTTAAAGTTGATTATAAAATGTAAGTAAGTAAAGATTTTAAAATGATTGTATAGGTAATCTAAAAGTTTTCTTCTTCATATTATAATCCTTGAGTTGAATTTTTGTCTATTTTATTTATAAGAGTAAAGTAGAGAGATTTTTTAGTTAGTTAATAATATTAGAACTAGGTATATAATTTCTAATTTTAAATGTTAGTAGTCTCCCTTGGAACAATGTTAGATGTTTATGTTCCCCCATTCATTCATTCATTCATTCATTCATTCATTCATTCATTCATTCATTCATTCATTCATTCATTCATTCATTCAGTAGTATGTCCTTTGCAGAACCTCGTTCCCATAACAACCCTCCGGAAAACTTCTCGATCACAAGCAAGATGTCCCGCGTCTGATACACCCATCTGGAGATCATCCGCCACATCCTGCACCCATCTTCTCTTTGGTCTTCCTCTTCCTCTCTTCGCAGGCATATAGCCCTCCATTATTATTCTCTCCAAACTTTCATGACTTTTCAAGTGACCAAAATATATCAAATTTCTTTGTTTTATCGTCTTTAAAAGCCAACCCTCTTGAATTTGAACCCTCAGCTTTAGAAGTATGGATGCATGCGTTCTTTTCTTCACCCAAGATATTCTTAGAACCTGTCTATAACATTTGTATTCAAAGTCATGTATGCGCTGTTCAGCTTGTTTAGTAAGTGTCCATGTCTCACAGGCGTATGTTGCAATGGGAAAGATGCATGCTCTTAAAAATCTAATTTTTGTAGTTCTATCTGTCCCGCTCTATTATTTATTGATTTCTGTTAGTCTTTAAAGAGCAATTGATAATCGTCGTTGAATTTCTTTCATTGTGTCACCATTGTTGGTAATCAATTTTTTTTCTTCTTCTGTCGCTCGCCTGAAATATGTTTTTAACTGCAATGTTGTCTCTTGTATGAATCTAACAATCTTGTTTAGTTCACTCAGCGGTCCATAGAGTTTATCTTCCACTGTTGACTCTCTAGGCCTGAAGATTCGCCTGGATATGTTGTAGTTTGGGCAATCCTGGAGTATGTGCTCTGATGTCTGCGACGCCAAACCACATGTGCACATGGCTGAGTCACCAATCTTGAATTTTGTATACATGTGGTTGCGTAATCTATTGTGTCCTGTTCTGATTCGCAGAAGAATGACCTGTTCTAGTCTGTCCATAATGTGGTAGTCGTCTTGAGTAAGGATTGGTGGCCTTCTTACTGATTTGATCATTCTTTTCTTTTGGTGGTATGTAATGGGCTCATCAGGTTATTCTTCATTTGCTCCTTCCTTAGCCAATCGATCAGCTCTGTCGTTTCCGGGGACTCAGCAGTGGGATGGTATCCACTGGATGGTGACCTTATGCTGACTGCTAAGATCAGAAAATAGTGTCCTTAGAACTGACAATTTCCCAGACAGGAGCCCTTCTATTAGGGATTTTACATCAGTCAGTATCACCACAGGTTGTGTACCATGGCTGGTATTTAGTAATTTCTCTGTTGCTATCTTGATTGCTTCAATTTCGGCATCATAGTTATGGCGGTACTTTCCTGTTGGAACTCTGGCCGTGTCTCTAGTATTATTTGGGTATTCTATGTACACTTCCGCTCCTCCATTTCGAACAGCATTTTGTGCTGACCCATCTGTGTAGACTCGGATCCAGAGATCCTGTGGGTATTGCTCATTAAGGAAGCTGAGAGTGGCTGTTCTGCGCTGTACACTGTTCTGTTCTTCCTTGTCAAATATTCCTCTCACTTTTGTCTGGATTTGTAGTGATAGTCTATGTTCATCTTTCCACGGGGTTCGTTCTGGAATAGTTGTCAGGGGGATACCAACTGTGGGAAGATCGATAGTTTCTCTGCAGAGTCGTTTGGCTTGGTGGAGTTTCTCTGCAGAGTCGTTTGGCCTGATGGATAAAACTACTTCTTTTCAACCGCCCCATAGCTAGGTTTTCAAATCGGTTCTTCATAGTCTGACCTGGCAAGCTGAGGAACTTTTCTGCTTGTATTAGTGTGTTTGTATCTCTGCATTCTCTTAGAGCTTGTGTCCTCCCCATTTCTCCATTGCTACTATAGGGGTTGATCTCATCCCTCCTGTGATGACTCTAAGAGCTTGATTTTGCACCTTTTCCACCTCCTGTAATGTGGTTTTTGATGCTGAACACCACGCAGTTGACCCGTATTCCAAGTGTGGTCGTATGCTCTGTTGATAAACTTTGCTAAGTATTTTCCCACTGGCTCCCCAAGTGGTCCCACTTAGCTTTCCCAGGATGGCTATTTTCCTTCTGGCTTTTGCTACTGCTTTTTTTATGTGTTTTCTTCATGTCAGCCTGTCGTCGAATGTTACACCAAGGTATGTTGGTTCTTTATCTTCTCTTAGGGGGTTCCATTTATTTGAATGATCCCTGCCTTTTTGTGAGAAAGGGTAAATAGAGTTGTGCTGCACTTGTCAGTATTTATGTTGACGCACCATCTATCCGCCCATGCAACAAATGTATCTACAGCTCTCTGTAGCAATATGGTGGCCACTGATGCATGTTCATTTGCGCTCCACAAAACCAGGTCATCAGTGTACATTGCCGCTTTAATTCCATACGGTAGATTAACAACAAGATCATTGATGGAGATTAGAAAAAGTGTTGGGGACAGGACTCCGCCCTGGGGAAAACCGTGACGCAATAGTACTTTCTTGCTCTTGAGACCGTCTATCTGTACTCGGGCTCTTCTGTTGTGCAAGTATGCTTTCACCCATTTGTACATTCTTCCATTGACTTTACAGTTTCTCAGTTTCTTCATCAAACCTTCTTTCCAGACTTTGTCAAAGGCTTTCTTCAGATCTATCCAAGCCCCAAGTACCAGCTTCTTCTCTTGGAATGCATCTTCTCAACTTCTTGAGATAGGTAGGCTGTCTGATCTTCCGTAGAGTAGCACTGCCTAAAGGCAGCCTGTTGTGGCACAAGGATGTTAACTGATAACTGAAGGATGTTTTCACTTTCAATGTACCACTGTAATCTGTGATTGATGACGCGTTCCATTGTTTCTAGAGACAGCTGGTGTGGCAATGGGTCTGTAGCTGGAGGCAATGGAACTGTCTTTCCCAGATTTTAGGATGGGTATCATGATTGCTTCTCTCCAGACTTGTGGAACACTGCCTAAGGTCCATGTGTTATTAAAGATCTGTAGCAGCTTTGATTTGGCCTCTGTTCCTAGGTTCCTGATCATTTCATAGGCGATACCATCAACTCCTGGTGACTTTCTCATTTTAAGTTTTGATATGGCTAGCTCCAGTTCACTGAATGTGATAGGTGTCTCCATAACCTCATGAACAATTTCCTTCTGTCCTGTATGTTGCCATTTCTCTCGAATCTTTTGTTGTTTCTCTGGACTAATTTCGATATTGTTATCTTGTGCGAATGAGTCGGTAAAATGGTCAGCTGCTTGCTTTCCTGTTAAGATGTTTCCGTCTTTATGTAGTGCAATTTTTGAGTTTCTCCCTGTGCCTTCATTTTATTAGCTTCCATAACTTCCTTGTCTCTCTTTCAAAGTTCAGAGACTCTGTTTTCTCCTGCCAGCTTTTCCGTCTAGCCTGCAGTTGGGTCCTTTGAAAATTGGCTTTTGCGAGCTGATATTTATTGAGGTGCTCTTATCTGGGATTGGCCTCTGCTTGCTTTCTACACACTTCCACATCATTATGCAACTGTTCCAGTTCACTACTCCAGTAGGATTTATAATGTTTACCTGCTCCACATGGTACTGTTTGTCGTGTTGCCTGTAGTATGCATTTCCCAAACTCTTCAACTACTTTATTTATGTCCTTCTCAGTGTTCAGTTTTCTAACCAGTATGCTGGTGCGATGCTTGTACATTGCCCAGTCTGCTTTCTTGTAGTTCCACCTCGATAGGGTGCTGCTTTCACTTACAAGCTCAATTTCTACAGTTAGAAAGACTGGCCGATGGTCACTGCCACCAAGTTGTTTCCCAACAGTTCGTGTAATGTTCCACTCCAGGTCTGGTGAATGAAAAGCCAGATCAGGTGTAGTTGTAGTGTGCCATGATCTCGAGTAGAAGGTATGTGGGTCAGACGGCTTGTTAATCAAGATGAATCTATTCTCATCCTGCCAGTCTTCTTGTCTCTCTCCTCTCTGTTCCATATGATCATAGCCCCAGCTCTGCGAGTGGCTGTTGAAGTCGCCAAACACAATCATTTTTCCTTTTAATGGTAGTGTGTCCAGTGCCTGTGGACGGTCTTTGGACAGCAGTAATTGATCAGGTGAAGGTCTGTATTGTCTGTCTTAAGTTTAAGTGCCTGACACTCAGCCCCTTCCATGTAAACTTCAATTTGGGAAGCAGGAATGTTGTTTTTGACAAGAGTCAGTATCCCACCCTTTCGCCTGTCCTTTCGGTCAGATCGGTAACACTGGCAGCCTCTGATTTTGAAGGCTATATTTTCGTTCAGGTGAGTTTCTTGCAAGCAAAATACGTTTACAATTTCTTTGACCAAGATGTTTTCTAGTTCTATTCTTTTTTGTTGACACCCTCTGCATTCCAGTGCATTATTTTAAGTCTTTGTTTGGTACGGCCAGACGTCCTATTGTCAGGCCCTCTGGCTCGGCAGGACATCTGAGAAGGACCCCCATTAGTTGTGGTTAGACCCTTATGAGGCATAAGGCCCGGCACTGCACCTGCCTGGGGGTCCAGAGCAGGGCGAGCACCATAACATGTAGCAGTTGTCGACATAATTCACGGCGTTATTGCGTGGCAGCCTGATTTCTGTGGTGCGCCTCCTGGCTGGCTGCCTCCATCTTCAGCACCTTTCTGTTGCAAGAGTAGACTATGGTCTTACTCGACACACGAACACATAATCGTTGGTAATCAATGACCTAAGATATTCAAAATTGTCCACCATCTCCAACTTTCTAACATATATTTCTTTCTCCATAGTAGTTTTATCTGTACGCATTATCTTTGTTTTTGCTATGTTAAGATATAAGTTGTGATTTTCACTATTTCTTTGGGTTGGTGTTATTAAGTTTTCTATGCCAGTCTGTGATGTGGATAGTAATACTGTATCAACAGCATATCAAATCTCTGGTATTTCATGACCACCGATATGTAGGGCATCATCTTTCTCCCTGGTTATATCATCTCTGACATTTCTCATTATATTTTCGGCGTACAGGTTAAACAAATAGAGTGACAGCACACAGCCCTGCCGGACTTATTGCTTGATGTCAAACCAAGCTGATGTCTCGCCTTTTATTTTAACCGCTGCTTGTTGGTCTAGAATTCAGAGGTTCCCAAACCACGGCCCGAGGGCCACTTGTGGCCCGCCAGCTGTAAGAAAGTGGCACGCGAGGCCTAGTTGTTTAATATAAAATATTTTAATAATTTAAACAAAAATGCACTCAGCGCCCCGTCAGCGTACGATAATTCACTCTGCTCGTGGTTGTTATGATTAGATATTATCGAATGCGCCTGTTCAGTTCACAACGAAACGTTATGAAGTTCCCATATCCCAGCCTTGTCGACCAATCTGT
The DNA here is from genome assembly GCA_014155875.1 of Cepaea nemoralis. Classification (NCBI taxonomy): domain Eukaryota; kingdom Metazoa; phylum Mollusca; class Gastropoda; order Stylommatophora; family Helicidae; genus Cepaea; species Cepaea nemoralis. The sequence goes on from JACEFZ010009934.1 coordinate 83,975, forward strand.
TCCAGTCTGTTACAACTGGTTAGCAGAGTCGGTGGTATTGTGTTGAAATTAGATTTTTTTCAATAACAATTTACCGTTAAAGCCAATAAACATGAGTGTGGAAATTCTCAAATCAAACAATGGCAAAAAGTGAAACTGTGAAGATGTTGCTTGTCGTGAATTCAACGAAGATTGGACGGAGAAATTTATGTTTATGCCTAGCCGTAGTGGTGAACTAGTTTGCTTAATCTGCGGATTTTCTGTTCCTGTTACACACAAAAATTAATCTGGACCACACATTCAGACATACATTCTCAATATCCAATCAATTCGGAGTTAAGAAAAGATTTCACAAAGAAAGTTCTCTGACCAGGCAGCAGTCATTTTTCACCAAGGCTAGTGAACAGAGTAAGAGTGCTGTTGTTGCATCGTACGAAGTCGCTCTTCTGTTGGCTCACAAATAGAAGCCGTTCACCGATGCAAAAAAAAAAAAAAAGTAATCTAGCCTTCCCTTAAAATTGCTGCTAGAATGCTTGGCGATAAAAAGTGTGAAACAAAATTTGATCAGATTCCTTTGTCTAATAATACTTTGGCCAGGCGAGTTGAAGGACTTAGCCAACGATGTTTATCGTCAAGTAGCAGCACATATCAAAAATTGTAATGTCTTTTTATTCATTGCCAGTGGATGAATCCACTGACATATCTGGCACAGCTCAGGTCGCAGATTTTGTTCGGGCAATAAACGATAATTTTGAAGTCATTGAAAAACTTCTAGGACTTGAATCAGTGTATGCAACTACCAAAGGGACTGATCTGTTTGAAACTCTGAAGTTGTGTTTAGAGAAAAACAACGTAGAATGGATCAAATTGGACAGTGTATACACCGACGGTACTTCAGATTTGACGGGTAAAAAGTATGGATGTCTAGCATTGTTGGAACAGTTTCTTGGCAGCACTATATTAAAACATCATTGTATCATTCATCACGAAGCTCTGTGTGGAACGTCTGTGATCCTCAAACATGTCATGGATGTTGTTCTGAGATGTGCAAACAAAATTCGAAGTAAGGCGCTGAACAGGCGTTAGTTCAGGTAGTTTCTATAAGACCTGAAAGAAGAATACGGTGAGCTACTGTTATAATGTGATGTCAGATTGCTATTTAAAGGGAAATGTTCTGTCACGTTTCTGGGCACTGAAAAATAGTGTCTATCCGTTTCTGTCTGGGAAAAACATGCATTGCCTACAGAACGAGGAATGTCTGCTGAACGATGACTGTCTTAATGACCTGGCATTTTTGGTGACCATCGACGTCTCATTTAAACTCTTCAAATGCGAGGATGCAGGAGGGGGGGGGGTGGGAACAGACAAACTATTCACAAATTTGTGCGATGACATTTCTTCATTTAAAATGAAACTACGACTGTTTATCGGACATCTGACTGAATGGACTTTAGAGGTGTTTCCAACTTGTGGTGGAAAAGAATTATGACTTGTGACAGTGCAAAGTAAAAGGTTGAAAGTCTTCTGGATATCTTTCAGTCGAGATTTCAAGAGTTCACAATAGAGGAGGATAATGTTGCCCTCTTCATAAATTCGTTCGTATTTCCTGATGCCAAGCTCTGCCAATTACAGCAAAACCTTCAGCACGAAGTATTGATTTGAAATGCAATTCTGCACTGAGGTATTAATTTTCTGGAGCTGCCTGCTTCACCTTCAACTGATCATATGATTTCATTCTGGCGACTATTGCCTGTCAAACAATTTGAACACTTGTGTTCATTCCCCCAGAGATACATTTGTCGTTTTGGTTTCGACTTACAGATGCGAGCAGTCATTTTCCCCAATGACCGTTATAAAAAAACAAGCAACGTTCCAGACTCACCGACAAGTATTCTTGCTGCGCTTATGACTTTGGGCACGACAGATTTGTGCCCAGACTTTGGTAAACTGGCATCTGAACTTAAGTAACTGGTTATGAATAACAGTTACAAATGTAAATTAATTACATTAATAGCGATTTTCGAAACTGATTAAAAAATGTATTGTTAAATATAATTTTGATTGTAAACCGAAAAATGGACCGCAGTGTATATAACTGACAATACTGTCCTTTAAAGTTTTAGAATTTTGTTGACCAAAGTTAAGAAAGGTGTGAATGATATTGCGTGACTTTTATAATTGTATAAAGGTGTGGCCCGCTTAATCTACCGAAAATAGTAGATATGGCCCTCTGCTTGAAAAGCTTGGGAAACACTAGATTAGCGGTTCGTGAAGAGTAAGATGGATCAGCATGACGTGCAGGGTAAGACGGATCATCATGGCAACGGGGGGGGGGGGGGGGGGAGGTACGATGGATCAGCGTGGCGAGGAAGATAAGATGGATCAGCGTAGCGTAGAGGGTAAGATGGATCAGTGTAGCGTGGAGAGTAAAATGGATCAGCGTGGCGTGGAGAGTAAGATGGAGTAAGATGGATCAGCGTGGCATGGAGGGCAAAATGGATCAGTCTGGCGTGTAGAGTCAGATGGATCAACGTGGGGTAGAGGGTGAGATGGATCAGCGTGGCATGTAAGGTAAGATGGAGCAGCGTGGCATGGAGGGTAAGACGGATCAGCGTGGCATGGAGGGTAAGATGGAGCTGCGTGGCATGGAGGGTAAGATGGATCAGCGTGGGGTAGAGGGTGAGATGGATCAGCGTGGCATGTAAGGTAAGACAGAGCAGCGTAGGGTAGAGGGTAAGATGGATCAGCGTCACGTGGAGGGTAAAACGGATCAGCGTTGCATGTAATGTAAGACGGATCAGCGTGGCATGGAGGGTAAGATGGATCAGCGTGGCATGGAGGGTAAGATGGATCAGCGTAGGGTAGAGGGTGAGATGGATCAGCGTGGCATGTAAGGTAAGATGGATCAGCGTAGGCTAGAGGGTGAGATGGATCAGCGTGGCATGTAAGGTAAGACGGAGCAGCGTGGCATGGAGGGTAAGATGGATCAGCGTGGCATGGAGGGTAAGATGGATCAGTGTGGGGTAGAGGGTGAGATGGATCAGCGTGGCATGTAAGGTAAGACGGAGCAGCGTGGCATGGAGGGTAAGATGGAGCAGCGTGGCATCGAGGGTAAGACGGATCAGCGTGGCATGGAGGGTAAGATGGATCAGCGTCACGTGAAGGGTAAGATGGATCAGCGTGGGGTAGAGGGTGAGATGGATCAGCGTGGGGTAGAGGGTGAGATGGATCAGCCTGGCATGGAGGGTAAGATGGATCAGCGTAGGGTAGAGGGTGAGATGGATCAGCGTGGCATGTAAGGTAAGATGGATCAGCGTAGACTAGAGGGTGAGATGGATCAGCGTGGCATGTAAGGTAAGACGAAGCAGCGTGGCATGGAGGGTAAGATGGATCAGCGTGGCATGGAGGGTAAGATGGATCAGTGTGGGGTAGAGGGTGAGATGGATAAGCGTGGCATGTAAGGTAAGATGGATCAGCGTAGGCTAGAGGGTGAGATGGATCAGCGTGGCATGTAAGGTAAGACGGAGCAGCGTGGCATGGAGGGTAAGATGGATCAGCGTGGCATGGAGGGTAAGATGGATCAGTGTGGGGTAGAGGGTGAGATGGATCAGCGTGGCATGTAAGGTAAGACGGAGCAGCGTGGCATGGAGGGTAAGATGGAGCAGCGTGGCATCGAGGGTAAGACGGATCAGCGTGGCATGGAGGGTAAGATGGATCAGCATGGCATGGAGGGTAAGATGGATCAGCGTATGGTAGAGGGTGAGATGGATCAGCGTAGGGTAGAGGGTGAGATTGATCAGCGTGGCATGTAAGGTAAGACGGAGCAGCGTGACATGGAGGGTAAGATGGATCAGCGTGGGGTGGAGGGTAAGATGGATCAGCGTGGGGTAGAGGGTGAGATGGATCAGCGTGGCATGTAAGGTAATATGGATCAGCGTGGTGTAGAGGATGAGATGAATCAGCGTGGCGTGTAAGGTAAGATGGATCAGCGTGACATTGAGCGTAAGATGGATCAGCGTGGGGTAGAGGGTGAGATGGATCAGCGTGGCATGTAAGGTAAGACGGATCAGCGTGGGGTAGAGGATAAGATGGATCAGCGTCACGTGAAGGGTAAGATGGATCAGCGTGGCGTGAGGGTAAGATGGATCAGCTTGGCGTAAAGGGTAAGACGGATCAGCGTGGCGTGAAGGGTAAGACGAATGAGCTTGGCGTGTAGAGTAAGATGGATCAGCGTGGCGTGGAGGGTAAGATGGATCAGCGTGGCATGGAGTATAAGGTGGATGAACGTGGCATAGGAGGGGCTGGCGTGGAATGGCCAGGGGAATCTGGCCGATGATCAGTGCTCCGAGTAAAGGCCAGACGACACATAATCAGATTACAGCGAGTACTAATAGTATTGGGACTCTTCCCTGGTTGTTGAAGATGAGGACAGAGCAAGTATGGAGTGTCCCGATTGCTGTGATGTCAGGTCTTGACGCTGCCCTCTATTTGGATCTTGACGTCAATCAAAATCTGTTGATTTCTCAAGCTATCTCAGTGGCCTCAAGATCTCTCCCCCCCCCCCCCCCCCCCCAAGCACCACTCTTTGTATCGCGTGGTGACCTAACAGCGGGGATACAGGTACCTGGGTCTACTTGGGCAGACTGGCTTGCAAATGGCATTTCATAAATAAACACACACATAAATAAACACACACATAAATAAACACACACATAAATAAACACACACATAAATAAACACACACACAAATAAACACACACATAAATAAACACACACATAAATAAACACACACATAAATAAACACACAGCTATTGTTGGCGTTCACATAAGTAGAAGAAAGATGTAGAGACTAGAGGACACATTAAACAACAAAAACATTACAAGATAAAGTTACCGAACGGGATTCGAACCTGTGAAGTCGAAATAAAGCTGCAGGAACAGATACACTTCGACGCATGAACAACTAGACACCTCTTTAAGGGACAAAATATTAATAAAAGTAACGTGCTGTGGGGTCAGCACATCATGGCAAGATACACATGATGCCTTTGCTCTTCTGCTGCATGAAGATATCTACTCCAGTTGTCTTGATTATATCTAGGTCACCGGATGAGAGGTAATAAATAGCTGGTTGAGAATTGCCTGGAAAAACTGGTAACTCTTAAGTCTGAATCAGCGGCGTTCAGATCATGTGAGATCAAAAGTGCTTGCATGAAGAATAACATAGAACCTATACGTTTGTATGGATGTCAAACATGGACGACGAGCAAACACGCTGAACAACTTCTAATGGTAGTAGAAATGTGGTTTCTGAGGAATATACAAAGAATACTATGGACAGACAGAAAACAAATGAGCAAGTTCTAGAAGAAGCAGATGAAAACTGTAAACTGATTAGAGAAATTAGACACAGACAGACACAATTTTCTGGACACGTTATGAGAAGGAATAAACTATAGAACTTTTATTTTTATTTATTTTATATCATACCTGCTAGTTCAACATTTACAGTCATACCTGCTAGTTCTACATTTAGTCATACCTGCTAGTTCTACATTTACAGTCATACCTGCTAGTTCTACATTTACAGTCATACCTGCTAGTTCTACATTTACAGTCATACCTGCTAGTTCTACATTTAATGTCATACCTGCTAGTTCTACATTTACAGTCATACCTGCTAGTCGAACATTTAGTCATACCTGCTAGTTTTACATTTACAGTCATACCTGCTAGTTCAACATTTACAGGCATACCTGCTAGTTCACCATTTACAGTCATACCTGCTAGTTCTACATTTAAAGTCATACCTACTAGTTCTACATTTACAGTCATACCTGCTAGTTCAACATTTAGTCATACCTGCTAGTTTTACATTTACAGTCATACCTGCTAGTTTTACATTTACAGTCATGCCTGCTAGTTCAACATTTACAGTCATACCTGCTAGTTCTACATTTAGTCATACCTGCTAGTTTTACATTTACAGTCATACCTGCTAGTTCTACATTTGGTCATATCTGCTAGTTTTACATTTAGTCATACCTGCTAGTTTTACATTTAGTCATACCTGCTAGTTCTACATTTAGTCATACCTGCTAGTTTTACATTTACAGTCATACCTGCTAGTTCTACATTTAGTCATACCTGCTAGTTTTACATTTACAGTCATACCTGCTAGCTCTACATTTAGTCATACCTGCTAGTTTTACATTTACAGTCATACCTGCTAGTTTTACATTTACAGTCATACCTGCTAGTTTTACATTTAGTCTTACCTGCTAGTTCTACATTTACAGTCATACCTGCTAGTTCTACATTTAGTCATACCTGCTAGTTTTACATTTACAGTCATACCTGCTAGTTTTACATTTAGTCTTACCTGCTAGTTTTACATTTACAGTCATACCTGCTAGTTTTACATTTACAGTCATACCTGCTAGTTCTACATTTAGTCATACCTGCTAGTTCTACATTTACAGTCATACCTGCTAGTTTCTACATTTACGTCATACCTGCTAGTTTTACATTTACAGTCATACCTGCTAGTTCTACATTTACAGTCATACCTGCTAGTTTTACATTTACAGTCATACTGCTAGTTTTACATTTACAGTCATACCTGCTAGTTCTACATTTACAGTCATACCTGCTAGTTTTACATTTAGTCATATCTGAGAGTTCTACATTTACAGTCATACTGCTAGTTCTACATTTACCAGTCTGCTGCTAGTTCTACATTTAGTCATACCTGCTAGTTCTACATTTCAGTCATACTGCTAGTTTTAAAACAGTATCATGTCTTTCACGTGGACAAAATATTTCACTTGCCTCTCTTTATTTCATCACTCCTCTCATTCCATTTGTCTATGACCTCCGCATTTATTGTTTTTGTTTCCATGAAATGTGACATATTCGTCTGTATCTTCACATAATTACTATAATTAAAAAGAGAAACACGTTGCAACTGAAGAAACTTTAATACAATGATTAATTCAAGTCTATAAGAAATTAAACAGTAAAATGTAATTTCTGTGATTTTACGAATCACTTAAATTGTTACAAAACACTACTACTAGTCTGATATGTTGTAAATATCATTTGTAAAGAATGGAAGTGACTGACATGGAGTTGGAGGTGGGAGAGGTTTTTATCTGTTGAGTTTTCTGTCTTTGAACAAGCGTAATCACTGTACAGTGAAAATATTTTCAGAAATATAGGAGATATGGAAGGAATCATACCTGCTAGTTCACCATTTACAGTCATACCTGCTAGTTCTACATTTGGTCATATCTGCTAGTTTTACATTTACAGTCATACCTGCTAGTTTTACATTTACAGTCATACCTGCTAGTTCAACATTTACAGTCATACCTGCTAGTTCTACATTTGGTCATATCTGCTAGTTCAACATTTACAGTCATACCTGCTAGTTTTACATTTACAGGCATACCTGCTAGTTCTACATTTACAGTCATACCTGTTAGTTATACATTTACAGTCATACCTGCTAGTTCTACATTTACAGCCATACCTGCTAGTTCTACATTTAGTCATACCTGCTAGTTTTACATTTACAGTCATACCTGCTAGTTCTACATTTACAGTCATACCTGCTAGTTCTACATTTAGTCATACCTGCTAGTTTTACATTTACAGTCATACCTGCTAGTTCTACATTTACAGTCATACCTGCTATTTCTACATTTACAGTCATACCTGCTAGTTCTACATTTACAGTCATACCTTGCTAGTTCTACATTTACAGTCATACCTGCTAGTTCTACATTTACAGTCATACCTGCTAGTTCTACATTTACAGTCATACCTGCTAGTTCTACATTTAGTCATACCTGAGAGTTCTATTTTTAGTCATGTACGTAATGTACTGACTGTACATTCTGTCAGGCTGATGTTTGCCCATCTCTCAAGATTTATCTTCCCACTTCTATCGTTGTCTACATCCTGCTCGCTTGCCCTCCAATATGGTTTTTAAAAGAGTATCATGTCTTTCAACGTGGACAAAATATTTCACTTGCCTCCTCTCTTTATTTCATCAACTCTCTCTTCATTCCCATTTTGTCTATGACCTCCGCATTTGATTGTTTTTGTTTCCATGAAATGTGACATATTCGTCTGTATCTTCACATAATTACTATAATTAAAAAGAGAAACACGTTGCAACTGAAGAAACTTTAATACAATGATTAATTCAAGTCTATAAGAAATTAAACAGTAAAATGTAATTTCTGTGATTTTACGAATCACTAAAATTGTTACAAAACACTACTACTAGTCTGATATGTTGTAAATATCATTTGTAAAGAATGGAAGTGACTGACATGGAGTTGGAGGTGGGAGAGGTTTTTATCTGTTGAGTTTTCTGTCTTTGAACAAGCGTAATCACTGTACAGTGAAAATATTTTCAGAAATATAGGAGATATGGAAGGAATCAATATTGGGGGATGATACATCAATAACGTTAGATATGATGATGATACAGTCTTGATTGCAGACAATGAACAGGGCCTGCAACATTTAGTAGATGCGGTTGTTGCACACAGTGAAAAACTAGGGTTGGTACTGAATATTAAGAAGACACAGATTATGGTCATCACTGGGAAGAATGAAATAGAACAATGTATATACGAGTAGATGAGCATATTCTTAAGCAAGTGAATCGATACAGTTATCTCGGCACAGTCATAACATCTGATGGGAGATGCCTTGAAGAGATTAGAACAAGAATTGCCATTGCGAAGGTAGCCTTTCTGCAAGATGAAAAACATACTGACCAATAACAAGATATCAATTGAAACGAGAAAAAGAGTGTTGAAGTGCTACATAGAACCTATACTTTTGTATGGATGTGAAGCGTGGACAATAAGCAGTCAAGCTGAAAACAGCTGATGGCTGTGGAAATGTGGTTTCTGAGGAAAATGCAAAGAATACCATGGACAGACAGAAAAACCAATGAACAAGTCCTTCAAGAAACAAATGAAGATCGTAAACTGATTAGAGACATTAGACGTAGACAGTCAAAATTTGTTGGGCATGTTATGAGAAGAAATGAATTGGAGAACTTGGTGACGACTGGCAAGATCGAAGGGAAGAGACCAAGGGGAAGACCTAGAAGTAAATACCTGGATGGCTTGGCCATGTGGCATGGTCGAGACAGGAACACAGAGCTGATCCACGACTCTGGTGATCGGAGTGCGAGAGCTTATCGGCATGACACATGATGGATGGATGGAGTCCATACACGTGCCACTACTTGTAGTAGGCCTACACAGGACTGAGATTTGCATATTGATTAGCTGTCCCTATAACCAGTGTCCCTGTGACGTCTCCAAGTCAACATATTAGTCCAAATGACTGGTGCAGGGGTTGAACCCGCTACTTCAGCTTCTTGGAAGCGATTTAAAACTAAGGCATTATAAAACCAAAGTACTTTAGTAACATTTTCTAAATTGCTTTTTAATTATATAACCTGCATAGTTGGATACCTCTTGAAAAAACAAATCCAACGATACCTTATTCAAGTCTGTACGTCAATTGTAAGCTGGGATATTAATTTTTGTATGTCAGTTTATTATTTAACATTGGCATATTGGGATCCCATTTGGAAAAGTGTGACCACAAAACACATAAGCTAAGGGCAGATAACTGCTCTTGGTTTTTTTTTCGCTAAGGGGGATAACTCAGGTTTTATTTTGAGGGCCAATGTGTAACGCAAAATTCAAATGAAAACCTTAAACTCCCTCTTCCTCCTGCCTCTTCCTCCACTCCAACCCCCTCCTTCGCCTACTCCTTCTCATTCTTTCTCCTCCTCCTTCCTCCTAAAGCCATTTTAATAATATGGCAAATTTTCCCAAATGCAGAAATAGTTCAGTATGACAGTCATGTAATAATAAAAATTGTGAATGATGTAATAAACCCAGTAGTCGGCTAGGGGGGTTCGGGGTGTCAGGCATTGGTAGCACCATTGGTAAGGATGACTCTCATGTCCTTTTCAGGACCCATCCCCTACTGGTCCAAGCCTGACAGCCAGCTCGCGCCTGTGGCTCCTAGTAGCTGTCAGCATGCGACAGCGGCCACCCCCGGGCGACAGCGGCCACCCCGGGCAACAGCTGTGAGAGGCTGGCTAAACCAAGCGTGAGTAGCCGATTTGTTGTCAAACCAAGCGGTAAACAATGGTATGCCTACACAGCATGTGAAGACAGGATTCGGCAGACAGCGTGGAAGAAATCATTCCTGATTCAACGGGCAAGACAGCGTTTACTTGCAAAGCGTTGTGGAACGTAATGAGCACGGCAAGGCACGTAGAGCGCCCTGGTCATCCACTGCACCTGTATTCGTCTCCAGTCGTCTTGACTTGTCTTGCCACTGGATTCAGATGGACTCAGGCGAGAGAGTGAGGTCGACGAATTGCGCAACTCTTCCTCACTTTAATCCAAGTCATCGCGCAAGTCATTCTTCATCCAACGTCATACACTTTCAACCCCAATGGATGAAATGAATGGTCATCATCATTCTTGATGGACAAACAACAGAGACAATAGTCGGCTGGATTAGCGCATTCGGCATTGGTTATGCTGACATCGTGCGTTCGAATCTCCATGAAGAATTTTTGTGTCCTTAGTAGCATAGTGGTAAGTGTCTCTGCCTGTCATGCAGGAGCTCGAAGTTCGAATCCTCTCGGAGAGGCAATATTTTAAGGCACAGTTGGTTAGAGCGTCGTGCTAATAACGCAAATGCTGTGGGTTCGATCCCCATACTGGCTAGCGAAGTGTATTGTCCATTACCCCATGTGCACAACAATCACCTTCAGATTGATAGGACTGTCAGGGTAAAACCATATTCAGCTGCTTTGGTGGCTGTCTAGTCACGGGACTATCATTCTGAGCCGGTGATGGACCCTACTATAACTTCTACTTGAGATTGAACGGGTTAGGAATAATGGTGAAATCGAATCGAATTGAATAAAGATTTATGGTGGCTTTCAATTTTTATAAAATGCCAAATCATGCAGTTTAGAAAAAGTAAATAACCAAACCATGAGTTATTAGTTTGCATATCATATACAAAATTATGATTCTGAGTTATGTTAGTTGAGTAACTGTTATTAATCAACTACATTATTAAAGCCGGCTCCTTGGTGAAGAGGTTATATTTCTTTTTTTTTCGGGCTGATAAACCGAACGTAAAGGTCATGTCACCGCTGTAATCTACCTGTCATCTTGTTTTACAAAAATATTTCATTACGTAATTTATAGGGACGCAGAGGTGTTTCCAAGGCACCAGGGCCAGGTTCAAAACTGGCCAAGACCTAATAACACGTCCTAGTCGTGCGTCCTGGGCAACAGGTTCTTTCGGGGTCCTGGCTAACGTAGAAGAGTCGCTGATTCTTCCGAAGTCGGAGAGTATCTGCCTGCACGGCGAGGAACCACCAGTCTGCACACCAATAAGCCAGACATGGGACAAAGGATACTCACGCAAACCTCAGTCCGGTATGACATCACACTGATGTTAGACAACAGGATGTCTTCATCTGACATACAGGACTTCACGCTGGAGTTCACAGCCATTGAACGCAAGCAAGCAAGTAATTTAGACGAACAACTAATAACATGAAAAACAAAATGCAAATAACAGAACTTACTATTGTGAGGTAATCAATTCAATTTAATAGTCACTGTATATTTTGCATGACTTCTTTTTCACACAACTTCAGACTTGAAGACCTGAAAATATTTTTAAAAGCAGCAGTCAATTTGAGACAATATATTTCTATACCACCGACTAAAATAAGACAAAATAATGTAATAAACCCTAATATTTATGGTGGCTTTTATGTTTTATAAAATTCAAAATCATGCACTTATAGTAACACAGTAACTGTTATTAATCAATTAAATTATTAAATCTTTCACTGATTCAAATCATGTGATATTAATAAAATAGTGACACCATCTGTTCTGTTTTCTTGTCCCATATATATCAATATGTATGGTTTCTGTGGGCTTTATTAATAGAGTGTATTATGTGTTTTACTTTAGAAGCTGGCTGCTGGGTTTATTATGAGGCCATTTAAATTATTTCCATTAGGTCAGATCTTGCAATAATAATTACACTTACACCATTCTATTTGGTTTGCTTTGCCGTCCCACAATAAAATTATAGTGTCAGTGTCTATAATAAGCATGCCAAAAACTGTTGCATACATTTACAATGAAAGCTGCATATTTTGCTACCCATTGAACATTTTAAATTAGGTCAGAGCATGTGTTACAGAATAATAATGACATATACATGTTTCTCACTTTTAATAAGAGAATCAACAGAATATGGTAGACAGTTCATTTAATAACATGTATAGCCATGCTGCTGGCATGTTTAATGAGTGTTCAGGATTATAGCTGTGCAATTTTTCGTATACATTACTTCGACGAATTTACAGCACAATAAATCTGTCTCAATATTACACACTACTGTGAACTATACAGGTGTCATTACGGTATTCTTTTCATTTATTATACTTTCATAGTCTATAAAGTATACTTTTTCATTTAGTACTGGTGACATTTATTGCAGACAGCTGGTGACATTTAGTGAATAGTGGTGGTGACAATCATCTAAACATTACTATTGTTCGAAATGACATATGGCATAATTTTACTGTAATTCCATTGAAATGAACTGCAAGAGCCATTTTTCTCTTTCAATATGATTTATTTTGACCTTGTAAAAAATTTACAATGGGTGCCAACACATTTTAGAAATGTTAAGTTACTTAAAAATCAAAGGTTGTTAGGCTGAACCATGTAAAGTATATGTATTACTGTGGGCTGACAAAACAAGCATAAAGCAAAATACTTGTCATATTACACGTTCTGAGATAACGAAGTAACCAAAATGGCCAACAGATTTGTTTCGTAATGAATACATCACTTACATGACATGATTGAAGAAAGCCCTGCATATGCTTGTAGACAGGTCAAGAGTACCTAATGGCATACTATTTCTTTTTATATTAAACATTTTGAAGTTCACATTCAGTGATATTACCCAGCAATTAATTTTTGTGAAATCTGTAAATTATTTAGAAAAAACAGACATCTGAAATGAACCACGGAAACCCTACACATATTTGTGTGTGTGTATATATTATATATATAATATATACACACACACATACATTTTGTACATTAAAAACACAAACCGAAAGGCATAATGCCAATTCTGATTGTACATATTTGCAGTCAGTGAAACATTTAAGCAAATCTTAGTGCTTTTTGCCCTGACTAAATAACTGAAATATTAAGATCAATTAATAAATTATAAAAACAATAACATATTTCAGTGTGCGGAAATAAAGTTACATTGAAAGCCCCTTTTATTGTACTATTATAGTGCATGGTCTGAAGAAATTAATAGCTCAAATATCTCGCCAATTATATTTTGAAAAGTAAAATATCTAAAGCGATTAGTCAATTATTATTTGAGATTAACAATGTAGAACCAGCTATGTAATATATGTGAGTGTTTGTGCACACAACAAACACTGTTCACAACATTAAAGCAATAATAAAACCATTTGCTACTGATTTACAGCTGACAGTATAGCATAGTTTATAGAGAAAGTGAAAATATGGAAATTCAACTTACCATACAGAAGCTTCAATCAGCATATAGAAATAGTTGCTATCTATAAGCTTCTTGTCTGTGTCTATACATAATTTATAAGACAAGTGATAAACATGACAAATTATTTCATCAGTTACCTGTAGACAGTTGTATGTTTTGCAACTGCTGTATGTCATTATGTCTCTTAAATGTCAAAAAAATCAGTTTTTGGGATGCTTGAATGATTACAATAAATTGTTCAATACTGTTAAAAGATAATTGCATGGCAGGCACAAGCACAGGAATGTTAAGATTGTGCAATTATTATTACATGTTATTATCAGACATAGTGACAATCAAACCAACCAAAAAGACCAGGAGCAATTGAAGATTACATAAAACAGTAAGAAAGACAAACAGCTTTCTTTGGTCATGTGATGAGAAGAGGGGCACTGGAGAATTTTGTGACGACTGGAAAGATCGACGAAAAGAGAGGCAGAGGAAAATTCTCTGGCAACATGTTATGCCAGAGGGTTAACTGCAGATCTGAACTGGAAATATATATATATATATATATATATATATATATATATATATATATATATATATATATATATATATATATATATATATATATATATATATATATATATATATATATGCACATACCTCATCATGCTGTGAAGACGTCAGTCTGCTTGCCATGTCTACGGTCTACCAGCGCGCGTATATATGAGTTAAGGCGTGATGAAAAGTTACCAAAAAATAAACGATCCCGGCCGTGTAGCGTGATGGAAAATTAAACAAAATTACTAAAATGGATGTAAAATGTAAAACTGCATTCATTGGCATTAACATCGCCAAGAATGTTCCATAAGAATATTAAATAGTTATCGCTGGAGTATGACAAGAAAGCGGCTATTTCCCGCCATTGAAATATCACATCATTGTTGATCATAGCATACCATCTTCATCATTTTAGTTTCGCACTTGCCCTCCGACTTTAATAAACCAAAATTACACAATTTATATAAAAAGGGATGGTTGATTTAATTATATATCTAAGAACAAACACAGACATCTACATAAAACGTGATTTGTAGGTCTACTTACGTCTGAAAATGTCACTCTGTAATTTCTGTCTCGGAAGCGAATTTCAGAAACACGAGACGTACACACGTAAACCGGGGTTGTAGAAACTTTATAAAGTAATCGGTCCTTTTTTACGCGATCTTGAAATAATCGGGGAATTTAACATAACGAGTACTCTATATATCCTTAATATCGGGGAACAACAACAAGCAAGTGACAATCGCCGTAAGAATCATCTCCGGCAACGTTCGGTAAATGAAAACGTAGTTTAGTTTAGTCAATAGATCAACATCACGGCACACGGGTGCAACCCATAAGTGCTCCGTTTTCCTCCTAACTCAAACCTGAGTCTGGAGAAACTCAGCTCAGTGCACGAACTCCGTAGCACTGGCGAGGATCCTGAAATACTTTGGGTAGAATATTAAGTCGAAATTTTGCCCGGGCAGCGCCGTTAGGCTACTCTTTTTCGATTTCCAACTGCCAAGGGATTTAGTACGTGCGCAACAATACACACAGGCGTCCAATCTCACTACCCAGAGACCAGGGGAAATTTTATTACTAGAAGTCCACGAGGAAAAATCCCGGTCATCACCGGGGCTTGAACCCGGGACCCCCAGCACTCGAGGCGGACACCATACCTCGAGACCACACAGCCCCACGACAATATCATGTTTAAAGAATGGAAGTGACTGACATGGACTTGGAGTTGGGAGAGTTTTTTTATGTGTTACGTTTGCTATGTTTGAACAAGCGTAGTCACTGTACAGTGAAAATATTTTCAGAAATACAGGAGATATGGAAGGAATCAACACTGGGGAACGATACATCAATAACATTAGATATGCAGATGATACAGTCTTAATTTCAGACAATGAACAGGACCTGCAACATTTAGTAGATGCGGTTGCTTGCACACAGTGAACAACTATGGATTAGAACTGAATTATAAGAAGACACAGATTATGGTCGTCACTGGGAAGAATGAAATAGAACAATGTGATACACGAGTAGATGGGCATATTCTTAAGCAAGTGAATCGATACAGTTATCTCGGCACAGTCATAACATCTGATGGGAGATGCCTTGAAGAGATTAGAACAAGAATTGCCATGGCGAAAGTAGCCTTCTGCAAGATGAAAAACATACTGACCAATAAAAAGATTTCAATTGAAACGAGAAAAGGAGTATTGAAGTGCTACATAGAACCTATACTTTTGTATGGCTGTGAAGCGTGGACAATAAGCAGTCAAGCTGATAACAGCTGATGGCTGTGGAAGTGTGGTATTTGAGGAAAATGCAAAGAATACCATGGACAGACAGAAAAACCAATGAACAAGTCCTTCAAGAAACAAATGAAGATCGTAAACTGATTAGAGACATTAGACGTAGACAGTCACAATTTTGTTGGCATGTTATGAGAAGAAATGAATTGGAGAACTTGGTGACGACTGGCAAGATCGAAGGGAAGAGACCAAGGGGAAGACCTAGAAGTAAATACCTGGATGGCCTGGCCATGTGGCATGGTCAAGACAGGAACACAGAGCTGATCCACGACTCAGGTGATCGAGTGAGAGAGCTTATCGGCATGACACATGAAGGATGGATGGAGTCCATACACGTGCCACTACTTCTAGTACACAGGAGTGAGTTTTGCATATTGATGAGCTGTCCCTATAACCAGTGTCCCTGTGACGTCTCCAAGTAAACATATTAGTCCAAATGACTGGTGCAGGGGTTGAACCCGCTACTTCAGCATCAACACTTGGCCATGTTGACCTTCTTGGAAGCGATTTAAAACTAAGACATTGTAAAACCAAGCATCAGTGAGACTATTAAGAGCCTTTACAAGTATATTATGATGTAAAAATGAGTGAGAAGGTCATTTGTGGTTAGTTCAGTGAATATTGTGGAGCGTCCATCAGAGAACATCTTAAATGTTATTACATATATCAGCCATAGATCAGCATGGCCGAATGGATAAGAGTGCTTGTTCTTAAACATCTGGTGTTATGATGCCGAAGTAGCGGATTTATCCCTTACACCGGACAGCTGGACTAAAATGTTTATTTTTCGTCCTTGATTTTGGGACGTAAATTACCTCTGAAATCAGACTGGGTTCGCCTGGCGGTGAGGAAGACTGGTAACAGCCAAAGCTAATCCACATAAAAGCATGAGTGGGGTAGTCAAGAATAAGAGAATTTCTGACTTACAAGGTGCTGACCTCACCTGGCAGAGGACTGACGAGAACAAGGGCAAAGCCCTCTTCGAAAGCTATCTAGAGTAGAGCAGAGCAGCCAGACAGACATGAGAGACCGACATCTTGCCAAGGAGGTAACTTCAGACAGGTGTAAGGCCCAGAACGTTTCGGATGAAGACACAGTGACAGTGAAAGAAATCAAGGCTGTGCTTCAACGATAAAAAAAAAAAAAACAGCGCTCCAGGGTCAGATGGCATACGATATGACGACATTAATTGCGTACCGACGAGCTAGAGAAACCAGCAGACATGTACAACAACAGTATAGAGAGTGCTAGCACCTAGGAGGAGTGGTTACACAGCTATCTGATTCCCTTACCTACGCTTGGCAAAGACCACACACAAATTCAGGGATATCGAGTAATAACCATGCAGAAGTTAATTGCCAGAAAAATATCAAGCCAGCTAGAGAAGCAAGGTGTTTTCCCACCCACCCTAGGAGGATACCGCCCCAAAAGAGAAACCTGGACCAATGCAGCAGATTTTGCTCATGATGGTTATGAAAGCTTCCACTCAGGCATTGAAACCTGTGCTGCAGCGATTGATATAGAGGGCGCATACAACAGAGTACCATTGGATTTTTTAAATGCTTCAGCTTCTTGAACTAAAAGTAAGTCCATTCCTCCTTAGTTGGATCGCTGCAGCCCTCTACCAACGGAAAGTAGTTTTTAGATGTGGCAGTTGGACTTCGGAACCAACAACAATATATCCTGGCCTACCACAGGGATCACCATTATCTCCGGTACTGTTCAACGCCTACACAGTGAGAATCACCAGCGAGCAGATCACTGGACCGGGGAGTACACTGTCATATTCCGATGATGTTTTAGTGTATCATCAGGGTAAGGATAGAGAGGAGGTTGCTGTGGAACTACATACCGAACTCAATCGCATAAGTACTTGGTGTGTTGAAGCTGGCGCAATGGTCAACCCAACAAAGGCGACAGTGACATGGTTCTCGTTGAATAATCATATTGTCAACACTCCAACACCAACTGTTAATATATGTTCAGAGACGGTGGAAAGAACGCAGGCAATGAATTACCTGGGGATACGGTTTGATCGAGGCCTTGCTTATGCTGAGCACATAGACCAGGTGATAAAAAAAAGCCAAGAGGGGTGTGGCAACGGGTGTTTGCGGCAGCAAACTGTAAGCAGCGCCATCTGTGCCTCATATACGATGGGCTGGTCATGTCTGTTTTTGAGTATGCGATGGCGATCCAGACTCTCAGCCGTAAGCAGATAGAAAGGATGGAAAGGATACAAAACGAAGCTACGCGCATTATTCTTGGGTGTGCAAGAGATGGAGGGCGATGATCTAGAAAGCACAAATGTATAAGGCATGGCTCCAAACAGAAGAGGCAAGGGTAAACCATCACAATGTGGGAAGAATAGCCAACACAAAAGTCACCCACGAAAAAAAAAAACAGTTTATCGTCGATGGAAGCGGCAGTCATTAACAAACCAACTGGTAGTGAAGACCTGGAGAATCTTTCAGCTGGTTATGAAGAACCCTGGGAATCTTACAACTGGCAATGAGTTCGGGGAAATTCTGTCACTCGATTTAAAGATGAGAAGGTTTCTGCTTCATAATGTGCATTGAGCGCTGCTAATTAACATGAATACAATAAATAGATCCCAGCCCTGAATTCCTTGATGGCAATGTCAACTGCGTCCCGTTTTCAACAATGGTTGTTTCTTCTACACCCGTCACTAACAGTGAAGTTGTCGTTCTAGATCCACTTAAAGCTCTAGCTTCCTTTGTTGCTTTTGTCTTCATCTGGTTAATGGTAGCTTGCAAGAGATGCACTGGCTGTCGTGCCTTGGTTTATGGGACCTGCTGTGAATGCATCCTCGTCTGTATCTATGATGATTGGGTTTGATTGTGTTCCAGAGTGTGAACCAGATTCAAGGTTAGTTGATGAGATTCACACAAGAGACTTCCATTGGATACATTCTGGCAAAACACTGTATCGTCTCTGCGCACATCAGCACTGACTTGTTTTGAAATCAACATTTTGGAAATGTCCGTAGAGAGATTACAACAGGTACAGAAGAAGCTAGACGATGACAACAACGTGGCTTCGATCTGCAGTTCTGCTCCATTGTAAACTGACAAAGTGGTATACGTGGAGGCTTGATTCTGCTCGAGCTGGTTTGTGAACACAACAGCGACAATCTTCTCAGCTGTTATGGTTCTTCATCGGCCATTGCTTCTCCAGCATAATATTTATTATTTTAGTAGGAGCCCTCCGTCTCTTGCGCTTCGGTACGTCTACATGACGAAATAATGGGGAAATTAATATATACATTAACTTTTTGAGACAAAACATGGGCATTATTGAGACAAAAAAGTGGAATATATTTAGATGCAAACTGTTGAGACAAAGGCAGGACATTGTTAAAAGTGAACTGCATATCCTATACGGACGTAGCAGTCAACCCCAACATTTTCTAACTATTCGTGATTCCTGAGCAAGTTTACGTTCAGTAGGTTGCCATTGCTTTCTGAACGACCAGCACCCATACCATTTCATAAAAATTCCAACGTAGCTGTGTTTTGAACGTGATATGCGGGATTACGAACTGCGTCCGTTACCCCTTCGCCATTGAGCCGGCGAAGGACGTTAATTAGACCAAGACAGTGGGGACATTAACAAATTTAACTGAAAGCTTTTGAGACACAGGAAGAAAAGTAACATATATAAATGTATGTTTTCGGTGATATAAAAATTTGGAAATTCGCTTTTTGAGAGACACAAAGTGGGGAAAATAATATTTAAATTGAAGTATTTGAGGCAATAAGTTACATTTAAACGTTAATTTTCCCAAATCCTGTGTCTAAAAAAGTCAAATTTAAATATGTAAATGTGACTTTTTGAGTCACAGGCATTGGGAAAATTAACGTTTAAATGTAACTTTTTTGAGACAAAAGAAGAGCGAAATTTAGCACATTATAATCTAACTGAAAGTGAGGTGACAGGGGTAGGAATGAACATAGCTAAATCATAAGTTATGGTCATTTTCAAGACAGGAGGTTATCAACAGCGTGCAGTAACGGAGGACAAGACATCATTGAGGCAGTTGGAGAGAACCAGCTGCCCTGTGACACTGATGACAGTGGACTGCAAGATCAATATGCCACATGAAGTGGCTTAGACAGGCAAAATTTTCTGTTGGACAAGGAATATTCTAGATGTCTAAAATTAGCTGGCTCTGAGTTGGCTGAGAGCTATGCCCCATTGGGAGGCGAAAGTCAGAAGAAGAAGATAATGACGTTGGTTAGAATGTTCACTTGTTTCTGTATGTCTTTTTATTGTGTGGAGCTTTCCTGTTAAATTTTGCATTCATTAAATGTTCAGAAAGACTGATGGTGTTAGAGAACAACAACAGTTCCTGCAGGCGGACAGAGAAAACAATCAGTGGTTGCCAGAGTGGCAGAGAAAACAGTCAAAGGTTGACATAGTGTCAAAGAAAACAATTAGTGGTTGACAGACAGAATTGGCAAAGAAAACAATCAGTGGTTGCTAGAGTGGCAAAGAAAACATTCAAAGGTTAACATAGTGTCAAAGAAAACAATTAGTGGTTGACAGACAGAACTAGCGAAGAAAACATTCAGTGGTTGACAGACTGATAATGAAAATAATCAGATGTTGACAGAGTGGCAGAGAAAACAGTCAAAGGTTGACTGAGTGACAGAGAAAACAATCAGAGGTTGAAAGAGTAGCACATAAAAAAAACTGGAGTGTCACAGAGCAATTAGTATCAACATGTAACATTCCACCAATGTCTAACATAACATCAACACATACCATCAACGTCTAACATAGCATCAACATGTAACATTCCATCAATGTCTAACATAACAACAACATGTAACATACCATCAATGTCTAACATAACATCAACATATAACATATCATCAATGTCTAACATAACATCAACATGTAACATTCCATATATGTCTAACATAATATCAACATGTAACATTCCATCTATGTCTAACATAACATTAACACATACCATCAATGTCTAACATAACATAAACATGAAACATACCATCAATGTCTAACATAACATCAACATGTAACATTCCATATATGTCTAACATAACATCAACATGTAACATACCATCAATGTCTAACATAACAACAATGTCTAACATAACATCAACATGTAACATAACATCAATGTCTAACATAACATCAACATGTAACATACCATCAATATCTAACATAACATCAACATGTAACATACCATCAATGTCTAACATAACAACAATGTCTAACATAACATCAACATGTAACATACCATCAATATCTAACATAACATCAACATGCAACATACCATCAATGTCTAACATAACAACAATGTCTAACATAACATCAACATGTAACATACCATCAATGTCTAACATAACAAAAATGTCTAACATAACATCAACATGTAACATACCATCAATGTCTAACATAACATCAACATGTAACATACCATCAATATCTAACATAACATTAACACATACCATCAATGTCTAACATAACATCAACATGTAACATACCATCAATATCTAACATAACATCAACATGTAACATACCATCAATGTCTAACATAACATAAACATGCAACATACCATCAATGTCTAACATAACAACAATGTCTAACATAACATCAACATGTAACATACCATCAATGTCTAACATAACAACAATGTCTAACATAACATCAACATGTAACATACCATCAATGTCTAACATAACATCAACATGTAACATACCATCAATATCTAACATAACATCAACATGTAACATACCATCAATGTCTAACATAACATCAACATGCAACATACCATCAATGTCTAACATAACAACAATGTCTAACATAACATCAACATGTAACATACCATCAATGTCTAACATAACAACAATGTCTAACATAACATCAACATGTAACATACCATCAATGTCTAACATAATATCAACATGTAACATTCCATCTATGTCTAACATAACATTAACACATACCATCAATGTCTAACATAACATCAACATATAACATATCATCAATGTCTAACATAACATCAACATGTAACATTCCATATATGTCTAACATAATATCAACATGTAACATTCCATCTATGTCTAACATAACATTAACACATACCATCAATGTCTAACATAACATAAACATGAAACATACCATCAATGTCTAACATAACATCAACATGTAACATTCCATATATGTCTAACATAACATCAACATGTAACATACCATCAATGTCTAACATAACAACAATGTCTAACATAACATCAACATGTAACATAACATCAATGTCTAACACAACATCAACATGTAACATACCATCAATATCTATCATAACATCAACATGTAACATACCATCAATGTCTAACATAACAACAATGTCTAACATAACATCAACATGTAACATACCATCAATATCTAACATAACATCAACATGTAACATACCATCAATGTCTAACATAACATCAACATGCAACATACCATCAATGTCTAACATAACAACAATGTCTAACATAACATCAACATGTAACATACCATCAATGTCTAACATAACAACAATGTCTAACATAACATCAACATGTAACATACCATCAATGTCTAACATAACATCAACATGTAACATACCATCAATGTCTAACATAACATCAACATGTAACATACCATCAATATCTAACATAACATCAACATGTAACATAACATCAATGTCTAACATACCATCAATGTCTAACATAACATCAACATGTAACATACCATCAATGTCTAACATAACATCAACATGTAACATACCATCAATATCTAACATAACATCAACATGTAACATACCATCAATATCTAACATAACATCAACACTGTAACATACCATCAATGTCTAACATAACATCAACACATAACATACCATCAATGTCTAACATAACATCAACATGTAACATACCATCAATATCTAACATAACATCAACATGTAACATACCATCAATGTCTAACATAACATCAACGGGTAACATACCATCAATGTCTAACATAAGATTTTAACCTTGTCTTCAGATTGTGAATCTGCTGGGTTAGAAAAAGCCAGATAAGCAGTAATGACAATCCTACGTTTGGCATGAGGATATGTCAGCTGTGTTGAGTGAGGTTCAGGTACAGTGGTGTCATCAACAGGTAGCTGCATGTTGCTGTCATCTGTCGGTACGATGCTGGTACGTGCCTCAACTTCTGCATGTGACCTGGCTCGCTTGGCAGTAGCTGGAGGAAAGCTGTCGGAATCAATGTCCTCACTGACTGTGCCAGTTACATGTCGGCTGTGCCGTTGTGATCTCTTTCTTTTTCTTCCACCTACTCCTGGCTCGTCCGCACACAACTCTTGATCTGGAACGAGGCATCAGAGTAAGAGTAAATAATGATTGTGAGCATCAGAATAAATATGGAATGGTGAGGCATCAGAGTAAAAAGGGAATGGTGAGGTATAAGAATTAATAGCGAATGGTGAGGCATCCTAATAAATAGGGAATTGTGAGGCATCAGCATAAATAGGGAATGGTGAGGCATCATAATAAACAGTTAATGGTGAGGCATCAGAGTAAATAAAAGAATTGTGAGGCATCAGAATAAATAGGGAATGATGAGGCATCAGAATAAATAGGGAATGGTAAGGCATCAGAATACATTGGGAATGGTGAGGCATCATAATAAATAGGGAATGGTTAGGCATCAGAGTAAATAGGGAATTGTGACGCATCAGAATAAATAGGGAATGATTAGGCATCAGAATAAATAGGGAATGGTGAGACATCAGAATAAATAGGGAATGATGAGGCATCAGAATAAACAGGGAATGGTGAGGCATCAGAATAAATAGGGAATGGTGAGGCATCAGAGTAAATAAGGAATGGTGAGGCATCAGATAAAGTGGGAAATGATGAGGCATCAGAATAAATATGGCATGGTGAGGCATCAGAATAAATAGGGAATGGTGAGGCATCAGAATAAATAGGGAATGGTGAGGCATCAGAATAAATAGGCAATGTTGAGGCTTTAGAATAAATAGGGAATGATGAGGCATTAGAATAAATAGGGAATTGAGAGGCATCATAATAAATAGGGAATGATGAGGCATCAGAATAAATATGGCATGGTGAGGCATCAGAATAAATAGGGAATGATGAGGCATCAGAATAAACAGGGAATGGTGAGGCATCAGAATAAATAGGGAATGGTGGGGCATCAGAATAAATAGGCAATGTTGAGGCTTTAGAATAAATAGGGAATGATGAGGCATTATAATAAATAGGGAATGGTGAGGCATCATAATAAATAGGGAATTGAGAGGCATCAGAGTAAATAAGGAATCTTGATTGATGTATGTATCAGATTTGGGTTTATTTATGTTGACCAGTGTTACTTTCCTAGGGGTTGGATCCAGGTGATTACCAGTCTCCCAGTTTTGTTTTAAGTCACAGAAGAGTAAACAACTCAAAACGATGGGGGGGGGGGGGGGGGCAGGGGGGGGATGTACAACAACAATCATGACTACCATAACAACACACACATAATTACATTTTAAAGTTAGTTAAAAAATTTTTTTAAATAATAGAACATACACAGGATACAAGAGCAATTGCTAGAAAACATCATAGCCATGTTCCACTCGAGCCGAAGTGCATTAAGAACACAAGAAGGTATATCAAATATGTCCACAGTCAATAAGGAGGGAGACAGGGATGTGTACTCTCTCCTCTGCAATTTAATATCTGCATGGACAGAATATCCAAAGAAGCAAGTCTTGACAGAACAGATTCAGAAAATTTAGAACTCTTTACTTCACATGAAACAAATGATCAACAGGAAATAAATGAACTTCTATTTGCAGACGATCGGTGCCTGTTTTACAGCGATGAGAGCAGACTACAAAAATATATTAATAATCTGAGTTCAACATGCAGAAGATACAATATAAACACAGCCCAAACCGAAGTAATGCAAGTTTGCAGATCGCCTGGTTCACTAAATAGACAGATAAATAGCACATCTCTGAAACAAGTTAAAGAATTCAAATATCTTGGAAATATGATCACAGAGGATGACAGATTGGACAGAGAATTCAAAATCAGATGTCAGAAAGCAAGTGCACTTACATATCAACTATCACCCATACTGAAACATCCAAATATGCTCTTGTCGGTAAAACGACAGATAATAAACAGCATATTCACAATAACTCTATGCTACCAATCTCAAACTTGGACTTTATCTAAATCACACTTTTGTAAAATTAACACCAGTGAGATGAGATGCCTGAGGAGATCCGCCAACTTAACAAATCGAGAACGAGTAAGAAATGTTGTAGGCAGATTTACAGTGGGATCACCTTGTGCCACATTTATTAAAAGAAAGAAATATCAAGTGGTTTGGCCATCTCGTTAGAATGCAAAACCATCATCTACAATCACTGGCCCTACATCAAAGATCATCCGCGACGAGACCGAGACGACGCCCAAGAAGAAATTGGATTGACAACATCAAAGACATTGTACAATCACACGGAATGACACTATTAAATGTCACCCATTGGGCACTCAAACGCGAATTATCAATCTCACGTCCCTTAATGGCAAAAGTGGAAGATGATGATGATGATAAAAGGTATAAAGCAAATACTCCGGCTCTGTGGCAAAGGGTTATGAATGCAAACTGAGAATTCTGCATACTGCCTACGAAACACAGCAACAAGCGATTTGAAAGCAGACTGCCTTGTACTGATTTTCATACAATGATATGAGTGCTGCTTGTTCAGAAAACAATGACAAACTACTGAATGTAAACTTGCTCATTAATCACTGCCCAGCAATGCTGGGGCTGACTGTGAAATTCTGTAATTATTATTAAAACAAATAAAATGAAAATACAAGCACCGGAGAACGTTGTAATGACCGGGAATAGTGCTAAAAGAGGCAGAAACAGACAGAGAGAAACAAAAAAAATATGGTTTAAGACAATAGTACGGAGAAATATCATTAAAAGAATGATTCAGAACCCCAAAGACCAAGATCTGCATGAGATTTGAAAGTCTATTCCACTTTGCAAGGCATATGGTAACAATGATGCAGCGAAAAAAAAAGGGAATACAGACTTTACCATAACCAGCTTTTCACAACATAAACAGATGAAATAAACATACACACGTAAAGACACATCACTGAACGAGGCGAGGGAGAAACAAACACATATCCACTTACTTGGATCATCACTGAAGTTGTGCAACTCCAGAAGAGCAGCCTTTGCAGCTCTAGATCTGGCCAGTTTCTTGGATCTGGCTTGACCCACAAACTTTTTACCTTGAACTTGACAGAACATTACGTACTCGTGGTACTGGGGTGTGCCAATGATTTCTTCTAACTTGTAACTTATTGGTTGCTTTCTGTGGACAAAAAGAGGCAACATTCATTTTTCATTAACTCCTTCTATAGTCTGTGGCTGAGAGGTTAGTCAAACACCGGCCCTTTGGACTAAAATGTTGACTTCTAGTACTTGACTGAGGTAAGTTACAAGTACCTCTGAAGTCAGAGTGGGTTTGCCTGATGGTGAGGGACACTGGTAATATGGAAAGCTAATCCCCACGCAAAAATCAGTCCAGTGTATTAGAAATAGTAGCATATATATATATATACGAACTATGCTTGGGTTCAAAGCAAACCAATCTGTTGTTAAAGTTAGTTGCATATCATTTACAGGACATAGCAGTCAATCACATCATTTTTTATTTTTGGTTAATTATTTTTTGGTTTTCTGCTCGTTGTGACTCTTGGCAAGCCTACGTTGAGTAGTTTGCAACTGCTTTCTGAACGATCGGCAATCATACCATTTTATAACAATCAAAACAATGTGGTCTGCTTGCAAATCACCCGCAGCTGTGTTTTGAACTCGGTATGCAGGATTACGAACTGCGCCCATAACCCGTTCACCACAGAGCCAGCTTAAGGAAACCAACATAAAATTTCAAATATCATCAGTATGTGCTATTCCAATCCGTTGTATCATCACATATTCTCACAGCTGTCTCTTGTTATTGTATAGTGTCTTCTTGGTTTATATTAAGTGTTCGGGAAAGTGCATGTCTTTCATTATGTTCCATAATTCTTCATGTTCTACACGATCAAATGACTGAATGGTCTATAAAACAAAGAGTCCGGTTTTGCATTGCAAGCTTTGCTATTCTGTATAATCGCCCTCATGTTAAATATGTAAAGTGTACGGCTATATTGTCTAAAGCCAGTTTGTAATATTTTTATGTTTTCTTCTATTTTCTTAGTCTCCCACAATTATATGCAATACAAATTTCCCTAGCATGACTTATCAAAGCAACACTCCTATAACTGGTATATTATTTAATGTCGCCCAACTCTGGTAATTGATTATTTCTCTCTCTCTCTCTCTCTCTCTCTCTCTCTCTCTCTCTCTCTCTCTCTCTCTCTCTCTCTCTCTCTCTCTCTCTCTCGCTCTGTGTGTGTGCTTGCGTGCATGTGCGTGTGTGCATGCGTGCGTGCATACATGATTTTTTTCTGTTTTCCCCCAGATCAAGAACACGATGTCAACATATGCTCATATTTTTGTGAACATATGCTCATATTTCGTGGATTATTCAAATCTATTTGACTGTGTAAGACATCAGAAACTTTGGAAAAAGGGCTTTCCATGACATGTAGTACAAGTTATAAAAGTGTTCTTTCTAGACCAGTGGTTCTCAACCTTTACTTGGCTCATGCACCATTTCACCATATGTTCAGAATGTAATTTCCTCCCCCCTCCACTTTTCATATTTCCTCCCTATAAATCCCCCACCCCTCTACACAGTATAAGTAAAAATGACAGCTAAATTTAATAACACATACCAGAACAAGTCTAGAAGTCTACATAAAACGTCATTTACGGATCAACGTACGTTATAAAATTAATTTCATAAGGGCGAGAAGTGACAGAACAGTAAAGTATGGAGGAAAAAACAATCAAGTAATCGGTTCTTGTATTGACGCGGTCTTGCAAAAGTCTTAATTCCTCTCCCCCCCCCCTCCCCCACCTTCCCTGTAATTCCCACTGGTTATAACCTACTGTTATGAACCAACAAGCAGCGGTTAGAATAGATGGGGAGACATCAGATAGGTTTGACATCCAGCAAGGAGTCCGTCAAGGCTGTACTGTCCCATTATTTGTTTTACCTGCAAGCCAGAAATATGAGAAATGTCAGAGATGAAATAATTAAGAGCAATATGATGCCCTATACATCGGCGGCCAAGAAATACCGAAGATTTGATATGCTGATGATTCAATATTGCTATCAAAATCACAGAGTACTGTAGAAAATCTAATAACCTCAACAACAACAAAAGAATAGTGAAAATCACAACTTATATCTTAACACAGCAAAACCAAAGATAATGCATGCAGATAAAACTAATATGGATAAGGAATTATATGTTACACGTTATGGCCCACAGTTCAAATAAAAAATGACAGCGAAATTTATAAAAGAGACAACATGGCCGATATGGACAGTAAATTTTAAGTGAACACAAGAAGAAGAGGACGAAACTAGCCAAGAAAGATATACTTGTCCACTGAATCAACACTAAACTGCAAGCTGTATGGGACTATAGAGGAACTCAAAACTAAACCATCAAGCCCATCATGAGATGATAATGATGATCACAAAAGAAATACTTACTCCTTTTTATTCAGCATCATGCATGGATGTTGCTGATGTGTGGACGTCACCAACTCCACTTTACTTTTTGTGTCCAAATTTAAGGACGTCTCTGCATTGTCCCCACTTCCCCCAGGCACAACATGATTATGTGTTCCAGAGGTGCCATTCTGCATGAACAAAGAACATTAACTTATTAAGTGCCACAGGATGATTAATCATCTTAAGCAACTTCCCATATATTCACCGTTGCCGTGTATACAGAAGATTCTCCTCCCAATAAAGGGTTTATCATCAGGTATGAGAGAAAGTGGGTTCCTTGAAACAATCCCCCCCCCCCCCCCACCCCACGAGCATGGAGAGGACGCTTATAGGCTCCCCTTCAATAACACATTCTCTAAGTAATTAATAAATATAGTACGAACCGATTTTCTGCTCTTCATATAGCTGTCTTGGAGTATTTATACCATAGATCAGATCCTTGTCATTAACCCTCCCGGCAAGGCGTTACTGTCGAATGCAAGTTTTGTTTGCTCACACTGTGGCTTTATTCGGGCAACAACGTAAGACACCGGGTAAGGACCATTCGAGACCGCCTGTGCCCCATCGGTAACAATATCATAATATTATTCCCAACCCGGTGCCTGTAAGGATAACGTAAGGAAGTGCCTGAGCTCCGTTGTGAGGCAGTGTATTTTATTATTTACCTTACATTACTGGGGATAAGTATAAGGATACATTCCTGTGAAGGATATTTGTATAGAATATATGAATAATGTGCCTAGGGGTATATAGAGTGTGCCTGGATTCGAGATATAAGAAATGATACATGGTTCTCTTCCTTGTTGAATTCTCCAGGAACTAGACTACGGCTCTATTTCTCATAAGGATGAGACTGGGTAGAAGCAGATCACAGTCTAATTCACCTTAATAAGACTAATCACCTGGAGAAGATATTGAGAGTCAGCTCAGTTGCCATAGCCTTCAAGGGAATAAGATCCTCTATCTGAATTCTTAGGCTACGTACGTTCGACCTCCCCACATTAACTCTCATATTTAAATAAACAAATGACAGATATCACTACCCCAACATTACTTTGTAACAACATTCACAAGACAGTAAGCACAACTTCTGGTTCTAACTATCTCTTTTAATGTAAACGTAACAATGAGTTATGGGAACTCAAAAATCTCTGCATTTCTAAAACCTACAAAAACATGATAACACAATAAACGATCATCAAGCAGTACACTGTGCATAATCAGATTCAACAACCCATTTCCCACCAAGCCAATCAATACCAATATCTGGAATAGTTTTACATCATTACATCACATACTACATGTACACGACTAAAACTTCATTAACTACATATGTAGTCCATTTAACTTGTATAGGTTGTTGATTTGATCATTCTCCTAACTACTCCTGTGATATGTCACTCCTGAAAACTCAAGAACGAGGTCCTAACACTCCACACAGAGCTTTATAAACAAACTGTACCTAAGCTCCTTGATACAAACATAATGTCATTACTACACCGTCTCTTATATAAAGCTTTCCATCGATGAAAAGGGGGGGGGGGGTTCTTCTCATTCTTGATGGACCTTACGAATGGATATAGCACTGTCTTATAGTTCCTCTGACTGACTCATCTGTAAGAAATGGGGAAGCTGGAATATCGTGTAATCCAATTGCGTGTGGAACATAGTAGATAGACGTAGGCACTGTCTAAGATTTGTTCCCGCTATGCGATGATGCGATGATGTCGGCATATTTCTATTGGCCACCTTCCTCGGGGATGTCTTTAGAGAAAGTGCGTCTGCATCAAAAGTGGTATGTCTACCAAGTGGATGGTTAGCTCAAATGCTTTCAGCTAGTGAAGTTCGGCTTATGTAATGCTTTCTGTAATGGCTGGTTGACGTTATTCGAGCGACAAATCCAATTAGTGATAGGGTCTTACTCTTAGGCGTCTGCAAAGGTATGATCCAAACATTTCTTTTTACGTCTTGCATACAATGTAGATTGCCGTCACTGATTTTCAGATAGAATCTGGATCTTGCAACCGCTTACAGGTATTTTAGAGGCCTGTCCGAAGCTTTTACAGACGAAAGGAGAGGTTAATAATCCACTCTTCTGTACTAGCTCTTGTCTTAAGCTGTACATCACACTTATTCTCTTCCAGAGGCATTTTGTGGTAGGTAGGACCCACTGTCGAAACAACCTCACTTCTATAGATTTGCTTGACACATGCTAGAAATTAGGAACTGCCAAAGGAGGTAACTGAGATTTGACCTCCCAGCTGTCGTTGGAAATTATAAGATGTGTTGGTTCCCTTGTCAAGTACTATTTTGTAATACTTTCTCCACATACAGTATGGTTTTGCTTCTCTCGGTTTTCCATCTATAGGCCTCGTTACCCTCTCGCAAAACTGTTGTCCTTCAGGGCCTTTAAGATGAAAAAACAAACAAACGTATGTACATTTGTTGACAGCATATTAATTGTCATTGTAACTAACACACACTGAGAATAATTAAAAATACAGGGATGGGGGAACATTTCCCCACCTCTTCCTCACTGTTAATTAAGCTGTCCTTAACCCCGATTGGCGAAGGGGGGGGGGGGTCTAGTTATTGCCTGTAACCTAGCCGTACGTTGGTCTGGGGTTTCGTGACTATTCCATCTAACTGACGTTACCAAATGTCACGATACGACACGACGACCAAGACAAACATTTCCACAACATATAATCACTCTCACATCATATGGGGAACCACCCACAACTATGAGAAGGCACATATAATCTTGCTCCAGAATAATGCATTAATCACCCACAGAATATGGATCCACCCTCTACCCATTTCCCTCTTAGTAGCAGGAGGGGGGGGGGGGGTCAAATATCTTCTTCTTACAGCAGCAAACACTGCACGATTCAACTGAACATAAAATCATGGTCACTTAGGCAGTCACACGAATTAGCCTTGCTGACACTGCTATGCAGAGCTGACACATCACCTGAAGATATGGGAGTTCCGCATTTTCCCGTATGAGATTATACTCATAGAAAAAAACATCACACCAATTTTCCTGCATTTTCATTATACAGGTTACAACATGATTCCCACACGATATGTATGTTTACATGTATGAATTATAAGAATGCACCCTTGAGTACACAAGTGTTCACTAAAGGTATAGCAAAGACAGTTCCCTAATTTCGAGAATCTTGGTTCAGATATGAAATTAGAGTGAACAGATATTTCTGCATTCAGAATGCATATGATAGTGATATATTCTTCACTTAAGATAGACTAGTAATCATAGCAATACAACACGGTAAGCATAGGAACCAGTAGGAGTGGTATAGACATTATTTCTGCAGAAACGAAAGTCAGGCTATCTTTTCAAGAAGTAACTTTGCTGTTATCAACTTCACCCAAATTTACATAAATAGATGTAGTCTATTTATCATATAACATAGGTATTACATTCAAAAAGCCTTATTATCTTACCATAGCCCACAGAAGGCACAGTTAAGTAAAATCACTCCCTAACTCTACATCTGACTTGATGGAGATTCAAAATTCAAGTGCCGATTTCTGGCTTAGCCCGTTGGTAATAGCCCCCGCTAACGTAGGTCTATTTTGAGCTAACGGCGATACTTTTCCCTTTGTTCGAACGGTGCGACATTTGTCTCCTTTTAAGGTAAGGGTAAACAAAACCGCCGTGACACAGCGATTCTTAGAAGCGTCGCCAGCAACGTTGTATGAACCTGTCGGCAAACTGTTCGAGAATGTCAGCCATGTTACAATTCCCATGTTCCGTCTGCAACCACAACGTGTAGGAGTTTTTATGAAGTCCCCTTTATAGTGAGACATAGAAAGCACCCCTGCATCACAAGGGCTCCCGTCACGGTAATATAGAGGGTAGCGTACATAACAGGGAGGTAGTTGGGCAAGGGCCGCTACTCTGCAAGGAACTTCCTTGATATAATCACGATCAATGTTTACCTATCAAATATATATTCTAATTTAAATCCGTTTTCCTGTGGTCGAAACTACGGGTCGGTTTTCCCTTATGAGCTATTCAAAGTGTGGAATTCTCCAGTCATTTTCAACGCCAAGATCGGCTTCTGTTGATAACGCTAGTCTGCAGCATGCAGACTATATGAAAATAACAAGCTATTACCTTATCCAACGGAGACCACGTCGTGGTTCATGCCTATTTACATGTAGAAGTTCTTTAAAACTTATAATACATAAAGGAGGTATTCGTTGCGGCTGTCGGCCAAGACGTGAAAATGGTCATCAGCTGTTACGCGTTCATTAACATAATGAACGCGATTCTTGACAAAATAATCTTTTTTACGCATTCTCATAACAGGTTTTTCCGTCTATTAACATAAACGGGTTGCCTTTCTACGTGAACTAGGTCAAACCTGACAGAAGCACGGAATTTGTCATGACTTAAGAAAGTACTTACACTATGAACTTTCTCCCACCTGGAATGCTGTCAGAATTGACTCACTCTCTGATTCCAAAATTGAATGTCTCGACAGAAAATCACCCCCTCAGACACATCTATACTTTAAATAATGAGGTCTATGGAAATAACCATCCTTATGTAGATCTCTCTGAAAGGTATCCACTAGTACCATTGCCCTAGCACCGCTTACTAGCTAGATTTCAACGCTTATGGAGTGTTATTGATTATCAAATTGTAAAAGACTTGAACAACCCCCCATAATCTGCTTTCTTCCGTTGATAATACCATTCTGTTTGGAGAGCAAAAGAATTACTCCAGCGGACAGCCATTCGCTGCATATTGCTTCAAGGAGAACTGTGGAACACATTTTCTGATGACGTCATGTTCTTAAATTTTTAAAATTGTTCTACATACAAGGTGTAGTGAGCCTTTACAAACACCCTGCATATCGCTGAAATGTTGTCACTGCTCTATAATACAACATGTCTGATACCATATTAATCACAATTAAGTTATAACTGTGTCACACCACCACTTCCCATTTTCCGCCATCCATTCACGTTGAGGTGAGTTCTACTGTGCCAATCCTGACGTACTTCTATTGAGCCAATCCTGATGTAGTAATATTGAGCCAATTTTGATGTACACAAATGAATCATGGGCAAATAGCAGACAAATGAGGAATTATGCGGAAACTGCAAATGTGGTTTTATATAATAATGATGAGAACACCGTGGACAGATATAAAGAGTAATGAAGATATCTTTTAAAAAATGTTAACTCACAAAAAGAACTGGTTACTGGCATCAGAAGGAGAAAGTCCACATTCTTTGGGAATGCCACGAGAATGGGAAAGCTGGAGTATGTCATAACAATGGGAAAGTTGCAGGAGAGGAGAGGCAGGAGGAGACCAAGAGGGTGTTGCTAGGCAGTTTGATATCATGGCATGGAAGACCATTGGTATTGAAAATGACTGGCAGCACACAAGACAAATATGATCATCAATGCCACCCGGCATGGACAAGAAGAAGAATAAGATCAACCACATAGTCACACTGCTATCCAATCTCCTAATCCTGCTGGTAAATTTCAAATGAAACTTATTAACAATCTATAGTTTACACATATACAACACAATAAAGCCGTAATTTCACCTCTACCTCTTTCTGTGTCATGGTGTCAGCAACTAGATCTTTTACTTGCTCTAGCTGCTTGGCTGGCACTGGGTCTGTAGTCCAAGTTTCTAAACCAAATACAACAGACAAAGCCAATTCTAATACCAGCAAATTTAACATCACAATTGTCATGTCATCACACCCCTTAGATGCATATGTATCCGGAGTTGTCCACAGGATCTCCTCACTGGATCATACATTTATGTTCTGTATCAAATTGTCAAATTATATTAGTTATTGTGAATTTTATAAAAATTAATGCGTAAGATTAGTCATTGTGTCTTTTAAATATATCTTCATATTAGATTAGTCATTTTGTGGTCTATATAAATCTTTACATTTGATTAGTCACTGTTGTAATATAATTAAAACGTCCTTACAATCCCCTAGTATTGACCCCATAAGTACCATACTTTGTGGGGAGAAAAGGCGCTAGACTTGACCTCTGACGTCATTTACTTTCAGATAGAAATCCAATGATTGGTCGAGGACCCGGCCAGACCATGGCGTTAGAATTGAACAAAGCTTTAGTCCACATTGGTCAGTCAGAGAACAAATACCGAACAAGGTAGCCTCCCACTTTGGGAGGTCATATAGCCCTAATAAAAAACTCTTTCTGGAGCCTAGGTACGTTGAAGATGCATTATGAATGTGTAATCATGTGTTTTGAAAAGGTACATGTATCAATGTGTTTAAATAAGAATTGTTAAAATGGTAAATCAATTCATGTGAACGATGGCCTGAGTGATTGTTTTCTACTGAGCGGCCATATTTGTCTTAC
Organism: Cepaea nemoralis; assembly: GCA_014155875.1. Taxonomy (NCBI): domain Eukaryota; kingdom Metazoa; phylum Mollusca; class Gastropoda; order Stylommatophora; family Helicidae; genus Cepaea; species Cepaea nemoralis. The sequence continues at coordinate 119,104 of JACEFZ010009934.1, forward strand.
TGCTGATTTTCCTATTCTTATAAATTCAAATTTCTATGTATAACTTATTATATGCATTACGAAGCTATCTCACTATCAATGCATATAAATCTGCAAATATTCTATGTGCTGTAGAGTAGTAACACTAAGGATTTTTCACGAACTTTCTCTCCATGCAGAAGAATAATATTATTCTTGCATCTTCTGGACCAGTTCATGTTGGAGAAATAGTTCTGCTAATTTGTAAATTGAGCTATCTTGCTATTACGGCACATCTTCTTGTTTACATCATAGTGTGTGTATATATATATATAATGACTTGAATGAATGACTTGCGCGATGAAATCGATTAAAGTGAGGAAGAGTTGCGCAATTCGACAACCTCATTCTCTCTGAATCCAGTGGCAAGGCAAGCCAAGACGACTGGAGACGAATACAGGTGCAGTGGATGACCAGGGCGCTCTACGTGCCTTGCTGTGCTCATTACGTCAGTCTATCACACACTCACACACACACACACACACACACACACACACACACACACGCACGTGCACACACACACACGCACGTGCACACACACACACACATACACACACACACATATATATTTATTCGAATGTCTGGCAGGACGTGCCTCCAGTCTCCGCATTGCATCATGGTTGTAGTTGCCTGGATTAATATTATGTTCATAAATTGCCAACAATGTACAGAACACTTACTATGCGGCAGGATTCTCCAGTAGGAACACTTCTTACACTAGCAGCAATTGGTGAGCTATATAACAACGTTCATTAACCCCATGAGCCTATAGGCTGATGGGAAGAGGATCATATATTTTGGTCTAATGGGTTTAAGAATTGGAGGAAATCTCATGAATGGCCTCTGCATTATTATTATCTTTATGATGATTATTGATTGTATATGAGGGATGTATATGTTGTCTCTATTATGAGAATTATGTATGCTGTCCATGATTGTTAATTTTATTGCTAGATTATACATTTTAATGTTCCCACAGTGGGGACATGATGATGATGATGATGATGATGATGATGATGATGATGAAAGAAGCCTTGTTGTTGTCTGTACCACCAGACAATAATGTTGACTGGTTTAATTATTGGCCTTTGGCCTAAAGCTGATTACAGTTAATGAAAGAAGACGAGGAGCTCTGGACACAAGTCCTATGTTTCAGAGATTCTTGTCATGGTAGGACATGAGTATTATAAGGAGTTGGATGGGTAGGATGTCTCAGATTCATCAAAAAGATTCAAGTAACAACCCCAGAGAAGAATACTAAGTGAGGAGATACCCTACTCATATATAGAGTTGGAATAACTATACAATCAGCGACGAGGTATGGGACAAGTAGCCCTTCCCCCTTTGTTTCTTGTATTTGTGTTGTGAAAAAAGTTAACATAACGCAAGTTGTATTAATGCTTGGGATTGTGTTCTTTTGTTGTTTCCAGCTCTAGAGAGAAGCAGGTGGTGGTTCGGACATTATCACCGAAACGGATCCTGGGTCAACAACCGGTATTAAGTGACAAATGGAAAAATGCCCTAAACATAGTCTGGACCTATAAGGAAATAATGCCTACCGCAATTATTAGCTGCTTTAGTCAGTGAAAGACGTGTATGAAGATGAATGACACAACGCTATTGAGATATTTGGACTTCTGTGAGGATACCCAGGATGAATTTCCTTATCTAAATGTATATCAAGATAAACGGATATACAGAGTACATCGATTCCAGAGTATCGTCTGCCTTTATTTCTGGGAGGTACCGCCTGACACACCATCAATTAGCAAGGTCAACGAAACTATGGAACAATCTCAATTTTAACAAAACTAACAGCAGTAAGGATTTTCCAACTGCCTGTTGGATTCCCAGTTTCAAATACTCAAATGCATTAGCCTTCGACACCAGTCATACAGCGGAAGAATCAACATCAGGTCCTAGATATGAACACCAATGGGAAGACACTATGAAATAAGCAAGTCAATAGAAGTCCTAGATGTGAACACCAACTCAAAGACACTGAAAGACACCATGAAAGAAGCAAGTTCACCACCAGGTCCTAGACCTGAACACCAATGGGAAGACACAAAGAAAGAGGTAAATGGAGTCAATGATTACACCCATGTAGCAGAAAGATTCCTCCGACATTCTTATGACTCCCAGTATGTGTGCTGGAAGTATTCTTCTCCTGTTCCATGCTTGTGCAGACCAATCCTGGATATACTCCCAGATGCTACCATCGAGTGTTGCTCCACAGCGTATGTTCCTGCGAATGAAATGGATATATCCAAGTATGCCTCTATGCTGGTCCCAGGTTGGCCTGATTGCCCTATCACCAAGTGTGCGTTAGCCTATCAACCTGAAACTGGGTGTGTGAACCAGCCTTTTGTACCACACTCAAGCATAAGATAATATAAGCCAAGATGTTGGACGGTCGTCATCTTTTTATCTATTCGATGATATAGGAAAGTACCTTCTGCCCATTCTTAAGAGGAGTTCTTGACTAACCTAGGCCTCGATTTCACTAAAACACAGAACCCATTAGCACAAGAGTATTCGTGAATTCAACCCCTGGAGCATGAGGATTGTGGTCTATTTCTATTCCTGGACATTATGAATTATAATGTCCTCTGGAGCCAATTTTCAGTGGATTGTAAGAGCAGGACACAGTTGAGTGATTATTATTTCGGTCCTCAGGATAATATAGACAATAACTGCTAAGCATTGGAGATGAATAACGAACAGTACAACCGGAAAGCAAAGAATGCATAAGACTAAATAATTAGTTTAGTTTTATATACTGAATGGACTGTTTGATAATCCTGAACACCATCTCATAGTATTTTTTTTTTTTCAATCATGGGGTTTGCAAATGGTGTGGGGAACGAAATGGTATTAATTGGTTGTCTTTGATTGTGTTGGGTTTTGGGGAAACGGGGTGTTATTACATTTTAATGTGGTCATGATATTGCATGTCATCCCATGCCTGTTCCGGAAATTCAGTTTGGTCATTATATATATGTTACTTCAGATAATGATTTAATTCCCGATGAACTGTTTGTCCCATATTGATATTTATGTCAATGGCTTGTTGATGGTTGTTCAACAGTGGCTGTTTTATATGTTGTAAACAATAAATTGTCTCTGACACTATACAAATTTAGAAGTTGTTATAGTGTGAGGGATGCCTACACCACTGTCTTAATGAGGAAGAGTTTTCCCCCTTGTACCTGTGGTGCATTTCCCATATACCTGGCCTAAAAAAGTGAGTGAGAATCTAAATCCATCCCATATGGGATTCCCTAGACAAACTAAGCAAATATTCTCATATATTAAATCCCACATCCCACAATTGTCACTTCAAATAAATCTACTCATCAGATTAGTCATCATTCTGTATTACATAAAATCCTTAAATTATACTAGCCATGATATCTAATATAAAAATATTCAAATCAGAATATTTATTCCTCTTATACCTTCCAAGATGGCCGTGTAAACCGCGTTCGCTTCAATTTGGAGATTTAATTATGTGTTCTGTGCGTGTTTCTTAATATCAGTCTGTTCAAATAAGGATGAACCTACGACAGGTCCAGCAAACCGGTAGGGAATTTATTTAGTCAAGTACTATTCCACGAGAATTATGGAGGAAACTGAAAGACAAGCGCAACTGCATCAGCGTTCATGCCGGAAACACACCGAGCAACAAACGACCAACAACAGCTAAATTACAAAATAGAAAAGAGATATTTGTAACTTGGAATTTTACTGGTCTAGGAAATAAGGAACCAGCTCTCATAGAGTTTATGACAAAAAATCAAATATTCAAATATAGATACCTCGCAGATACTAGGAAAACGGGGCAGAACACAAAACAAACTCATGAAAGTTGCGTTCTTATATGGAGTGGCATCGATCAGCGTGCTACAGCTAAACATGGAGTGGGTGTTTTGTTACATCCAGAAAAAGCGAAAGCCATTATCAACACTACATTTATATCGGAATGAATAATATTAGTACAGATTAAAGAAGGAAATAGAACAACAACTTTCATACAAACATACGCCCCATGTAACGACACTTACAGCGGTGAAGACAAAGACAAGTAGTTTGATAAACTTGCAAACACTTTTAATAATGTCAGATGAACTTATTGTGATGGGTGCTTTCAGTGGACAAATAGGCACATGAAGAACACCGTATGATGAATGCATGGGGCCTTTCAGCGACACAGAGACTGAATGTAATAGCAATGATCAACACCTAATCAACATATGCCCCGAACATGGACTAATAGCAAATTTTTTTTTTTACCAACATCGTCATTGCAACCCCGATACCTGGTATAAATGGAATGACATAGATCAAGCATCTCAAATTGAATTTATTCTACTTAGGAAATCAGATTGGACAGACAGACTATTGTACTAAAGAGCACTCCTAAATACAGACGTTGATACTGATCACAATCCAGCCATAATAAAAAAAAAAATCAACATACAGGAAAATAAGAAACAAAAAGGTAACAACACATGTCATCAATTATAGCAGGCTTCAGAAAAATACGGTTAAAGACGAACTCAAATCAAGAAATTAATAAAAAAAAATGACTACTCAAGCGTAGATAAGGATTGGTCAATTTTCAAGGCTGCCGAGCTCGACACACTGGAAAATAAATGTGGAACAAAGAAAGTAGGGCAGGACAAAAGATTAAGAACAGCTCGGTGGAACAACAAATTTAAAGATTGTGTATTAAAAAAGAAGGTAACGTTCAAACAATGGATCACAACTAAATCTGAACAAGACTTTGTTACTTATAGAATAGCATGACAAAGATGAATCCTGGAGAATATACGGTGAACAGATGGCGACCCAAGATAAATTTATAAACGTGTTAATACAATGAGAAACAGAGATGCATGCTACAACCCAACCACCATCATGCACAGTAAAAGAGGTATACAATGATTACATTCACAACAAATCGAACGATCGAACGAACGAACAGACGAACTTTAATTTCAAAGTTTAACAAATTGGTCACGCAGGCTCGTCTTACATTCGACCCGTCCAATTACTCATCTTTTGCTCATCAATAGTGCATGATGTATTCACATTGGAATAAAAAGCATTGTCAAATGAATGCTTAAACATAAACATGTAATGAGACGCATCCCCCATCCACGCACACCCACCCACACCCACCGTCATATACACCACCCAAACACACCCAGACACACATACATGCAATTCCCCTCCCACACAATACCCCAACTACACACATTCACCGCCCATCCCATAATCCACACACTCACCCACCCACATATCCTCCACCACCCACATACACACCCTTAACAATCCAGCCAAACACACATACCCCAACCACACATACCGACACACACACATCCCCCAACCCACACATCCCACACCTAAGCACATATAAATCCCGGACCCACCCACACATCCCCCACTTATACACATCCCCACACCCACCCACACACTCATCCCCACCCATACCCAATCCACCTATATATCCCCGACCTACACATCCCCACCCAACCACACATACCCTCACCCACATAACCCAGACACACATAATGCAATCCCCTCCCACAAACATCCATCACCTACACACATCATCCCATCCATACACACACCTCCAACCATCCAGCCAAACACATATTCCCCAAACACACATACCTCCCCCCAATACACACATCCCACACACACAACCTGAACCCATCCAAACATCCCACAGTTACAGTTGCCACACCCACACATCCCGCACCCACACACACACACATCCTCCACCCATCACCCAACTTACACATACTCACCCAACCACTCATCTTCCATCCACCCACAAATACACCCCCAATCACCCATCCATTAACCACACATTCCCCCACCCACTCACACATCTCCGCACCCATACACACATTTAACACACACAATCATCCCCCACCCACATACATGCACATCTCCCACATACCCACACACACCCAACCATGCACACATAATCCACCGATCCACCCACAAATTCCCCACCAATACACATATCCCCTCCCACACACACATCCCCCACCCTTACACACATTCCCGCACACCCTCACATTCTCCCACACAAACATCCCTTACCCACATATCCCCAACCCACCACGTATCCTGCACCTACCCATGCATACACCACCCACTCACGCACCCCCACTCACATATGCATCTCCCACTCACACACATCACCACCCAAACACACATACATCTGTGTGTGTCTATGGAATACAAGGCTATGGGATGCAAGAGCAACAAAGACTAGCAAGGTGGGCAGAATACTTTCAAAACTACTTATCCCCACACATAATGACATATAAAACTGTCACATTTGTGCCTAAAAGTCATGGACAACAAGAACCAAATTTCATCCCTGAAGAAGTAAAAGCAATTATACAGAAAAGTCCTAAAAACACATCACCGGGTCCAGATTGAATAACCACAGAAACTTCAAAATGTCACTTAAAAGACGACAGGGTAGACTTCATTGAACCGGATTTTATCCCATATGGCTCGGTCTCTTTCCGCAGCGCGGAAAGTGTCGCACAAAGCACGAACTCCGTAGCTCTAGCGACGACCCACAGGAGTCTCCAAATAAATTCACCCGTGAACCGAAATCTATTAACAACCCTAGGAGCCCGAGTCAAACGGCTTTACCACTTTGCCACGGAGACTTATATAAAGCTTTTCACACAGAAGCCATTCAGGCCTGTGGAAAAAAAACAGAAGTTAAATGGCTAACAAGACTTCTTTTAATATAGCATGGGAAGAAAGAAAAGTCCCAGATGATTGGCAGCAGGCAATAATAGTACCAACATGGAAAAAGAAAGGCAATATGAGAGAGCGCAAAGCATACAGAGGTATATCACTTCTGAGCCATATAGGGAAAATGTACACAAAACTATTGGAATGAAGACCTAGACCCATAATTGAACATAGGTTAAGCAAAGGATAATTCGGTTTTCGGAAAGGTAAAAGTTGCACAGATCCACCATTTACACTTAAAGCACATATGCGAAAAAACTATCAAATATAGTGACCAGCAGAATATTGTGTTTGTAGATCAGTAAAAGGCTTTCGACAGAGTAGACAGATACAAATTATGAAACATAATAGAAGACTATGCGATATAAGGAGAATTGCTAGAAAACATCATAGCCATGTACCACTCGAGCCGAAGTGCAGTAAGAGCACAAGAAGGTATGTCAGATACTTTCACAATATATACAGGAGTGAGACAGGGATGTGTGCTCTCTCCACTGCAATTTATTATCTACATGGACAGAATATCCAAAGAAGCAAACCTTGACAGAACAGATACAGAAAATTTAAAACTCTTTACTCCAGATGAAACAACTTCTATTTGCAGACGATCAGTGCCTGTTTTATTGCGACGATGGCAGAATGCAAAATCATATTAATAATCTGAGTTCAACTTGCAGTAGATATAATATGAGTATAAATACAGCCAATAGTTAGCAAATCTCCTAGACCACTAAGTATACAGATAAATAGCACATCTCTGAAACAAGTTAAAGAATTCAAATATCATGAATATATTATCACAGAAGACGGCAGATTGGACAGAGAAATCAAAATCAAATGTTAGAAATCAAGTGCACTTACATATCAACTATCACTCATACTGAAACATCTAAATATACCCTTGTCGGCAAAACAACAGGTCATACACATCATATTCACAATAACCCTATGCTACCAATCTCAAACTTGGACTTTATCCAAATCACACTTTTACAAAATCAACACCTGTGAGACGAGATGTCTAAGGAGAGCTGCCAGCTTAACAAACCGAGACCGAGTAAAAAATGTTGTTAGCAGACATACAGTGGGATCAACACCTTGTGCCACATTTATTAAAAAGACAGAAAATCAAGCGGTTTGGCCATCTCGTTAGAATACAAAACCATCATCTACCATCACTGGCTCTACATCAAATATCATCCGCGACGAGAGCAAGAGGATGCCCAAGAAGAAAATGGATTGACAACATCAAAGACCTTGTACAATCACACAGAATGACACTATCAAATGCCACCCATTGGGTACTGGAACGCAAATTATCAATCCCACGACCCTTAACGGCAAAAGTGGAAGATGATGATGATGATAAAAAGTATAAAGCAAATACGCCGGCTCTGTGGCAAAGGGTTATGAATGCCATTTGACATTCTGCATACTGCGTACGAAACAAAGCAACAAGCGATTTGAAAGCAGACTGCCTTGTACTGGTTTTCATACAATTTTATGAGTGCTGCCTGCTCAGAAAACAATGACAAACTAGTGAATTTAAACTTGCCCATTAATCACTGCCCAACAATGCTGGGGCTGACTGAAATCCTGTAATTATTATTAAAACAAATGAAATGAAAATACAAGCAACGGAGAACGTTGTAATGACCGGGAATAGTGCTAGAAGAGGCAGAAACAGACAGAGAGAAACAATAAATATATGGTGTAAGAAAATAGTAAGGAGAAATATCATTAAAAGAATTGATTCAGAACCCCAAACACCAAGATCTGAATGAGATATGAAAGTCTATGCCACTTTTCAAGGCATATGGTAACAATGATGCAGCGAAAAAAAATAAGAGAATACAGACTTTACCATAACCAGCTTTTCACAACATAAACAGATGAAATAAACATACACACGTAAAGACACGTCACTGAACGAGGCGAGGGAGAAACAAACACATATCCACTTACTTGGATCATCACTGAAGTTGTGCAACTCCAGAAGAGCAGCCTTTGCAGCTCTAGATCTGGCCAGTTTCTTGGTTCTGGCTTGACCCACAAACTTTTTACCTTGAACTTGACAGAACATTACGTACTCGTGGCACTGGGGTGTGCCAATGATTTCTTCTAACTTGTAACTTATTGGTTGCTTTCTGTGGACAAAAAGAGACAACATTCATTTTCCATTAACTCCTTCTATAGTCTGTGGCTGAGAGGTTAGTCAAACGCCGGCCATTTGGACTAAAATTTTGACTTCTCGTCCTTGACTTGATGAAGTAAATTACAAGTACCTCTGAAGTCAGAGTGGGTGTGCCTGATGGTGAGGGACACTGGTAATATGGGAAGCTAATCCCCATGCAAATATCAGTCCAGTGTATTAGAAATAGTAGCATATATATATATATCGAACTATGCTTGGGTTCAAAGCAAACCAATCTGTTGTTAAAGTTAGTTGCATATCATTTACAGGACATAGCAGTCAATCACATCATTTTTGGGGGGATTTATTTTTGGGGTTTGTTGCTGATTGTGATGTCTTGGCAAGCCTACTTTCAGTAGTTTGCACTGCTTTCTGAACGATCTTCAATTATACAATGTTATAACAATCAAAACAATGTGGTCTGCTTGCAAATCGCGCGCAGCTGTGTTGTGAACTCGGTATGCAGGATTACGAACTGCGCCCATAACCCGTTCACCACAGAACCAGATTATGGAAACCAACATAAAATATCCGACATCATAAGTATGTGCTATTCCAATCCGTTGTATCATCAAATATTCTCACAGCTGTCTCTTGTTATTGTACAGTGTCTTCATAGTTTATATTAAGTGTTCGGGAAAGTGCATGTCTTTCATTATGTTCCATAATTCTTCATGTTCTACACGATCAAATGACTGAATGGTCTATAAAACAAAGACTCCGGATTTACATAGCAATCTTTGCTTTTCCGTATAATCGCCCTCATGTTAAATATGTAAAGTGTACGGCTATATTGTCTAAAGCCAGTTTGTAATATTTTTATGGTTTCTTCTATTGTCTTACTCTTCCACAATTATATGCAATAAAAATTTCCCTAGCATGACTTATCAAAGCAACACTCCTATAACTGGTATATAATTTCATGTCTCCCAACTCTGGTATTGAGTATTTGTATCTCTCTCTCTCTCTCTCTCTCTCTCTCTCTCTCTCTCTCTCTCTCTCTCTCTCTCTCGCTCTCTGCGTGTGTGTGCGTGCGTGCATGCATGTGCGTGTGCGCACTACATAGTTTTTTTTCTGTTTTCCCCCAGATCAAGAACACGAAGTCAACATATGCTCATATTTTGTGGATTATTCACATGCCTGTGTAAGACATCAGAAACTTTGGAAAAAGGGCTTTCCATAACATGTAGTACAAGTTATAAAATTGTTCTTTCTAGACCAGTGGTTCTCAACCTTTACTTGGCTCATGCACCATTTCACCATATGTTCAGAATGTCATTTCCTGCACCCTCCACTATTAATATTTCCTCCTTATAAATCCCCCACCCCTCTACACAGTATACGTAAAAATGACAGCTAAATTTAATAACACATACCAGAACAATTCTAGAAGTCTACATAAAACGTGATTTACGGATCAACTTACGTTATAAAACTAATTTCATAAGGGCGAGAAGTGACAGAACAGTAAAGTATAGATGAAAAATCAATCAAGTAATCGGTTCTTGTATTGACGCGGTCTTGAAAAAGTCTTAATTCCTATTCCCCCTTCCCCTCCCTGGAAATCTAAAATTCCCCCCTGGGGGTGGGGGGGGGGGGTATTCCCCACCGGTTGATAACCACTGTTCTAGACCAACAAGCAGCGGTTAGAGTAGATTGGGAGACATCAGATAGTTTTGACATCAAGCAAGGAGTCCGTCAACGCTGTTCCTGTCCCATTATTTGTTTTACCTGCAAGCCAGAAATATGAGAAATGTCAGAGATGAAATAATTAAGAGCAATATGATGCCCTATACATCGGTCGACAAGAAATACCAGAGATTTGATATGCTGATGATTCAATATTGCTATCCACATCACAGAGTACTGTAGAAAATCTAATAACCTCAACAAAGAAGAATAGTGAAAATCACAACTTATATCTTAACACAGCAAAACCACAGACAATTGCATACAGAAAAAATATGGAGAAGGAATTATATGTTACACGTTATGACCCACAGATCAAATGAAAAATAACAGTGAAGTTTATAAAAGAGACAACATGGCCGATATATACAGTAAATTTTAAGTGAACACAAGAAGAAGTGGACGAAACTAGCCAAGCAAGATATACTAGTCCACTGAATCAACACTAAACTGCAAGCTGTATGGGACTATATAGGAACTAAAAAACTAAACCATCAAGCCCATCATGAGATGATAATGATGATCACAAAAGAAATACTTACTCCTTTTTATTCAGAATCATGCATGGATGTTGCTGATGTGTGAACGTCAAAAACTCCACTTTGCTTTTTGTGTCAACATTTAAGGACGTCTCTGCATTGTCCCCGACTTCCTACAGGCACACCATGACTATGTGTTCCAGAGGTGCCATTCTGCATGAACAATGAATATTAACTGATTAAGTGCCACAGGATGATTAATCATCTTATGCAACTTCCCATATATGCACCGTTGCAGTGTATACACAAGATTCTCCTCCCAATAAGGGTTCATCATCAGGCATGAGAGAAATTGGGTTCGTTCAAACAAGTTTCTTCCTCCCCCGACCCCCCCCCCCCCCCCCCCCCCACACCCCATGTAGAGGAGACTTATATGCTCCCGTTATATAACACCTTCCCTAAGAGGTTAATATAGTATGAACCGATTTTCTGCTCTTCATATAGCTGCGTTGGAATATTTATACCATAGATTGGATCCTTGTCATTAACCCTCCCGGCAAGGCGTTACTGTCGAATGCAAGTTTAGTTTGCAAACACTGGAGCGTTATTCGGGTAACAACGTGAGACACCAGGTAAGGACCTGTTGAGACCGCCTGTGCCCTATCGGGAACAATATCATTTCGGGTAACAACGTGAGACACCAGGTAAGGACCTGTTGAGACCGCCTGTGCCCTATCGGGAACAATATCATAATATTATTCCCAACCCGGCGCCTGTAAGGATAACGGAAGGAAGTTCCTGAGCTCCGTTGTGAGCCAATGTATGTTATTATTTACCTTACATTACTAGGGGATAAGTATCTGGATACATTCCCATGTTCTGTCTGTAACCACAACGTGTAGGAGTTTTCATGAAGCCCCATTTATAGTGAGACATAGAAAGCACCCCTGCATCACAAGTTCTCCCGTCACGAGAATATAAAGGATAGCGTAACTAACAGGGAGGTAGCTGGGCAAAGGCCGCTACTCTGCAAGGAACTTCCTTGATATAATCACGATCAATGTTTACCTATCAAATATATATTCTACTTGAAACCCGTTTCCCTGTGGATGCCCCAGTTCCTGAGGTCGAAACTACGGGTCGATTTACCCTTATGAGCTATTCAAAGTGTGGAATTCTCCAGAAACTTTCAACGCCAAGATCGGCTTCTGTTGATAACGCTAGTCTGTAGAATGCAGACAATATGAAAATAACAAGCTGATACCTTATCCAACGGAGACGACCTCGTGGTTCATGCCTATTTACATGTAGAAGTTCTTTTAAAACTTATAATACATAAAGAAGATATTCTTTGCTGTTACTCGTTCATTAACATAATGAACGCGCTCCTTGACAAAATCATCTTTTCTGCGCATTCTCATAACAGATTTTCCCGTCTATTAACATAAACGGGTTCCTTTTCCACGTGAACTCGGTCAAACCTGACAGAAGCACTGGATTTTTCGTGACATAGGCCCCCTCTTAAGAAAGTACTTACACTATGAACTTTCTCACACCAGGGATACTGTCAGAATTGATTCACTCTCTGATTCCGAAATTGGATGTCTCGAGAGAAAATCAACCCTCTGACATTTCTATACTTTAATTAGTGAGGTCTATGGAAATAACTATCCTTATGTAGATCTCTCTGAAAGGTATCCACTAGTACCATTGCCCTAGCACCGCTTACTAGCTAGATTTCAACGCTTATGGAATGTTATAGATTATCAAATTGTAAAAGACTTGAACAACCCCCTATGATCTGCTTTCTTCCATTGATAATACCATTCTGTTTGGAGTGGAAAGAATTACTCCAGCAGACAGCCATTTCGCTGCATATTGCTTCAAGGTGGACTGTGGAGCACATTTTTTGATGACGTCATGTTCTTAAATTTTTAAAATTGTTCTACATACAAGGTGTAGTGAGCCCTTACAAACACCCTGTATATCGCTGAAATGTTGTCACCGGTCTATAATACAACATGTCTGATACCATATTAATAACAATTAAGTTATAACTGTGGCACACCACCACTTCCCATTTTCCGCCATCCATTCACGCTGAGGTGAGTTCTACTGTGCCAATCCTGACATACTTCTAGTGAGCCAATCCTGATGTAGTAATATTGAGTCAATCTTGATGTACACAAATGAATCATGGTCAAATAGCAGACAAATGAGGAATTATGCGGAAACTGCAAATGTAGTTTTATATAATAATGATGAGAACACGGTGGACAGATATACAGAGTAATGAAGATATCTTTTAAAAAAAGTTAACTCACAAAAAGCTCTGGTTACTGGCATCAGAAGGAGAAAGTCAACATTCTTTGGGAATGCCACGAGAATGGGAAAGCTGGAGTATGTTATAACAATGGAAAAGTTGCAGGTAAGGAGAGGCAAGGGGAGACCAAGAGGGTTTTGCTAGACAGTTTGACATCATGGCATGAAAGACCATTGGTATTGAAAATGACTGGCAGCACACAAGACAAATATGATCATCAATGCCACCTGGCATAGACAAGAAGAAGAATAAGATCACCACTGTCAGAGTCTTGCATAGCACAAGACAAGTAGCTCGTTTTCTGGCAAGTGTGAAGTAATATCAAACTATCAAATCACACGAAGTGAATATCCGAAAGTATTATTCACACGCTTTATTGACGCGCTGCTTTAATTATCGCACAAACATCGCGCACTGACAATCTATAGCAATCATTTCAACATGAACAGGATCACTACAATACATAATAATACATGCAAGCAATAAACATCTCACTTACAGTTAAACTATACAAGCATTCGACTCAGTCTTCCACTGCCGTACAGGCTAGCTCTCAAGGCAGATTCAAACTCAACTCGCATTCCCTTGCGACCTGTCCGTTCAACGATCTAAGCCCGTCTGCCAGTTCTGGCGTCTTACACGCTTACACGCTCGCGTCAGCTGGTGTCCCCTGCACGGTTCACGGGGTGAACTCAATTGCTGTGCGTGGCTACCTATCCGGGCGTCGGTAACGACGCCGCGTTCTCTCTGCCGTGTTTAACATTACTCAGGGTTGCGTGTGTTATGTTGTCTGGCGTTGGTACAGACAACGCGTCGCAACCTCGGATGTGAGACCTTGACACACTCCACACCCCTTTTCCATGAAAGGATTTCCTTACATGTATAATATATCTCTAGGTGTTCTTAAACATGTCAAAGTCGAACATTATACATTAACAATTATCATAAATATATACAGGTGAATAGTCAACAATATGTATACACCACTTATGTTGCACTATGAAGTACAACAGTCAAGTACAATCTATTTAATGGGCATTACCTCGCTGTGACCCAGCTAGTCCGGTAGGTATCGGCTACACTGGCCCCTACCTCACAACCAAGAACAAAAATATTAAAATAATCAGGTCAAGCCGTGAGCATCTCCCTCTGAGATGACTCCTCCATCAGACCTCTATTTAGAGTTTCTAATGAAGGTCAACAGTTTTGGCAATATACTGTCCATATCTAAACGATGTTACATTGACATGTTATTTATCAAGCACACATGTTAATGGTTACAATACATATTTACATATCACCAACAATTTAGAATAATGTCCCCTGGTTATTATACAGAAAATTTAGGAACAATAATTTATCGTCGTTTACAAGACATAAATTACAATTGCCAAACTCATTTCTTAGTGTCATAATTTGATCCTTATTGACAAATGTGCACAAAAAGTCACGTTTTTAAAGAAGCAATCAAGTTATGATGCTGAGATACATCCTATACAAATCAACATATACAATTCCGTATATGGGAATATTTTAAATCACATTTTAATACAACGTCATACATTTATATACTTTTAATAATATGCAAAAACTCGGAAGTATACAGCTGTACTATTACATGTGTTGTGATGTCATTCAAACAAAGCTGGTCCGTTCTGGATGGATCTTCTATACACGGAATAGTAGTTGTTACTATCAGCTGTTGGATCATCTCTTCCGCCTTCTGCTCGGATTGTACTGTCGCAGTCATCTTTCGTACCTTGTTAAAACGTCTTGGGCACCTCGGTCTGGATACTTTAGGATTACCTCACGTTTTAGTGGCTTGGTAACTTCTTGGATCCTCTAGTGTTGTCCCGTGACACTTCTCCGTAGTGTCTGGTTGTTATAATATTTATTTACAATAATAATTACATTCTTTCTCATATCTCACAGTTATACACCACATTAGTTTACATAATACTGATTTCATTCTTTCACATATCTCACAATTATACACGCATTCATTCGCATGATAATAATAAGAATCACAATATTGTACATAAGTTATATACATTGGGAGATACAATCTTCCCCATCACAATGGTGTACACAGCGTTACTGACACATTGTCACAATTGGCTGTGGTACTGAGCACTATCTACGTTGCAGTTTTATACACCCTCTGCACTGTGCTCTGGTGTCGACTGGGTATTAGGTTCGTTGTATGGACATCTCGACAAAAGGTCTGCAAGACAGTTTTGTGAACCTTTTATGTGGTTAACCTCATAGCTATAGTCCTGCAGAAGAAGGGACCATCTTGCCACCCTGCTGTTACTAGGCGTTCCTCTGGTAACAATTGTCAGCGGAGTATTATCTGTTTCAATAATGAAATGTTTGCCTAACAAAAATCTAGAAAGTTTACGTACCGAAAATACCATGGCAAGAGCCTCGAGTTCCGGTGCACTGTAATTTCGTTCGCTGGTGTTCAGATTTCGAGAGACGTTGTATACTGGGTACAAGATTTGGTCGTGTTCTTGGAGAAGCACACCTCCAATGGCTACGGAGCTCGCATCACATCTTAATCTAAAAGTAATATTCAATTTTGGCAATTTCAAAATAAGTGATTTAGAAAAATAAGAAAGAATTTTCGTAAATTCCGGCCTTAAACATTCACTGTTTACAATCACATTGGGGTGTTTATTTGTTAGTAGATCAGTGAAACATTTGGTCAATTCAGCAAAATGAGGAATAAACTGTCTATAATAGTTTAATAGACCTGACACACTTCGCAACTGTTTCTTAGTTGTCGGAAGCGAAAATTTCAAAATTATGGACATGATGTTATCGTCAGTTGATATAAAGCCATTTGAGATCTTATAGCCCAAAAATGAAATTTCCTGAAAGGCTATATCCACTTTGGAAGGTTTTATAGTCAGTCCATGATGTCTAATTCCTGTCAAATGTCTGCTGTAGTGCTGTTATGTGATTTATCATGTCCTGAGCTGTCAGAAAAGATCGTCCTGTACTCTTGTATCAGTTGTCTGCAACTGTCAGTCTGTGTCTGCGTCAGTTTAGGATTTACCTTAATGTCCTGTAAGTTGGTCGTCGTGTCAAGAACTGGTGTCGGTATCTCGTCAGTGTCGTTATCGTCCGTCTGGTCTCACTATGGATGGTGCTTGCTACAGTGCTCTACTTGTTCGTCATGCCTGTGGTGATATGGTTTGAGCATGTTAATATGGAAATTTTATGTTTGTCCCTAACTGCAATCTCGTAATCTACTGTCGAAATTTGTCGTAGCACTTTGAACGGTCCTTGCCATGAGTCAGTTAGGAGATGTCTATCACTTGGCAAAAGAAGAAGAACGTCCTGTCCTGGCGTCAGTGTAATAGTTCTATTTCCTCTGTTAGCATATTGTCGGTAAATAGCTCCTGATTTTTGGAGAGCTTCTTTGGCTAATATACATGATTTCATAATTCTATCACGCAATGATGTTACATGTTCATATGGTGAAATAGGTATAGACAAAGTTGTACTTTCAGTCAACATAGATTGGTACATTACTAATGAGGAGTGAGTGAAATTGGTATTATGGCTCCCTAACTTAGTTCTAATATGGGAACAGACTTCCCTGATGTCTTTGGAAGTTATGGTTGTATAAGGACTCGCTTCTGGCGAAATTTAGTACCTCTCTGATGTTATGTGGTCAAGAGGATCAATTCTGTCGACAGAGATATTTTTGAAAGGTCTGCTTGTTGACTCTGTTAATTGCAGTTCAGCTTGCGAGTGTTTCTTCTGTTTCACAAGCTTATGGCAGATGTCACAACTTCTGCAATACCGTTTGGTATCACTGCGAAACTTAGGCCAAATAGAATTGAGTAAGTAATCTTGCTCTTGTTTTAGCATCAGCTATATGCCCTGCGAAGGGTATGTCATGCGCTAGCTTAATGCTTGCTTGCGGTTTTCTGCAGGTAGCACCGTTTGTTCTGTAGTGCTAGAACCTTTGGTATAGTACCGTGTCAGAATTCCGTTTTTCAGAGCAAAATACCATTTAGCATTCTTTGCTAATCGTGGCTTTTGGCCTATAAGTTTAAAATACTTCTGCATAGATCGATCGGCTTTCTGGGCTGTTATAAACTTCTCCCTGGTTGTTTCAGGAGATGTCACAACTGGACTTATTTGTTGTAAAGCCTCTGTTTGACCGATTCGATCTTGCATTTGGGCAGTAGATCTGCTTACTGCATTTGTAATATCGCAGTTATCATTCTCATCACAAGTTGATGTTACATTCACACAATTACATTCATGTGCTTGCGTTGCCGAATTGACATACATACATTCATTTACAGGTGGTAATACATCATGACTGGTGATTTGTGATGAGGGTGAAATGGTATTATCGATGTTACAAGTGACAGTAGATGTAATACTGTCATATGGCATATCATTTACCTCAGGAAGGTTACCAATGATAACATCGCAACAAGGATTGGTTAATGCTGCGCATTTAACCTTTCCTGAAAGAAATGGTGTACTTATGTATGCCCATGCAAGCGGGTATTTCTCGATGTTACCTGAGAAAGTTCTGCATTGTGATGGTAAAATATAGTCTCTCTTTAGACCAATGAGGGTACATCCGCTGTCTCTTAAGACGGTAGCAGCTTTACCATTAACATACCCATGGTGGATATTCAATTTACCTTGGGAGTTAATTCTTAAATTGGTCTCCTCATTGATATCTGGTATGGAATGGCTGCATGTTAAACTGCTATCCTCATGAAAAGAATTACAGATGGTACATCTATTAAGGTGAACCACCTCAATGGCATGTGCTGCATTTACAAAATGATGTTTCACAATTTCTTCGTCTGAGGAAGAGCTATCACTCATGGCTGAATTAGTCTTTGTCATCATTTGCTTGCCTTTACAAGAGTGGCGCCAAAGGCCCTAAGCTTTACAAAGGAAGCATTTTGTGAGGCGTTTGTAGCTCTTTCTCACCCTATCTTGCTTGCTTAAGTAATTCTGCAAGTAAGTGAGGTACCCAGGGTGTTTGTCACACATATCATTTTCCTTGTTTGAAAACTGGCAATATTTACACTGATAGTATTTCTCAGTATTTTGCTTGTATGGTCTCTGTTTATTGTGGGGCACTGACTTTGATTTACCATATGTAGCTGACTGCTACAAAATCTGTACTAGTCAACCCACTAGCGAAACATTGTTTATTGGCTGCAAAATAACCAGAGCCACGACTTTCAATCTGTTGAACACTTTCACACTGACATTCCAACAACAATTTTGAAAAGGGGGGTGGGAGAGATGCGATAATCTTATCTCTCAACATAAGATCAACTAATTTGTCATAACTTCCATTTACTTTGGCTGCTGACAGCCATTTAGAAAAAATATTTTGAATTTCTGAGATGTAATCAGAGAACGTGTGTGTTGGCTTAGGAGACAACTTCCTAAACTGTTCTCTATAACCTGATTCATCTAGCAAAAAGTGTGACATAATTTTTGCTTTAATGTAAAGATAATCTTCTTTCAGGTCATTTGGGATCGACTCTATGACTTTAAGAGGTTCCCCAGAAAGACTTCTTACATATACTATCCCCCATTCAGGTTTTGGGATTTTGTAATGATCCATAACAAATTCAAAATTTGAGTGAATGCTGCTATGCAATCACCTGTGTTGTAACTTCTGATCAGACCTTGGTACTTCTTATGAGGTTGATCTTTGTCTGTTTCTCTATTCACTTTATCTTTAGAACATTCAGCTTTAGCTGTTCAATTTTCAGTTGTGTTTCTTGCTCTTCTTTCTTACTTTGGGCTAAGATCTCAGCTTGCCTCACTGCAGCTTCTGACTGTGCTTGTTGAAGCTTTAAGGCAGCTTCTGATTGTGCTTGTTGAAGCTTTAAAGCAGCTTCTGATTCCTTTAGAGCAGCTTCTGCTTGCTTTAGAGCAGCTTCTGCTTGTGCCTGTTGAAGCTTTAAAGCAGCATCTGATTCTGCCTGCTTAAGTTTTAAAGCAGAATCTGATTCTGCCTGCTTAACAGCCAAATCTAATTCAAACTGTTTGAAAGCCTCTTCGGCAGCTCTATCCTCACGTTCCCACTCTTCTTCTTGAACCAGAAGATATTCTGCATATTTATTCTCACTCCAGGCTCTCAATTCCTCACCAGACATATTCAATGTTAAACCCATTTCAATGAAATCGTTCAAAGAAGACATGATGAACAATAGGTATGATGGAATAAATATAAACAAAATTACTTATGATGTTAGTAAGTTACAAATATTTATAGCACAGTTAATGTCTAACGCCAGACCAACGAAAGTATAAAGAGAGATGAAAAAATTTTTATACTCAAGTAATCCTTGGGTACTGTGCTGTTCAGTGGTGCTCGAAATCACACTGGAACGTCTTTCGGGTTGACGCACAAAAAATTTTTGAAGTTCACCAGACTCAGGTAAAGTTGACACAAAAACCCTGTACTTTTTAAACTAAACGAAATTAGAACGTTTGTAAATGTATGGTGTGTGTAATGTCACTGAAGTCTGTAAAGGTTTGTATGCTGTCAAGTATTATTGTTAGTCGTTACCACAATCAACAACTTTCACGCTCACACTAACCCTACTCAATGACATTCAAGGGCACGGCCGCCATTTTGGATTTTAGGTACAAAATTTGTTGAATTTAGTGATAAGTCTGAAGACGCCTCGGTTGGCTTCAAATAATATCTTCACACTTATAATTTAATTAAATCAACTCTATTAATTCGTTACTTTACCTTAATCTATGACTTGCGCACTTCTATCGGCATGTTCACATTCGCTTCAAACTCGGACAAAAAAAATTTATACGTTCGCATTTGATTCAAAACCCGGACGAAAGCCTCCACATTCGCACTTGTCAGAGTCTTGCATAGCACAAGACAAGTAGCTCGTTTTCTGGCAAGTGTGAAGTAATATCAAACTATCAAATCACACGAAGTGAATATCCGAAAGTATTATTCACACGCTTTATTGACGCGCTGCATTAATTATCGCACAAACATCGCGCACTGACAATCTATAGCAATCATTTCAACATGAACAAGATCATTACAATACATAATAATACATGCAAGCAATAAACATCTCACTTACAGTTAAACTATACAAGCATTCGACTCAGTCTTCCACTGTCGTACAGGCTAGCTCTCAAGGCAGATTCAAACTCAACTCGCATTCCCTTGCGACCTGTCCGTTCAACGATCTAAGCCCGTCTGCCAATTCTGGCGTCTTATACGCTTACACGCTCGCGTCAGCTGGTGTCCCCTGCACGGTTCACGGGGTGAACTCAATTGCTGTGCGTGGCTACCTATCCGGGCGTCGGTAACGACGCCGCGTTCTCTCTGCCATGTTTAACATTACTCAGGGTTGCGTGTTGCTATGTTGTCTGGCGTTGGTACAGACAACGCGTCGCAACCTCGGATGTGAGACCTTGACACTCTCCACACCCCTTTTCCATGAAAGGGTTTCCTTACATGTATAATATATCTCTAGGTGTTCTTAAACATGTCAAAGTCGAACATTATACATTAACAATTATCATAAATATATACAGGTGAATAGTCAACAATATGTATACACCACTTATGTTGCACTATGAAGTACAACAGTCAAGTACAATCTATTTAATGGGCATTACCTCGCTGTGACCCAGCTAGTCCGGTAGGTATCGGCTACACTGGCCCCTACCTCACAACCAAGAACAAAAATACTAAAATAATCAGGTCAAGCCGTGAGCATCTCCCTCTGAGATGACTCATCCATCAGACCTCTATTTAGAGTTTCTAATGAAGGTCAACAGTTTTGGCAATATACTGTCCATATCTAAACGATGTTAAATTGACATGTTATTTATCAAGCACACATGTTAATGGTTACAATACATATTTACATATCACCAACAATTTAGAATAATGTCCCCTGGTTATTATACAGAAAATTTAGGAACAATAATTTATCGTCGTTTACAAGACATAAATTACAATTGCAAACTCATTTCTTAGTGTCATAATTTGATCCTTATTGACAAATGTGCACAAAAAGTCACGTTTGTAAAGAAGCAATCAAGTTATGATGCTGAGATTACATCCTATACAAATCAACATATACAATTCCGTATATGGGAATATTTTAAATCACATTTTAATACAACGTCATACATTTATATACTTTTAATAATATGCAAAAACTCGGAAGTATACAGCTGTACTATTACATGTGTTGTGATGTCATTCAAACAAAGCTGGTCCGTTCTGGATGGATCTTCTATAAACGGAGTAGTAGTTGTTACTATCAGCTGTTGGATCATCTCTTCCGCCTTCTGCTCGGATTGTACTGTCGCAGTCATCTTTCGTACCTTGTTAAAACGTCTTGGGCACCTCGGTCTGAATACTTTAGGATTACCTCACGTTTTAGTGGCTTGGTAACTTCTTGGATCCTCTAGTGTTGTCCCGTGACACTTCTCCATAGTGTCTGGTTGTTATAATATTTATTTACAATAATAATTACATTCTTTTTCATATCTCACAGTTATACAACACATTAGTTTACATAATACTGATTTCATTCTTTCACATATCTCACAATTATACACGCATTCATTCGCATGATAATAATAAGAATCACAATATGTACATAAGTTATATACATTGGGAGATACAATCTTCCCCATCACAATGGTGTACACAGCGTTACTGACACATTGTCACAATTGGCTGTGGTACTGAGCACTATCTACGTTGCAGTTTTATACACCCTCTGCACTGTGCTCTGGTGTCGACTGGGTATTAGGTTCGTTGTATGGACATCTCGACAAAAGGTCTGCAAGACAGTTTTGTGACCTTTTATGTGGTTAACCTCATAGCTATAGTCCTGCAGAAGAAGGGACCATCTTGCCACCCTGCTGTTACTAGGCGTTCCTCTGGTAACAATTGTCAGCGGAGTATTATCTGTTTCAATAATGAAATGTTTGCCTAACAAAAATCTAGAAAGTTTACGTACCGAAAATACCATGGCAAGAGCCTCGAGTTCCGGTGTACTGTAATTTCGTTCGCTGGTGTTCAGTTTTCGAGAGACGTAGTATACTGGGTACAAAATTTGGTCGTGTTCTTGGAGAAGCACACCCCCAATGGCTACGGAGCTCGCATCACATCTTAATCTAAAAGTAATATTCAAATTTGGCAATTTCAAAATAGGTGATTTAGAAAAATAAGAAAGAATTTTCGTAAATGCTGGCCTTAAACATTCACTGTTTACAATCACATTGGGGTGTTTATTTGTTAGTAGATCAGTGAAACATTTGGTCAATTCAGCAAAATGAGGAATAAACTGTCTATAATAGTTTAATAGACCTAACACACTTCGCAACTGTTTCTTAGTTGTCGGAAGCGAAAATTTCAAAATTATGGACATGATGTTATCGTCAGTTGATATAAAGCCATTTGAGATCTTATAGCCCAAAAATGAAATTTCCTGAAAGGCTATATCCACTTTGGAAGGTTTTATAGTCAGTCCATGATGTCTAATTCTGTCAAATGTCTGCTGTAGTGCTGTTATGTGATTTATCATGTCCTGAGCTGTCAGAAAAGATCGTCCTATACTCTTGTATCAGTTGTCTGCAACTGTCAGTCTGTGTCTGCGTCAGTTTAGGATTTACCTTAATGTCCTGTAAGTTGGTCGTCGTGTCAAGAACTGGTGTCGGTATCTCGTCAGTGTCGTTATCGTCCGTCTGGTCCACTATGGTGGTGCTTGCTACAGTGTCTACTTGTTCGTCTTGCCTGTGGTGATATGGTTTGAGCATGTTAATATGGAAAATTTTATGTTTGTCCCTAACTGCAATCTCGTAATCTACCGTCGAAATTTGTCGTAGCACTTTGAACGGTCCTTGCCATGAGTCAGTTAGGAGATGTCTATCACTTGGCAAAAGAAGAAGAACGTCCTGTCCTGGCGTCAGTGTAATAGTTCTATTTCCTCTGTTAGCATATTGTCGGTAAATAGCTCCTGATTTTTGGAGAGCTTCTTTGGCTAATATACATGATTTCATAATTCTATCACGCAATGATGTTACATGTTCATATGGTGAAATAGGTATAGACAAAGTTGTACTTTCAGTCAACATAGATTGGTACATTACTAATGAGGAGTGAGTGAAATTGGTATTATGGCTCCCTAACTTACTTCTCATATGGGAACAGACTTCCCTGATGTCTTTGGAAGTTATGGTTGTATAAGGACTCGATTCTGGCGAAATTTAGTACCTCTTGATGTTATGTGGTCAAGAGGATCAATTCTGTCGACAGAGATATTTTTGAAAGGTCTGCATGTTGACTCTGTTAATTGCAGTTCAGCTTGCGAGTGTTTCTTCTGTTTCACAAGTTTATGGCAGATGTCACAACTTCTGCAATACCGTTTGGTATCACTGCGAAACTTAGGCCAATAGAATTGAGTAAGTAATCTTGCTCTTGTTTTAGCATCAGCTATATGCCCTGCGAAGGGTATGTTATGTGCTAGCTTTAATGCTTGATTGCGGTTTTCTGCAGGTAGCACCGTTTGTTCTGTAGTGCTAGAACCTTTGGTATAGTACCGTGTCAGAATTCCGTTTTTCAGAGCAAAATACCATTTAGCATTCTTTGCTACTCGTGGCTTTTGGCCTATAAGTTTAAAATACTTCTGCAAAGATCGATCGGCTTTCTGGGCTGTTATAAACTCCTCCCTGGTTGTTCAGGAGATGTCACAACTGGACTTATTTGTTGTAAAGCCTCTGTTTGATCGATTCGATCTTGCATTTGGGCAGTAGATCTGCTTACTGCATTTGTAATATCGCAGTTATCATTCTCATCACAAGTTGATGTACATTCACACAATTACATTCATGTGCTTGCGTTGCCGAATTGACATACATACATTCATTTACAGGTGGTAATACATCATGACTGGTGATTTGTGATGAGGGTGAAATGGTATTATCGATGTTACAAGTGACAGTAGATGTAATACTGTCATATGGCATATCATTTACCTCAGGAAGGTTACCAATGATAACATCGCAACAAGGATTGGTTAATGCTGCGCATTTAACCTTTCCTGAAAGAAATGGTGTACTTATTTATGCCCATGCAAGCAGGTATTTCTCGATGTTACCTGAGAAAGTTCTGCATGTAACATATTTACCACTATATTGTGATGGTAAAATATAGTCTCTCTTTAGACCAATGAGAGTACAAAAAGGGTTGAGGGTTGTAAAAGACTTGAACAACCCACTATGATCTGCTTTCTTCCATTGATAATACCATTCTGTTTGGAGTGGAAAGAATTACTCCAGCAGACATCCATTCGCTGCATATTGCTTCAAGGTGGACTGTGGAGCACATTTTTTGATGACGTCATGTTCTTAAATTTTTAAAATTGTTCTACATACAAGGTGTAGTGAGCCCTTACAAACACCCTGTATATCGCTGAAATGTTGTCACCGGTCTATAATACAACATGTCTGATACCATATTAATAACAATTAAGTTATAACTGTGGCACACCACCACTTCCCATTTTCCGCCATCCATTCACGCTGAGGTGAGTTCTACTGTGCCAATCCTGACATACTTCTAGTGAGCCAATCCTGATGTAGTAATATTGAGCCAATTTTGATGTACACAAATGAATCATGGGCAAATAGCAGACAAATGAGGAATTATGCGGAAACTGCAAATGTAGTTTTATATAATGATGATGAGAACACGGTGGACAGATATACAGAGTAATGAAGATATCTTTTTAAAAAAGTTAACTCACAAAAAGCTCTAGTTACTGGCATCAGAAGGAGAAAGTCAACATTCTTAGGGAATGCAACGAGAATGGGAAAGCTGGAGTATGTTATAACAATGGAAAAGTTGCAGGTAAGGAGAGGCAAGGGGAGACCAAGAGGGTTTTGCTAGACAGTTTGACATCATGGCATAAAAGACCATTGGTATTGAAAATGACTGGCAGCACACAAGACAAATATGATCATCAATGCCACCTGGCATAGACAAGAAGAAGAATAAGATCACCACATAGTCACACTGCTATCCAATCTCCTAATCCTGCTGTTAAATTTCAAATGAAACTTATTAACTATCAATAGTTTAAACATATACAACACAATAAAGCCGTAATTTCACCTCTACCTCTTTCTGTGTTATGGTATCAGCAACTATCTCTTTTACTTGCTCTAGCTGCTGCTGCTGCTCGGCTGGCACTGGGTCTGTAGTCACAGTTTCTAAACCAAATACAACAGACAAAGCCATTTCTAATACCAGCAAATTTAACATCACAACTGTCATGTCATAACATCCCTTAGGTGTATGTGTACCTGGAGTTGTCTACAGAATCTCTTCACTGGATCATACATTTATGTTCTGTATCAAATTGTCACATTATATTAGTTAGTGTCTTGTATAAAAATCAATACATAAGATTAGTCATTGTGTCTTTTAAATATATCTTCATATTAGATTAGTCATTTTGTGGTCTATATAAATATTTAAATTTTTTTAGTCAGTGTTGTAATATAATTATATCGTCATTACAATTCAAAACAGTGTTTTCCCATAGTGAATGTGAATAACGAAGACATAAACAATAGATTGCACGAATTATTGCCAGACATATTTCGCTGCATCTCGTCAGGTACATATTGCAGAAACCACACAGCATAAAGTGAAATATTTAGATAAATCCTTCAATCTGAAATATACACAAATTCACACAGGAAGATCAATTGTCTACCACAGTAATTTTAAACTGACTAACATGTCTTTCTGCTTGCATAAGGCCGGCTTACACAGGTTGATCACTATGGCTTTAGCAAACCTTAACAACCGACAATTCTGTGTGTTGAACAACACACGGTAGGCACTGTCTCTTTCAACCACATGACCACTCTCGAGAATGTGTCTTGCAATCGATGAAGCAGGACTGTTCCGGTGTGTCGGCCTGCCTTGGCTACCATCTTCTGTGTGTAGTATCTTGTCCACCCAGTTCGGAATGTGTTCTAACACCTTGTGATGTAACTGTTGCTCTGTACTACCTATGTAGATGGCCTCGCACCTGCATGTAAACTGGTAAATACAATTCGATTTGGTGTACAAAGCTACAGGTTCTTAAACTACTGGGGTGGGGATCGGTGTGGTTTTCTGCTGAGAAAGTGGTCAGTCAGGGAACAAATACCGAACAAGGTAGTCTCCCAATGTGGGAGAGCATTTAGCCCTAATAAAACACTCTCTCTCTCTAGAACCTAGGTATGTTGAAAATGCATTATGAATGTGTAATCATGTCATTTGATAAGGTACATATAGTAATGTGTTTAAATAAGAATTGTTAAAATGATAAATCAATTCATGTGAACGATGGCCTGAGTGATTGTTTTCTACCGAGCGGCCATGTTTGTCTTACTGCTGATTGTCCTATTCTTACAGTTTCAAATTTCTATGTATAACTTATTATATGCATTATGAAGCTATCTCACTATCAATGCATATAAATCTACAAATATTCTATGGGCTGTAGAGTAGTAACACTAAGGGTTTTTCATGAACTTTCTCTCCATGCGGAAGAATAATATTATTCACGCATCTTATGGACCAGTTCATGTTGGAGAAATAGTTCTGCTAATTTGTAAATTGAGCTATCTTGCCATTACTGCACATCTTCTTGTTAACATCTTAGTAGGCACACATGTGTGATTATCATGTAATCCTTTCAAGAAAGAAAGAAAACATATATAGTCTCCGCATTGCATCATGGTTGTAGTTGCCTGGATTAATATTATGTTAATATTAATAAATTGCCAACAACGTACAGAACACTTACCATGCGGCAGAACGATTCCCCAGTAGGGACACTTCTTACACTAGCAGCAATTGGTGAACTATATAACAGCGTTCATTATCCTCATGAGCCTATAGACAGGTGGGAAGAGGATCATATATTCTGGTCTAATGGATTGAAGAAAGGGAGGAAATCTCATGAATGGCCTCTGTATTATTATTATCTTTATGATGATTATTTATTGTATATGAGGGATTTATATTTTGTCTCTGTTATAAGAATTATGTATTCTGTCCATGATTGTTAAGTTTATTGCTGGAGTATACATTTTATTGTTTCCACACTGGGGACATGATGATGATGTTGAAAGAAGCCTTGTGGTTGTCTGTACCACCAGAAAAGAATGTTGACTGGTATAATTGTTGGCCTTTGGCCAAATTCTGATTACAGCTAATGAAAGAAGACGAGGAGCTCTGGGCAAAAGGCCTAAGTCTCAGAGATTCTTGTCATGGTAGGACATGAGTATTATCAGCAGTTGGATGGGTAGGATGTCTCAGATTCATCAAAAAGATTCAAGTAACAAACCCAGAGAAGAATACTAAGTGAGGAGATACCCTACTCACATTTAGAGTTGGAATAACTATACAATCAGCCATGAGGTATGGGACAAGTAGCCCTTCCCCCTTTTTCTTGTATTTGTGTTGTGAAAAAGGTTAACACAACACAAGTTGTTTTAATGCTTGGGATTGTGTTCTTTTGTCATTTCCAGCTCTAGAGAGAAGCAGGTGGTGGTTTGGACATTATCACCGAAACGGATCCTGGGTTAACAACCGGTAGTAAGTGACAAATGGAAAAATGCCCTAATCATAGTCTGGACCTATAAAAATAAGAAATATGGTTTAAGACAACAGTACGGAGAAATATCATCAAAAGAATTGATTCAGAACACCACAGACCAATATCTGCATGAGATTTGAAAGTCTATTCCACTTTGCAAGGCATATGGTAACAATGATGCAGCGACAAAAAGGGAATACAGACATTACCATAACCAGGTTTTCACAACATAAACAGATAAAATAAACATACACACGTAAAGACACATCACTGAACGAGGCGAGGGAGAAACAAACACATATCTACTTACTTGGATCATCACTGAAGTTGTGCAACTCCAGAAGAGCAGCCTTTGCAGCTCTAGATCTGGCCAGTTTCTTGGTTCTGGCTTGGCCCACAAACTTTTTACCTTGAACTTGACAGAACATTACGTACTCGTGGCACTGGGGTGTGCCAATGATTTCTTCTAACTTGTAACTTATTGGTTGCTTTCTGTGGACAAAAAGAGGCAACATTCATTTTTCATCAACTCCTTCTATAGTCTGTGGCTGAGAGGTTAGTCAAACACCGGCCATCTGGACTAAAATTTTGACTTCTCGTCCTTGACTTGATGAGGTAAATTACAAGTACCTCTGAAGTCAGAGTGGGTTTGCCTGATGGTGAGGGACACTGGTAATATGGAAAGCTAATCCCCATGCAAAAATCAGTCCAGTGTATTAGAAATATATATGTGTGTGTGTGTGTGTGTGTGTGTGTGTGTGTGTGTGTGTGTGAACTATGCTTGGGTTCAAAGCAAACCAATCTGTTGTTAAAGTTAGTTGCATATCATTTACAGGACATAGCAGTCAATCACATCATTTTTTTGGGGTTTTATTTTTGGGGTTTGTTGCTGATTGTGATGTCTTGGCAAGCTTAGTTTCAGTAGTTTGCAACTGCTTTCTGAATGATCTTCAATTATACAATCTTATAACAATCAAAACAATGTGGTCTGCTTGCAAATCGCGCGCAGCTGTGTTGTGAACTCGGTATTCAGGATTACGAACTGCGCCCATAACCCGTTCACCACAGAGCCAGCTTATGGAAACCAACATAAAATATCCGACATCATCAGTATGTGCTATTCCAATCCGTTGTATCATCACATATTCTCACAGCTGTCTCTTGTTATTGTACAGTGTCTTCATAGTTTATATTAAGTGTTCGGGAAAGTGCATGTCTTTCATTATGTTCCATAATTCTTCATGTTCTGCACGTTCAAATGACTGAATGGTCTATAAAACAAAGACTCCGGATTTACATTGCAATCTTTGCTTTTCCGTATAATCGCCCTCATGTTAAATATGTAAAGTGTACGGCTATATTGTCTAAAGCCAGTTTGTAATATTTTTATGTTTTCTTCTAATGTCTTACTCTCCCACAATTATATGCAATAAAAATTTCCCTAGCATGACTTATCAAAGCAACACTCCTATAACTGGTATATAATTTCATGTCTCCCAACTCTGGTAATTAAGTATTTGTATCACTCTCTCTCTCTCTCTCTCTCTCTCTCTCTCTCTCTCTCTCTCTCTCTCTCTCTCTCTCTCTCTCTCTCTCTCTCTCTCTCTCTCTCTCTCTCTCTCTCTCGCTCTGTGTGTGTGTGTGCGTGCATGTGCGTGTGTGCGTGCATGCGTGCGTGCATACATGATTTTTTCTGTTTTCCCCCAGATCAAGAACACGAAGTCAACATATGCTCATATTTTGTGAACATATGCTCATATTTTGTGGATTATTTAAAGGCATTTGACTGTGTAAGACATCAGAAAGTTTGGAAAAAGGGCTTTCCAAAAACAAGTAGTACAAGTTATAAAAGTGTTCTTTCTAGACCAGTAGTTCTCAACCTTTACTTGGCTCATGCACCATTTCACCATATGTTCAGAATGTAATTTCCTCCCCCCTCCACTATTCATATTTCCTCCCTATAAATCCCCCACCCCTCTACACAGTATACGTAAAAATGACAGCTAAATTTAATAACACATACCAGAACAATTCTAGAAGTCTACATAAAACGTGATTTACGGATCAACTTACGTTATAAAACTAATTTCATTAAGGCGAGAAGTGACAGAACAGTAAAGTATAGAAGACAAAGCAATCAAGTAATCGGTTCTTGTATTGACGCGGTCTTGAAAAAGTCTTAATTCCTCTCACCCTCCCCCTTCCCAGGAAAATCTAAAATTCCCCCCTGGGGGGAATTCCCCACCGGTTGATAAAAACTATTCTAGACCAACAAGCAGCGGTTAGAATAGACAGGGAGGCATCAGATAGGTTTGACATCAAGCAAGGAGTCCGTCAAGGCTGTGCCGTCCCACTATTTGTTTTACCTGCAAGCCAGAAATATGAGAAATGTCAGAGATGAAATAATTAAGAGCAATATGATGCCCTATACATCGGTGGCCAAGAAATACCAGAGATTTGATATGCTGATGATTCAATATTGCTATCCACATCACAGAGTACTGTAGAAAATCTAATAACCTCAACAAAAAAGAATTGGAAAATCACAACTTATATCTTAACACAGCAAAACCAAAGATAATGCATACAGATAAAACTAATATGGATAAGGAATTATATGTTACACGTTATGGCCCACAAATCAAATGAAAAATGACAGTGAAGTTTATAAAAGAGACAACATGGCCGATATGGACAGTAAATTTTAAGTGAACACAAGAAGAAGAGGACGAAACTAGCCAAGAAAGATATACTTGTCCACTGAATCAACACTAAACTGCAAGCTGTATGGGACTGTAGAGGAACTCAAAACTAAACCATCAAGAACATCATGATATGATAATGATGATCACAAAAGAAGTACTTACTCCTTTTTATTCAGCATCATGCATGGATGTTGCTGATGTGTGGACGTCACCAACTCCACTTTGCTTTTTGTGACAACATTTAAGGACGTCTCTGCATTGTCCCCACTTCCCCCAGGCACAACATGATTATGTGTTCCAGAGGTGCCATTCTGCATGAACAAAGAATATAAACTGATTAAGTGCCACAGGATGATTAATCATCTTAAGCAACTTCCCATACATTCACCGTTGCAGTGTATACACACGATTCCCTTCCCAATAAGGGTTTATCATCAGGTATGAGAGAAAATGGGTTCGTTGAAACAAGTTTCCCCCCCCCCCCCCCACCCCTCACCCCACGAGCATGTAGAGGAGGCTTATAGGCTTCCGTTCAATAACACCTTCCCTAAGGAATTAATAAATATAGTATGAACAGATCTTCTGCTCTTCATATAGCTGTCTTGGAATATTTATACCATAGATCAGATCCATGTCATTAACCCTCCCGGCAAGGCGTTACTGTCGAATGCAAGTTTAGTATGCTCACACTGTGGCGTTATTCGGGCAACAACGTAAGACACCGGGTAAGGACCATTTGAGACGGCCTGTGCCCCACCGGGAACAATATCATAATATTATTCTCGACCCGGCGCCTGTAAGGATAACGGAAGGAAGTGCCTGAGCTCCACTGTGAGGCAGTGTATTTTATTATTTACCTTACATTACTGGGGATACATTCCCATGTTTCGTCTGTAACCACAACGTATAGGAGTTTTCATGAAGCCCCCTTTATAGTGAGACATTGAAAGCACACCTGCATTACAAGGGCTCCCGTCACGATAATATAAAGGGTAGCGGACCTAACACGGAGGTAGTTGGGCAAGGGTCGCTACTCTGCAAGGAACTTCCTTGATATAATCACGATCAATGTTTACCTATCAAATATATATTCTACTTTAAATCCATTTTCCTGTGGTCGAAACTACGGGTCGGTTTTCCCTTATGAGCTATTTAAAGTGTGGAATTCTCCAGTCATTTTCAACGCCAAGATCGGCTTCTGTTGATAACGCTAGTCTGCAGAATGCAGACTATATGAAAATAACAAGCTGATACCTTATCCAACTGAGACCACCTCGTGGTTTATGCCTATTTACATGTAGAAGTTCTTTAAAACTTATAATACATAAAGGAGGCATTCGTTGCGGCTGTCGGTTAAGACGTGAAAATGGTCATCAGCTGTTACGCGTTCATTAACATTATGAACGCGATACTTAACAAAATAATCTTTTCTGCGAATTCTCATAACAGGTTTTTCCGTCTATTAACATAAACGGGTTGCCTTTTTACGTGAACTCGGTCAAACCTGACAGAAGCACTGAATTTTTCATGACATAGGCCCCCTCTTAAAAAAGTACTTACACTATGAACTTTCTCCCACCTGGGATGCTGTCAGAATTGACTCACGATCTGATTCCGAAATTGGATGTCTCGAGAGAAAATCACCCCCTCAGACATATCTATACTTTAAATAATGAGGTCTAAGGAAATAACCATCCTTATTTAGATCTCTCTGAAAGGTATCCACTAGTACCATTGCCTTAGCGCGAGTCACTAGCTAGATTTCAACGCTTATGGAGTGTTATAGATTATCAAATTGTAAAAGACTTAAACAATCCCCAATGATCTGTTTTCTTCCTTTGATAATACCATTCTGTTTGGTTGCAAAAGAATTACTCCAACGGACAGCCATTCGCTGCATATTGCTTCAAGGTGGACTGTGGAGCACATTTTCTGATGACGTCATGTTCTTACATTTTTAAAATTGTTCTACATACAAGGTGTAGTGAGCCTTTACAAACACCCTGTATATCGCTGAAATGTTGTAACTGCTCTATAATACAACATGTCTGATACCATATTAATCACAATTAAGTTATAACTGTGTCACACCACCACTTCCCATTTTCCGCCATCCATTCACGTTGAGGTGAATTCTACTGTGCCAATCCTGACGTACTTCTATTGAGCCAATCCTGATGTAGTAATATTGAGCCAATCTTGATGTACACAAATGAATCATGAGCAAATAGCAGACAAATGAGGAAGTATGCAGAAACTGCAAATATGGTTTTATATAATAATGATGAGAACACCGTTGACAGATATAAAGAGTGATGAAGATATCTTGAAAAAAAAAAGTTAACTCTAAAAAAGAACTGTTTACTGGCATCAGAAGGAAAAAGTCCACATTCTTTGGGAATGCCACGAGAATGGGAAAGCTGGAGTATGTCATAACAATGGGAAAGTTGCAGGGGAGGAGAGGCGGGGCAGAACTAGAGGGGGATGCTAGGCAGTTTGATATCATGGCATGGAAGACCATTGGTATTGAAAATGACTGGCAGTACACAAGACAAATATGATCACCTATGCCACCCGGCATGGACAAGAAGAAGAATAAGATCAACACATAGTCACACTGCTACCCAATCTCCTAATCCTGCTGTTAAATTTCAAATGAAACATTAACAATCAATAGTTTAAACATATACAACACAATAAAGCCGTAATTTCACCTCTACCTCTTTCTTTGCCATGGTGTCAGCAACTAGATCTTTTACTTGCTCTAGCTGCTTGGCTGGCACTGGGTCTGTAGTCACAGTTTCTAAACCAAATACAACAGACAAAGCCATTTCTAATACCAGCAAATTTAACATCACAATTGTCATGTCATCACACCACTTAGATGCATGTGTACCTTTAGTTGTCCACAGGACCTCCTCACTGGATCATACATTTATGTTCTATATCAAATTGTCACATTATATTAGTTATTGTGTGTTTTATAAAAATCAATACATATGATTATTCATTGTGTCTTTTAAATATATCTTCATATTATATTAGAAATTTTGTCATCTATATAAATCTTTACATTTGATTAGTCATTGTTGTAATATAATTATAACGTCCTTACAATCCCCTATTATTGACCCCTTAAGTACCAGACTTTGTGGAGAGAAAAGGCGCTAGACTTGACCTCTGTGACGTCATCTACATTCAGATAGAAAGCCAATTATAGGTCAAGGACCCGGCCAGACCGTGGCATTAGAATTGAACAAAGCTTTAGTCCACACTGGTCAGTAAGAAAACAAATACCGAACAAGGTAGCCTCCCATTTTGGGAGGGCATTTATCCCTAATAAAACACTCTCTCTGGAGCCTAGGCACGTTGAAAATGCATTATGAATGTGTAATCATGTCTTTTGATAAGGTACATGTATCAATGTGTTTAAATAAGAATTGTTAAAATGATAAATCAATTCATGTTAACGATGGCCTGAGTGATTGTTTTCTACTGAGCGGCCATATTTATCTTACTGCCGATTTTCCTATGCTTACAGTTTCAAATTTCTGTGTATAACTTATTATATGCATTATGAATCTCACTATCAATGCATATAAATCTGCAAATATTATATGTGCTGTAGAGTAGTAACACTAAGGATTTTTCACGAACTTTCTCTAAATGCGGAAGAATAATATTATTCACGCATCTTATGGGCCAGTTCATGTTGGAGAAATAGCTCTGCTAATTTGTAAACTGAGCTATCTTGCCATTACGGCATCACACATGTGTGATTATCATGTAATCCTTTCAGGAAAGAAAGAAAACGTATAACACACACACACACACACGCACGCGCGAGCACACACACACACACACACACACACACACACACACACACACACACACACACACACACATATATATATATATATATATATATATATATATATATATATATATATATATATATATATTGTAACATGCCTGGGTTCATTAACATTGGGTGATGAACCTAAGCGAAAGTAGTACTATATAAACAAGCTAACCAGCCCTTAGAAATAATAGACGGAGGTAAAATGAGGCTGGGTTGTAGGTCCCCGGAATGGGCTAATAAAAAGACAGATGGGGAAGGTTGGAAGCAGTGAGTTTAAGGGGAGTTGAGGAGGCGTCAGCCCGCTAGTGTGGTTGTGAGTCAGACAGCTTTGGCTGAGGAGGAGTGTTATGTGGAGTGAGGGGACTGGACAGTTAGTTGAGGCCTAGACCCAGTGTGGGTTGGGTCGAGTGAGTTCGGGCCGGGGAGAGTGGCTGTTTAAATTTCGTGGTGGATTAGACTAAGAAGGCCTGGAGAAGGCAGTGTTAGGTTGTGATGAGGATATATTCTACAATTACTGTTACTGGATTTATATATGTTGCCTTTTTCCGTGTTCATTCATCATTAAAGGGATATTCTGTGCGCAAACGCAATCTTGTTCAGTGACTAATAGATGTATACTACAGTAATAACTTCTGTTGTGGGACATGGGACTAACCCAGCTTACACTCTGCAGTGATATGTTGAAGAATGGATGAAGAATGACTTGCGCGTTGACTTGGATTAAAGTGAGGAAGAGTTGCGCAATTCGTCGACCTCACTCTCTCGCCTGAGTCCATCTGAGTCCAGTAGCAAGACAAGTCGAGACGACTGGAGACGAATACAGGTGCAGTGGATGACCAGAGCGCTCTACGTGCCTTGCCGTGCTCATTACGTTCCACAACGCTTTGCAGGTAAACGCCGTCTTGCCCGTTGAATCAGGAATGATTTCTTATGCGCAGTCTGCCGAATCCTGTCTTCACATGCTGGATAAGCATACCCTAGTTTACCTCTTGGTTTGACACCAAATCGGATACCCATGCCTGGTTTAGCCAGCCTCTCACAGCTGTTGCCCGGGCGGTGGCCGCTGTCGCATGCTGACAGCTATTAGGAGCCACAGGCACGAGCTGGGTTACTGGGTTACGAGCAGTGATATAGAAGAAGCATCAGGATCTAGACAACGACCAATCTCATTCTGTTGCAAAAGAGCTTGTGACAGAGAGGTTAATGTGGGCTCGTCGCTTAGAGAGGATAATGAGTTCAAAGACATTAGTCGGGCGCACAATTAAAATAGAATTGTATCACAGCGAATCATCGCCATATCCAGCAGACGGCTTGTTTCAAAAGTGTCAGAGAATTAACACACTGTTCACGGGAGGCCAGGTAAAAATAGCACTGCACACCCGGAGAGTGGGTGGACGGTGGAGGGTTATCAACAGTACAGAAACAGGGTTTACGCCTATGAGAGAACTGTGTTGCGGCAGGACAGTGTCGCTGAGGCCAGCGTGTGTGTTGGGGACATTCGCGCGGTGTTTTCACAGGTTGAGAGGCGATTCAGCGCAGGTAAACAGACAGGGCGGGGCGCCAGCGGGAAAGTACAGGTCAATACATGTATAAAAACTCACCCGGGGAGGGAGGATTTATTAGGAAGTGTGCAGAACATGTGATGTGACAATCGCTGGTCCACCGAAAAGGAATAAATGACGCGGGCAGGACAGCGAGGATTTGTGTATAAAGAAAAGAGCCAGCAATCGCTGGAAAGGGAGAACATTACTTCAGACCACAGCCAGATTCGGTGCGTGTTAATTTTTACAAAGAAATGGTGCTAAGCAGTGACCAGCTGATATGAGGTCGGCGAAGATTGTGGGTCTCCACGGGGTTAGAGGTCAGCTGTATTGAGACAAATAAGATTGTAGTACACTGATGTACTGAAACTGAGGTGACCTTGGGAGTCAAGGCTGTGTACAAGGAAAATTTACTGAGGAAATTTCCACTAGCATTGCAAGATGACTCAGGTGACTGTGAAAGTCGGTCGCAAATGATAAACAATACCAGCTGTTTTGCACTAAAACCAGGATTTATGTTCGTTGTTGTTACAATCTTTCTGTTATTATCATCACCGGGTCACCGGGCAAACATTCTACAGCAGACAATCAGTGGCAGTCGCTTCAAGAGTGGTCGAATTTATCTGCCAGAAAGTTACTATATATACACATTTACAATTCTGGACATTCATCACTAATGTTTACCTTTTCGGCAAACGTGAATACAAACGCGTACAGGAAGAAAAGTTAGCTAAAGCCCAACGCCTACAGGAAGAAAGGTTAGCTGAAGCTAAGCACCTACATGAAAAGAGAGAGAGAGAGAGAGAGAGAGAGAGAGAGAGAGAGAGAGAGAGAGAGAGAGAGAGAGAGAGAGAGAGAGAGAGAGAGAGAGAAATGAAACTAGAAATGGAAAAACAAAAGTATCAGTTTCAGATGGAAACTGAAATTGCACCCCCCCCCCCCCCAAAAAAAAAAAAAAAAAAAAAAAAAATAGCATCTAAGGGTTAAAGTGAGGAAGGTAGAAGACCTTCAAAGTCATCACAACGATTGAAATATCCATATGGTGCGGACTGAGACAATCTTGAAGCATATCTTGACATATTTGAGGCTGCAGTTATGGCTTTAGGTATTCCAGAAGGACAGTATGCTATGAGGCTGAGTGAGTAACGGGAAAGGCCCTAGATACCATGTTCAATTTACCTGTGGCAGAAAGAAACAATTATACTTTTCTGCGTCAACGCTTGCTTACAAAGTTCAACCTAACTGAGCATGGATACAGAACAAGGTTCAGACAATTAGTGCCAGAGATGAATCAGGATTTTACAGATTTTGTCAATATAGTGAAGAACATATTTAATAAATGGATGGAGCTTGCAGAAGTTGGAAAAGATTTCAGTCGCTTAGTCGATGTGATGCTAAGGGTAAGATATTATTGTCATGTAATGCAGCTTTAGTGGCTTTCTTTCAAGAACGCAAACCAAAGGACATAGACACAATGTCCCAGTTAGGGCAAAACTAGATGAATGCACATCCGAACAGCTCTATTGGCAGACAAATGTGTGAGGAAATAGTCTGTACAGCTGCTTACACTAAACAGGATCAGAAATCAGGTATTAAACCAAGGTTGAAGAGTGTGGATTCAGCCCAGAGGTATGAGCAATAGGGACTTCAAAACAATGGTTTCCGGAGCAACTATTTTGGCAAAGCAGGATGTTACCCATACAAAAGGGGTATTTTAAGAGACGTCCGAATGGTTATACCGGATGTTGGAATTGTGAGAGCTGGAGACACAAGGCAGCAAAGTGTGATGTACAACCATCCAGTGGGCCAACAAATAATAGGAGGAAGGACATAATTTGTTTCAAATTTGGCGGAACCGGGCAGTTCCGCTATCAATGTACGATGGGGTAAACTGAGCACTCAAATGCAGCGCAAGTGATTGAGACAATCAATAATGAGAGTTGTAATGTATGCAAACATCTTTTTGATAAAGACAGTCAGCCTGTCTTAATTGGCGGTCATACATTGCAAGCAGGATCAGCAGTGCTTGCAGGAGGAAGTTTGAAGTGCATCATGGTTTTGTTAATGATAGTGAAGCAGTGACACTTAAGGATTCTGGTTGTACGACCATCGGGGTTAGAAAAAGTCTAGTACATCCCTCGGCTTACACAGAGAAAAAGGTCAGACGAATAACGTTTAATGGTACAGTAGAATTTTACCCATTGGCGTGAAACGTGTGTTCTGGACTCACCAGTGGAAGATCTGATCATTGGAAATGTGCCACGAGTTAAAGAGTGTACAGAAGAGGAAGTAGACTATTGGTACCTAAAATATGGTGTAAGCAGTAACGAGGTAAATACCAGAAGAAAACTTCGATTAGATACTATAGCTGAAGAAGAAGAGGCACTTGATTTTTACAATCAAAAGGGGACGAATGACAGCACCACTGAAAAAGAGAAGACTTATCCCAAGCACAGCCCTCGAGACTGTCAAAGACGAGACAGCACTCTTGAAAATGATTGTCAGATTTATGGTAATCCAGAACATAAGCGATTAACGAACGAGAGGGGTGGCTTTCAAGGGACGAATAATAGTCTCACTAATGATGTGTCAGATGACAAGACTATATGCAACCACGGTGGGATACCTTTAGAGCATAGAGACCGGTATATAAGAACAGCTTAGGATATTTCATGTGCAGGGCACATAGGAATAATGTGTACGCTGCAGGAGTATGCAATTTCCCAATGCCCATACGGGATGAAAAAAACACACCATGGTAGACCTGCTGTCAAGGAATTACCAAGGGCATGAGGCCACATAAACAATTAACATATTGCCAGTGTGCGAAATGATGGGGGTAGGCGAATTCACAGATGCCTAGGGATATTAGTTATAACTTCTCGACTCCCATCCATATCATCACCGTGGTTACTACTTTCTCGGCTTCGTCGTCCACACCAAGGGACAGGCTCTATTACTTGAGTATTCATCTGCGTTTTCTGATAATCGTTCCACCTTGTCTGGCTAATTGGAAACTCTGCCATTCTCTACCAACTGCATCAGCTTAAACTTGAATACAACGCTACACTCAGACACAGATGTGACTCGGACATAAGTGTAGATTTTCCTGTATAATCAACACTCTAGCGTAGACATTATCACAGTCTCGTATGCTACAATACACATTATATAATACTGCTACACAATCTATTAAAATGGTAGGCACAATCTTTGGCCATCACCATCTTCGGCCCTCATGGTACATCCGCACAGAACGAAGTCCACGGCTCAAATGCCCTTGTCACCTTCGCGATCACGTGGGTTCGCTCCAGTGGCCATCTCGGCATGCCAGTTCATGACCTAAAGTCACGCGTGACACGTCCTTTCGTGTGACACTCTTTCCCTATGCCATGAGTTACACTTCATGACATGGCATTACACTGGCGGCTAAGGTAAAAATTGGGCACCAATCTTTTTTCCCAAACTCTTGCTTTTGAATACCTGTAACTCTGTGCATATGATACAACATTTTACAACCC
The DNA here is from genome assembly GCA_014155875.1 of Cepaea nemoralis. NCBI lineage: Eukaryota > Metazoa > Mollusca > Gastropoda > Stylommatophora > Helicidae > Cepaea > Cepaea nemoralis. Next base: position 158,900 of record JACEFZ010009934.1, read on the forward strand.
AATCTAATTATAATTTAAGTTATCTGTAGTCTATCCATAGCACTTGATAACTTCTTGTCATTCTGAAATATAGAAACTCATTGATTATCTTTGTCACAATATCTAATACATCAAAATATTCATACCTATATCTTTCCCTACAGACTTTGATCAACTTCCTATACTACAATATAACTATAAGTGTTCTTTGTAAACTAAAATGACTATTTCAGTCAGTACTTTAATTGACTGTTGGTCTAAGACCTTTTCATTTTATGAGCTTTCAAAATCAACATTTTAGTTCCATCTGTCTGTTATGCTGTTCCTTTAACAACTTCAGTGTATTGGTGGTAGGTAGCGTCTATAGTGGTCATGCAAGTCTGACCATCACTCAGCTTCATCTGCTCATCTTCACCAACCATTTGTTAAGCTACTCATCCCAGGTCTAGAAGACTTATCCACTGAGATAAAATTTTCCTGACTGCAAGGATTGCCCGAGGAAGATACCAAGTCTCAAGTACCGCAGCATATTTAGCTGTTATCACGTTCACATACTTGACCACCCGCATCTCCAGTCAGTCAGCCACTGCAGCTCCAAACGTCCACCACCGCCCATGCTTGTACAAAGTTCCAAGTACCACTAGCCTATTACCATAGAAATAGATTCGATGTTAATAGCGGTAACATACTTGGTCACCTGTACTACTCAAACCAGCGTTCTCATGGTAGACAGTCTGATACATATTACTATTCCTCTTTGACCCTGTCGTTGTAGCCACAGCGTATAGCAATGAACATAATCGCAGCTAATAAGCTTGTGAGAAATTTCATGTCCATGACAGCTCCTTTCCAACCCGCAAGCAGTTATTACCTCCAGATTAATTTCCATTGTATTTCTATTATACTAACATATATTGTCATTGTTTTTTGTATGTTTTCTCAGTATTATTTATATAATTCTATCCTAATATAATTTCTATACTAATATAAATAATTAATGCCTACTCCTTCAAATTAATAATCAATCAATCATTTATGCATATATCAATAAATAAATAGTCAATCAATGTAAGATAATAGTACTTATCAACACAATATATCTCAATAAACAAATAATATCTGTAATTAACCAATAAATCATTATATTCTCCTTACTAAAATTATATTTCATTTCTATCAATAGTTCACAATATTCATTAATAAGTATCAATAATAACTATGCAATTAATACTAATTATATAACACATAACATCCAACACATAATTATATTACATATAATATAATACTGTATTTGCATTAATAACAACCATTGCTTATAATTTAATTTTTCTATTCTGTCACGGAATTACTGGAGATGTCAATCAGCGTGATAGATTGCCACAGACAGTCGTCTCTAGGCCGCCGCAACTCTTTGTTGCTGGGAATGGTTTTCCCTGATCAAGCGCTGGAAAAATTCTTTGAGTACAGGGAAAAGGATTTCCCTGATCAAAGGGGGACCAGTCGGAATATTGTTTAGCCCCTATCCAAGAATGAGAGAACGAAAGCCTATCGGCACCTGGTTTCTGGCCAAGTCAGTGACGTCATTTAGGCACACAATTCTCGGCAGTGTGGATAAAAAAAAAGTGCAATCAGTTGGCCAGATGAATGAAACGAAATGGAGTGTTATTCTGTTCCCGTTCTAAATTAGGCAAAGAAACTACGGTGTCCAGTGTTGATTAAAGTCGACGGACATTTGTCCATAATGTGAATTTGTGGTTTCAATTCTAGAACAGAATAGATTACATAAGGTATTTAATTGATATAGATTATGTATAAGTAATTGGGCAATACTTAGAATCGAGTGTAGTGATGGGCGTTGTGTGAACCTATTATAGGAGCGTCGGCAGCAGCAGGCTTATGCGTTGTTTAAACTAGGTTGAGTGATATATCGTTTAACTCAGTAGGATTCTTCAGTCTTTCCTTTTCTTACCTCTAGTTGTGCTGGAATTAATTTTGGATTAGCTTTACCTATTAACAATGTGCCTCGCCATCAGGCGAACCCACTCCGACTTCATAGGTACTTGTAAATTACGTCCCCGTCATCATGTTAGTCAACTGTCCGGCGTAGGGGTTGAACCCCTTACCTCGGCATCAGCACACCGGATGTTTAAGAACAGGGGTTCTCATCCATTCGGCCATACTGACCTCCACAGAGATGTATAATAAGGAAAGGACATGGAGTGAGCTGCAAGAGACAGCTTCGTGTAATTGGCCGAGGCCTATGTTTCTCTCTCTCTCTCTCTCTCTCTCTCTCTCTCTCTCTCTCTCTCTCTCTCTCTCCTCTCTTAGTGGACGATGAACATATGTATCAAACACATGTCCAACCACGATCATGACAATATCAGAATAGCCTCCTAGCGATTACACCAACACACCTGTTGGCCTATCCTCCAATAGTGGACAACGAGTAGACGAAGAACAAGGGTTCTTGGGTCCCTGGCAATTGTATTAATGTTCAGGAAATTCTCTGGGAAAGAAACGTGGCAAGGAAGGAATCATGCCACCTCATGTCATTATGCCATAGCCTAGAATATGTTAATACCGAACATAAAACACCCCAAATGTAATATCTGCAATGTTACTACCTTTCCCTTTACTTATATTATAAGTTAATTGCATATCATTTACAAGATGTTGGAATTTACCCCGACATTTACTGGTTGATTGTGATATACTAAGCAATTTAGTTTAATAGTCTGCCAGTGCTTTCTCAATCGGTGATGCCTCATACTATGGAAAATCAAGCAAAGTGGTCTTCTTCCAAAGTGCCCTCGACTCGGTATGTCGAGGAATTGTGAAACTCTGTTTCACTATCCCTAAATGGAGATCTGCATGGTTGAATGGATAAAAGTGCTCTTTCTTAAATATCCAGTGTACTGATGCGGAGGTTGCAGGTTCAACCCCTACACTGGTAAGTTGGACTAAAGTGTTGATTTCTCATCCTTGAGCTGGGGATGTACAAGTACCTCAAAAGTTGAGTGAGTTCGCCTTATGGCGTGAGCACTGATAATAGGGAAAGCTAATCCATCCATTCATTCACTCATTGGCACCTTGCCGTCTTGACAGACGATAGTTTGTGCTTTAAAAAGGCATAATAAGTTTTACCTATGGCGGTAGCGAATGTGACTGATAAGGCCAATTCGCGCTGTAAAGGAAAGCTAATCAACACGCAAAACAACAATCAGTCCAGTTCACAAGACATAGTAGCTCGTGGAAAAACTATGCCGAAATTCAAAGCCTACAATCGAAAAATAAAATAAAACATAAAAATCAATTCCCTAAGCCATGCCACTTATTATTATAGAATTATTTAATTCAGCATATATATCATCAACCGGCCTCTGTGGCTAAGGGCTTGCGAACGCGGTTTGTGAGCCCCTATACCTGGGTTCGAAACACAGCGATGCTGGTTTTATCGAAAAAGGTATAGGGGCCGGTCGTTCAGAAAGCAATGGCAAACTACTGAACGTAACACTTGCCTAGTACATCAACAGCAGCTGATAATGCTGGTGTTGAATGCAACGTCCCGTCAGGGATACGCAACATAAAAAAAAAATATATACCATCATCATCTATCGACTTGCCAGCTGGAGTGGGCAATGATGCCTCTCTACAAATTGCGATCTCCGATGGCATGGATCAATTCATGTGCTGATTCCCTTCTGTGCCACGACACAAGACTGTCAAGAATCTTCATGTAAGAGTCCTAGAATGTTGACAGACAGAACAGATCCCTGAGACAGAACAGTGGCAGTAAAGGACAAGACAATACGCCCAAGGACAGACAATTAACATATTGAAAGAATGCTATCATCGACGGACTGACTAACCACAGGTTAAGGACAGGACACAATTGAGACGCATCACCGGCCATGAAGAAGTACATGTACTCATGTACTTCGTGGCCGGTGATGCGTCTCAATTTTGTGTTACTACACGGGGTCATAAGACACGTGATGCGAGACCCAGAGCGAAAGCTGGATAGACTGGGCTGGGCATTGGATGTGGACGGATGTGTCTGTGTTTTGTTGAGCGATTGCACAGCTGAGTCGAACGATTGTTAGTTTGCGCTGTGAGACGAATAACTGATTATAGTTTGTGTGCGCCAGCTGTGAGTGTGATCGTAATATTGTTTAGAATGGAGGGAGTGCATTGCTATATGTAAAGATCATTGTGATATATATATATATATATATATATATATATAATATATATATATATATATATATATATATATATCTATATATATATATATATATATATATATATATATATATATATATATTGTGTTATACTGTGAGATTAAAGTTATCGATATGTTTATTTGTCCACCGGACTTCGACTGACATTTATTTGTATTTCATATAATGCCAGGGTATTTAATTACGAGCTAGTTAAAGTTATAACACCCTGACACTTCACATGCTATCTTTCTCTATCTTTCCACACATTTTTCCAATTGTCACAACATGTTCCAGTTTTTATCGTTTCGTAATGTGGCCAAAAATCGATGACTGCTGTTTGTGATAAGTTGTCTTTGCGACTCAGCATATATGCTGGCTCCTAAGATAAAGGGTCTGGCTCCTGAATTATTTTACTTGTTGTCTACCTGTACCTGCGACACTTCGCAGCGATTTAACTTTGGTAGTTCCAAACTGGCCTTTGGTTGTGTGCTCTATTTTTGTTTACTGGTGTTTCAAGCCCAAGTAATTCCCACAAAAATAAACATTGTCATAGAGACTTTGGTAAGATACTATATGATTTTAATTGTATCCGCTTGGTTTAGTCTGTAAAGGACCTCTTCACTGCACATTTATTCTTTCATTGCACAAAGATATTTCCATAATCCCCCAATCTCCTCACAAAGATTACACACAAGGAGAACCCCAGCGCAGTATACAACATATGGTAATCACTGACACTCAGTGCTATCATTTATTATTATCCACATCCTGTACCTATATATCAACTAAGATATCCAACCATGAAAAGTGTACCTCGTGATGATGATTACATGTAAACAACACCTTCTGTCAGCGTGTGTGGAAATCAGTTGTTACTGGATGTAACACGTCTTCATTTTACGTTGTACCACCTATGATGATTGACAGCAACTCACTCATTTTGGGAAAACAAAACACCTTGTACTTTGCAGAGACAGTGATTTTCTGTAACTCTACATTCTCAAAGCTTTGGGGTTTATTTTGCCAACAAGAACCATTGCCCTACCAAGACAGTGATCTTCTGCTGGAATATGACCAGCATATAAACGGATATTTAATGATAATTTAGTCCATTCTCAAGAGCTCACTTGTACCAACATTTTCCCAAAATGTATGCGGATTCTGTTAATGTAAATATGTCCTTATTCAACATGTGTGAATCAATATTCAATCAATCAATCAATCAATCAACATGTGTGAAACTGAATTTATTATATGCTTTGTTAATATTTCTACTGAATTATACTTTTAATTGAAATGTGTACTTCCTTCAAGACTTACTTGACAAGTTACTATTGTTTGTACAATGTATCCAGAGCAGGGGGCGGATGTCCCCATTTAAATTCCATAGATAGTAGGGAGAATGAACACTTTTGTTACTCATAATGAAAGCTGCTCTCAACATATGGATGTGCAAAACCGCATAGACTTGTACTAAATGTTGAGCCTTGTATTTAATTAATACAGCACATAATTGAGACGGTGAACATTCGGTAAACAATTCTCATTTAACCGAAATGATCACTTGGGGAAAAATTGGAGGGCTTGGTTTATCAGTTTCTATATAGGTGCCTTCTCCACTAAATCTTGCCATAAGTAGTTAAAATGTTATAATAATCTTAGGTACATTTTTAATAAGGTCGATGTCATGTAACATTAGTTGCTTGCTTGCTTGTGTTCGTTGGCTTGAGCTCCAACGCGAAGTCCTGTATATCGGATGAAGGCATCCTGTTGTCCAACATCAGTGTGATGTCATACAGGACCTGAGGTTTGCGTGAGTATCCGCTGTCCCATGTCTAGCTTATTGGTGTGCAGACTGGTGGGTCCTCGCCGTACAGGCAGACACTCTCCGACTTCGGAGGAATGTAACATTAATGATAATATCCAGGGATAGACAACATGAAAGATAATTCTTCTTCTTTTTCTTCTTCAGCGTTCATCCAGAGTCTTTTTTTGGATGTGATTGCATTGTGTCTATTTATAGCGGAGCCGAACTACAAACAGAACTAAATCATATAAGCACTTGACGTGTGGAGTCTGGAGCAATGGTACAACCTGACGAAGGTAGCAGTGATATGGTTCTCTTTGAATAACCGTATTGTCAACAGTCTAACACCAACTATAAATCTGTGTTCGGAGACGGCAGAAAAAACACAAGCAATGAACTACCTGGGGAGACGTTTTGATCGAAGCTTTGCTTATCATGAGCACATAGACCGGGTGATAACAAAGGCCAAGAAAGATTTGGCTGCGATGCGGTTGATAGTGGCGGAAATCTGTGAGCAGCGCAATCTTTGTCTCCTTTACGAGGGTCACGTCCTTTCTGTTTTTGAGTATGTGATGGAGATCCTGACTATCAGCTGCAAGAATTTGGAAACTATACAGAACGAAGCTGTACGTATCACTCTTGGATGTACAAGAGATACATTATGCAGGGTGATGCGCTACCTACTTGATTTTCCAGCCATTCGGGACAGAATACAAATTTGCAGAGGACGTGCCTACCTCAGAGTAAACACAAACACACAACATCCACTGCACAGTGAAATTAAAAAGGTAAAGGGCAGCAGATTGAAAAGAGGAAAGTCGTGGATAGGTCAAGCCGAAGACATTATTCAACTGGTGTGTTCACTTTAGGACTTAGAACCTGGCGAGGAGTGGGTACAAATGCCAACAGTTTTATGTACGTCATTTTCAGTGTGCATCCAACTACACAGAAAATGCAAACAAGAAAATCCGGCTGCTGTGGAAGCGAAATTACAGGCTTTGATTTTCGAAAATTCTTTGGAGGGTGATGCTGTCATTTGCGCAGATGTGTCGGTCGTTCGACGAATGAGAAGTTCATAGACTTTTACGGCTCAGGCCGGAGGGAGAATGTGAGGGAAGATTCTAGTGCTTTTGCTTTGACCACAAGTAGCCTGACTGTGGAAGTCGTGGCAGTAAGTAAAGCAATAACATGGCTCGAGACACAGACATTCAATAGGACAAGTTTCTTTAGTGACTTAATGAGCATGCTCAAGAAGATAGAGATCGGGTGGATCCGAAGAGAGTGGCTGCTGTCTCTGGCGCGATCTCGCTGGCAAAGATTAGTAACATTTTCGTGCCGGGGCATGCGGGAGTACAAGGAAATTAGCGGGATGACAAGCTTGCAGGCAAGACTACTACGGAGTGCGGACGAGCCATGGACTAGGCTGACATGCTAAATGCTCTACAAGAAGTAAGACTTGTGCTAGAACCAAGTGATGACTGTAAATCTAAAACCATGGCCAGACTGCGAGAACAGCAAATTAAGAGAGGTGTGGCCAAACAAGAACACAAAGCGGGAAGCCAAAGAGGATTTACTAAGGAGGGGATCCGAGCGCTTATGGACTAAATGGCTCGATGTTCAATGAGGATATGTCGACTAACTAACTAACTAACCTCATACACCCCCCCTCCGCACTAACTCTCTCTCTCACACACACACACACACACACACACACACACACAACATATATATATATATATATATATATATATATATATATATATATATATATATATATATATATATATATATATAACAAGCAGGGTGGACAGAATACTTTCAAGAATTACTTAACCCTACACATATCATAGAAAATTTCACTTTTGTGCCTCAAAGTCATAGACACCAAGAACCAAATGTTAGACTTGCAGAAGTCAAATCAGTTATATGAAAAGTCCTAAAATAAAATCGCCGGGTCCAGATGGAATAACCACAGAAGCTATTCAGGCCTGTGGGAAAACAGGAGTTAAATGGCTAACAAGACTTTTCAATATAGCATGGGAAGAAAGAAAAGCTCCAGATGATTGGCAACAGGCAATAATAGTACCAATGTGGAAAAAGAAAGGCAATATGAGAGAGTGTGAAACATACAGAGGTATATCACTCCTGAGCCATATAGGGAAAATGTATGCAAAACTATTGGAACAAAGAGCTAGACCAATAGTTGAACAGTTAAGCAAAGTACAATTCGGTTTTAGGAAAGTTAAAAGTTGCACTGATGCACTATTTACACTTAGACAAATATGTGAAAAAACTATCGAATATAGTGACTAGCAGAATATTGTCTTTATAGATCAGGAAAAGGCTTTCGATAGAGTAGACAGATACAAATTATGGACCATCCTTGAAGAGTATGGGATACAGGGGCAATTGCTGGAAAACATCATAGCCATGTACCACTCGAACGAAGTGCAGTAAGAACACAAGAAGGAATACCAGATATGTTCACAGTCAATATAAGAGTGAGACAGGGATGTGTGCTCTCTCCTCTGCATAGACAGAATATCCAAAGAAGCAAGTCTTGACAGAACAGATTTAGAAAATTTAGAACTCTTTACTCCAGATGAAACAAATGATCCACAGGAAATAAATGAACATCTATTTGCAGACGATCAATGCCTGTTTTACAGCGATGAGGGCAGACTACAACATCATATTAATAATCTGATTTCAACCTGCAGACAGCAGAGTATATACCTCAGGACTGTCCAAACTACAACATATCCAGGCGAACCTTCTGGCCTAGAGCGACAACAGTGGAAGATAAACGCTATTGACCGCTGAGTGAACTAAAAAAGACTGTTAGATTCATACAAGAGACAACATTGCAGTTATAGACATAATTCAGACGAACGAAAGAAGAAGAAGAAGAAGAAGAAGAAGAAGAAGAAGAAGAAGAAGAAGAAGAAGAAGAAGAAGAAGAAGAAGAAGAAGAAGAAGAAGAAGAAGATCCTTCAATCTGTAGCAGATACAATATGAGTATAAACACAGCCAAAACCGAAGTAATGCAAGTTAGAAGATCGCCGGGCCCATTAAGTATACAGATAAATAGCACAACTCTGAAACAAGTTAAGGAATTCAAATATCTTGGAATTATGATCACAGAAGATGGCAGATTGGACAGAGAAATCGAAATCAGATGTCAAAAATCTAGTGCATTTACATATCAACTATCACCCTTACTGAAACATCCAAACATGCCCATGTCCGCAAAACGACAGATAATAAACAGCATATTCACACCAACCCTATGCTACCAATCTCAAACCTGGACTTTATCCAAATCACACTTTCGCAAAATCAACACCTGCGAGATGAGATGCCTGAGGAGAGCTGCCAACTTAACAATCCGAGACTGAGTAAGAAATGTTGTTATCAGACAAACAGTGGGATCAAAACCTTGTGCCCCATTTATTGAAAGGCAGAAGATCGAGTGGTTTGGTCATGTCATTAGAATGCAACACCAGCAACTATCATCACTGGCCTTACATCAAAGATCATCTGCGACGAGACCAAGAGGACGTCCAAGAAGAAAATGGATCGACGACATCAAAGACATTGTACAATCACACGGAATGTCACTATCCAGTGCCGCCCACCGGGCTCTGGAACTCAAATTATTCCTCCCCACGTCGCCTGACGGCAGAATTCAGAGATGATGATGATGTTGATGATGATTTCTATGTCCATGAGGATGATGATGAGGATGATGTGGTAAAAAAGGCGAGCTAACATCTCAGACGTACTTACATTACCTTTGTTGGAGGAAGAAAGCTTGGATGTGAACACCACGTCATCCTTACGCAATATGCTTTCTGTGCGCTCTGGTGCACACAGTTTTATTTCATTTCATTTTCCCCATTTAAAGTTGCAATATTATGTTTGTCAGGAACCTAGTCGCTGACAGGTAATGTTTTAGTTTACCACAATAAAATCACACAAAAGTCCGGCAGATCAGTTTGTTCCTTTCATTCCATCCATCCATCATGTGCCATGCCGGTAAGCGTGGGCGGTCATGTTCTGCCATCTCACTCGATCAACAGAGTCGTGGATCAGTTCCGTGTTTCTGTCTCGACCATGCCACAAGGCCAAGCCATCCAGATACTTGTTTCTAGGTCTTCCCCTTGGTCTGTTCCCCTCGATCTTACCAGTTGTCACCAAGTTCTCCAAATCATTTCTTCTCATAACATGCCCAAAAAATTGTGACTGTCTACGTTTAATGTCTCTGATCAGTTTACGATCTTCATTTGTTTCTTGAAGGACTTGTTCATTGGTCTTTCTGGCTGTCCATGGTATTCTTTGCATTTTCCTCAGAAACCACATTTCTACAGCCATCAGATGTTTTTCAGCCTGGCTGCTCATTGTCCAAGCTTCACATCCATATAAAAGTACAGGTTCTATGTAGCATCTCAACACTCTTTTTCTCGTTTCAATTGACATCTTTTTATTGGTCAGTATGTTTTTCATCTTGCTAAAGGCTACTTTTGCCATGGCGATTCTTGTTCTAATCTCTTCAAGGCATCTCCCATCAGATGTTATTACTGTTCCGAGATAATTGTACCTATTCACTTGTTGAAGAATATTCCCATTTACTTGTATATTACACTGTGGTATTTCGTTCTTCCTTTCATTCATTTATCATTTATTATCTGGCCGACGCTCGACGCTCAGAGGAAAGGCGAGACGGACATATAATCAGATTGCTACTGGAACTATTAGTGTTAGAACTCTTCGCTGGCTGCTGAGGATGGGGACGGAGCGCTTATGGGAATGTCCCGAATGCTGTGATGTCGGTTCCTAAATCAATCAATAAATCAATCAATTAATCAATCACTCAATCATTCATTTATTCAATAGCATGTCCTTTGCAGAACCTCGCTCCCATAACAGCCTTCCGGAAAATCTCTCGATCATAAGCAACATGTCCCGCTTCCGATACACCCATCTGGCGATCATCCGCCACATCCTGCATCCATCTTCTCTTTGGCCTTCCTCTTCCCCTCTTCCAAGATAGATACCCCTCCGTTATTGTTCTCTCCAAACTTTCATGACGTTTCAAGTGACCAAAATATTTCAATTTTCTTCGTTTTATCGTCTTTAATAGCCAACCTTCTTCAATATTCAACTATTGAAGTATGGATGAATTTGTTCTTTTCTTTACCCAAGATATTTTTAGAACTCGTCTATAACATTTATATTCAAAGGCATGTATGCGTTGTTCAGCTTGTTTAGTAAGTCTCCAGGTCTCACAGGCGTATGTTGCAATGGGAAAGATGCATGCTCTTAAAAATCTAATTTTTTAGTTCTAACTGCCCCACTCCATAATTTATTCAGCTGTTTTAGTCTTTGAAGAGCAATTCATTGTCTTCGTTTAATTTCTTTCATTGTGTCACCGTTGTTGGTAAACAATGACCCAAGATTTTAAACATTTTTCATCACCTCCAATTTTGCCTATTCACATATATTTTTGTTTCTCCATGGTATTTTATCTGAATGCATTATCTTTGTGTTTGCTATGGTTAGATATAAGTTGTGATGTTCACTATTCATTTGGGTTGTAGCTATTAGGTTTTTATATACCATTCTTTGCTGCGGATATAATTAAGTACCATACAATATAACCATGTCGGTACCAGCAACATGATACCATATAAATTATGTACAAGCAACAATCTATTTACATAAACTCACTTCGTCACCATTCGATCTGGCCATCTCGGCATATTTACATGCAACAATCTGGCCATCTCGGCATATCTACATGCAACAATCTGGCCATCTCGGCATATCTACATGCAACAATCTGGCCATCTCGGCATATCTACATGCAACAATCTGGCCATCTCGGCATATCTACATGCAACAATCTGGCCATCTCGGCATATCTACATGCAACAATCTGGCCATCTCGGCATATCTACATGCAACAATCTGGCCATCTCGGCATATCTACCTGCAACAATCTGGCCATCTCGGCATATCTACATGCAACAATCTGGCCATCTCGGCATATCTACATGCAACAATCTGGCCATCTCGGCATATCTACATGCAACAATCTGGCCATCTCGGCATATCTACATGCAACAATCTGGCCATCTCGGCATATCTACACGCAACAATCTGTCCATCTCTGCATATCTACATGCAACAATCTGGCCATCTCGGCATATCTACATGCAACAATCTGGCCATCTCTGCATATCTACATGCAAATCGTCGCCGTCTCACACAATCTTAGCATGCTCAAACTGTGTCAGTTATACAACTCGCACAGTACAATAGCTTTCATTCGCCTCGCTTCTCAGATTCCCTCAGTAATTCCTAACACGTCCGTTTCAGTCCAAAGCCGCACACCTTCTGTCTTAACCCCTGGTCAGTCGTTTCCATTACGCATCCCCTGGTCACGTGTTTCTCGTCTTAACTCCCTTTAGTCAGTCCGTGTCGGGTCTGTACTGCGTACAACTATAACTGTCTCTGACCTCGGGGTCAGGTGTAGGGTAAAGAGAGAGAGGGATAGTACCTCACGGTGAGTGGCAGCCATATCCCAAGGGATAGGCCAGGATCCTATTTGGGTCCCATCTCTTTACCTATCTCATGTATGGCTCCACGAATACCGCTTGTGTACGGCGGTGGCCACACCCCGGGCAACAGTCTTGGCTGACTGGCTAAACTACACGAGTGAAGTAGGGGCAATATCCTACTAAGGGAATGTCCATCCCTAGTACACAAAGACTGGGACGGTGGAGAACGCGGATGAATCTAAATAGATCAACGGCTTCGAAAGCGAAATAGCAGAGTGTGTGGCACACATGAGGCGTGTTCAGGTCACGATAGTGAACATGGCTGGTCATCGTGGAAGAGATTGGGACCTCACCATGTAATATCCCAAAGACAGCAATGGTAATTCAACAGCAAGGATAAAGCGATACAGGTAATTCATGGCCACCTGGAGATAAGCCTGTTGTAAATGTTCACAGGGAAGAGACAACTCCTATAGTGAATAAGGAAGTGCATAATGGCGACTGAACCCCAAATTCTTTTGAAAGAGTGCATTCTGACAATACCTACCTGAAAAGTAGAAGGAGACGTCTGAGAGGTGGTACGCACCTTATATCAAGTAGGGAAGTTTGATAACCGTATTGCAGAGGCAAAAAAAAAACAACAACAAAAAACATGAATTTAGATATCTTTGGCGTATCTGAAACAAGATGGACAGATACAAGTTATATAAGGAGAGAAGATTACGTATTCATTAATTCAGGAGGAGATCATCATGAGAGAGGAGTAAGAATTTTAGTAAAACGAGATTTAGAGAAAAATATTAGTGGAGTCTGGACTCATAAAGATAGGATGATACTTCTCAAAATTAAGGCAAGACCGTTCAATATAGTAATTCTTCAGACATATGCTCCAACAACTGATTATAGTGATGAACAGCTAGAAGAATACTATGAAGACCTGCAACAAACACTAAAAGTTGTAAAATCATCAGAGGTCCTAATTGTCATGGGAGACATGAACTCAAAAGTCCGAAAACTCCCGCGATGTGTCTCCACCTTGACGTGGTGGTGGAGCTTGCGTGATCCATTGACCCCATGTGCTGTTGATGGATGAAAACTACATATCGGACAGCTTATGGGATAGAGGCCAGACCATGCGAGACACAACCTACTGCTCTGCAGGTAGACTGAGGATAGCAGTCAAAAGTTTAAATCAGTCGCACGAGGGCAGAAGTTCTTGGTCCGTACACATACTCTAAGGCTCTCTGTCGAGGGTTGAGGCTGAACGCCTTTAAGCCTTAAGCCCTCGGATGTGAGAGCCAGGCCGATACCCACCTACCGAAAAATAGAGGTGAGATACTGAGCAAACTACATGCCCAGTTCAGATACTTGAGCGAAGGCTCTCAGGTGGGGGGTATGAGGGGTCCCCGGATGAGAGGGCCTGGCCGTTTCTCGCTCACTGCTGCACGGAGGTAAGGTGATGAGCCGGCAGTACATGTAGCCAACCCCGTGAGCGAGTACTAAATGGTAGAAGAAGTCCCCAGTGTAATGAAATGGTTACGAAAACTGTCTGCTTCTAACTCATGGAGAGTTTAGACAAAGGTGGAAAAACGTCTCAATAACACGAAATGGAACGCACGGCTAGCGAAGTCCAAACGAAAGCTTACCTAGTGGATGTCGCCGACAGACTGACCGTTCCTGGTGTGTACTTGAGCGACCAGTGGCAAGCGAAATGCCCAACACATGGAAGGGAGGAATTAAAGCAGCCATGAGCAGGACCTGGCAAATCCTCGGGTGAGCCCAGTCTCAGAGCAATATGTGCCGGCTCTGCAATTATGGAAGCCTCCTTGGATAGCGGAGGAATGCTCATGGTCTGCCCCTGCCTTCCCATGAGGGTTTACCGTGATGTCGATGACCGTTCTACTTTTAGCAGCTGAGATGTGGGCGACACCACAGCACTAACAGTCTAACGTCTCTCGAAACCCCGGGAAGGCTAACCCGTAAAAATGCCTGCTGAAGCCGGATGTGCTGGCCTACGGGTGCAAATAAATCAGGCACAAAGCAAAAAATGTCCGAGTAAAATGTCTTTCGTGCTAGGAACAGCTCTGACTACCTATATTCCGAATGCCGCTCTTGTTCGTAACAGCTCTGACTAGGTAGTTTTCCGAATGTCCGTCGTGCCTGGAACAGCTCTGACGGGCACAACGACAAGCACATGTCCGAACCGAAAACTCGCTTAGTGGATACCGTCTGCAGACCTGTCTGATTTGAGCGGGAACGGCCCGGGGCGAACGAAATGCCCAATATATTGAAGTGAGGAATTAAAGCAGCCATGAGCAGGACGGGACGATTCCCTCTGTGAGTCCAGCACCAGAGCGCTATATGTCGGCTCTGCAATTATAGAAGCCACCCAGGATAGCGGAAAATGCTATGGACTGTCCCTGCTTTCTTTTGAGGGATATGACCGTGAAGTCTTCGACTGTTCCAACTTGATCAGCTGGGAGGTGGACGGTACCACAAAAGTGAGAGTCTCCCAGGAATGCAAACCTGGTCAAAAATGCACGCTAAAAGCTGGATGTGTTGACCTAAGGGTTTCGACCCAAGGGTGCCAAACGAGACACAGCTCAGTCACAACTGAAAAAACACTCCGGATGAACGCAAAGAAGAGAAGAAGAAGAAAAGTCCGAAAAAATAAATATAAGCAGAGAGTAGGGCAGTATGGTATGGGAAAGAGAAACGACAGAGGCGACCGGCTGGTACAGTTCTGTGAAGAAAACAATCATATTGTTTGCAAGACATTCTTTCGTCATAATCCTATTAAACTGTATACACTGAAAAGCCCTGGAGATAGAACAAGAAACCAAATTGACTACATTATGATTAAAAATAGATGTAAAAACAATGTTAAAACAGCCAAAACATACCCTGGTACTGATATCAACTTTGACCATAATCCTGTAGTATTAAAATTACAAACGAAACTTAAAAACCCAGGAATAAGTCAATCGAAGACACCTCAAGTAGATATATCGGCATTGAAACAACCAGAAATATGCAACCATACATAGTTTAAGTCAAATATAGATATGATGGGCTAATCATTGAAAGTATGGAACAATATAGACGTGAAAATCCCGTGGATAAAGTTAATACAAAATAGGAAAGTATAAAAACCAGTATTTGATTGAATGATTGATTTAGGAATCGACATCACATCATTCGGGGCATTCCCATAAGTGCTCCATCCCCATCCTCAGCAGCCAGCGAAGAGTTCCAACACTAATAGTACCAGTAGCAATCTGATTATAAGTCCGTCTCGCCTTTCCTTTGAGCGTTGAGCGTCGGCCAGTTCCCTTCGTCACTCCTCGTTGTCTCATTCTTGCCAGACCATGGTAATCCATTTGCTCCTCCGAGGTGTGCACAGTATTTAGACTGCAAATACCACCTTGCCAGTGAAAATTAATAAGAAAATACAACTATGGATAACCGATGAAATATTGAGTAAAATGTATGAAAGAAAGAAAGCAAAGAACACTCCAGAGCACATAGTAATAGATAGAGAAATACGTCACATTTGCAGAGTTGCCAAAGAGGAGTGGCTGCAGAAACATTGCAAAGAAATGGAGGATCTGGAAATAAAACACAACTCAAAAGAATTACATGAACATATAAACAGATTTACAAAGAAGAAAAATAATCTAACAGGAAACAGTTGTATCAGAGGAAAAATTGAGAAATTATAATTAATAACACTGACATAATAAAAAGATTGACAGAGTACACAGAAGATTTATTCTGGGACAACAGGGTCAATAGACCAACATTGTATAATACTCAAGATGGACCAACAATATTAACGGCTGAAGTAGAAAAGGCTATTAAAAAGATGAAAGAGGGAAAAGCTGCAGGTCCTGACAAGATAACAACAGAGATGATAAAATCCCTATCCAGCTTTGGCATTGAAACTATCACAGAATTATGTAATGATATATATATATATATATATATATATATATATATATATATATATATATATATATATATATATATATATATATATATATATATATATATATATATATATATATATAATACCTGGGTACATCCCCAAGGACTTGAAAACATCCATTTTCATCACACTACCGAAGAAGCCATGAGCTGTTGAGTGTGAGGATTACAGAACTATTAGTTTAATGAGCCACATAACTAAGATACTACTCAAGGTCATACAAGAAAGAATTCAACATAAAATAGATGAGGAAGTAGCTGAAGAACAATTTGGGTTCCACAAAACCAGCGGCACCAGAGAAGCAATTAGCCGTTTGAGGATGTTAATTGAAAAATATATAGAAGTTCAAAAAAGTATATATGTTTGTTTTATAGACTACAAGAAAACTTTTGATAGAGTACAACATGAACGACTAATTACGCGCCTTCAAGATATAGGAGTAGTCGGAAAGGACATCAGACTTATTAGTAACTTGTACGGGGAACAAGTGGCGTCTATTAGATACGGTAATAACTATTCGTCACCTATAGAGATAAAAAGAGGAGTACGGCAGGGATGTGTACTGTCCCCAAGCCTCTTCAACCTATACACAGAAAGACATTTTAAACAAGTTGAAATACCTGGACTCAACATCAATGGAAGAATCATAAACAATCTTAGATATGCTGACGATACCGTGTTACTAGCAGAGTGTGAGTAAGAGTTGCAAGACCTAGTGGAAGAAGCAAACAGGCACAGTGCAGAATGTGGCTTAGATATTAACATCCCAAAAAAAAAAAAAAACAACTATGATGATAGGCAGTGAAAAGGAAAGGTCATCAATGAACATCACAGTAAACGGGCAGATACTAGAATAAGTAACAAGTTTCTCTTATCTTGGACATATAATAACAGATGATGGCATAAGTGAAATGGAAATCAAAAAGAGAATAGGAAAGGCCAACAATGCTTTCAACGGCATGAAATCAGTAGAGATCATCTAAAGAGATTAATAACGCATTAAAAATGAGAATTGTCAAAGGCTACGTATATTCAACGCTACTGCATGGCTCGGAAGCCTGGACATTGAACAAGCAACTAGAAAGTCACATAGAGGCATGGAGATGTGGATATACAGACGAATTGGTCGTATTTCATGGAAACAAAAACAATCACATGCAGAGGTCCTAGAAAAACTGGGAATGAAGAGAGAGTTGATAAAAGAAATAAAGAGGAGACAAGTGAAATATTTTGGCCACGTTAAAAGACATGATACTCTTATAAAAAACCAGAGCCTGACAGAAGGTATAGTCAAGTCAAGAGACAGACAGTGTTGGAGTTCCATTGCAGCCAACTTTCATTGTGAAGACGGCGCCTGATTGATTGATTGACCTCGGGGTTAGGTGTCCGTCAACAGATGTGACCTGTCCCCACTCTTTCATACCTGTATCGTATTCAACACACACTTTAATTCAGGAAAAGAGCACAGCTGGAAACAATATTGCAAGAATTGTCCTTAGAGACTTTCTTTACTCGGTCGGTCAGATTTCCATGAGAGGTGAGAAGGTCCAGAAAGAGCTTCCCATGAAGATCGCACTGGGAGTTTGAATGTATTTGGTTTAGGGGAGCTGCGTGGTCTCGAGTTATGGTGTCTGCCTCGAGTGCTGGAGGTCCCGGGTTCAAGCCCCGGTGAGGGCCGGGACTTTTTCATTTAGACTTCTAGTAATAAAAATTCCCCTGGTCTCTGGGTAGTGAGATCGGGCGCCCGTGTCTATTGTTGCTCACGTAACAAAATCCCTTGGCAGTTGGAAATAAAAAAAGAGTAGTAAACTAGTTTAGTTTAGTCGATGGATCAACATCACGGCACACGGGTGTAACCCATAAGTGCTCCGTTCTCCTCGTAACTCAAACCTGAGTCTGGAGAAACTCAGCTCAGTGCACGAACTCCGTAGCTCCGGCGAGGATCCTGAAATACTTTGGGAAGATTTTTAACTCGAAATTTTGCCCGGGCAACGCCATAAGGCTACTCTTTTTCGATTTACAACTGCCAAGGGATTTTTTACTTACGCAACAATAGACACGACTAAACTAAACATGTGTAAGTGCGTGTTTTAATCAACTGGTAACACAAAACACTTTGCATCACCCGGAATCGTTAGTCATTTCCTCCCCTGTGCTGCTCCTGGTTAGAACAAAAATTTGATCTCTGGACTTCCCACAAATGTGCATGTATATTGATGGGCACGGTACGGCTGTCCCCGCGTAGGGGATGCGTTGTCACATTCATCCAGCCTTCATCTGAATCGTCAGGGTTCTCAGACACAGTATATCAGTTAACAGTTATCAGTTATCAGTTGGGGTATCGTCATTTCACTCCGGACAGGTCCATAGGTGCTGAGATCACCCCTTTCCCCCAGCATATGCATCAGCGTCCTGTGGCTAATAGTGTCAGTTCTGTGTTGATTGACGAGGCCCCTCGTTTTACCGATGTACCTCTCGTGTCTGGCCGTGCCAATTATTACTCCCAAGTCTCTCGTTCTGGACAACGATGTGGATTCTGTCAGAGCCTAGCAGCAACATCGTTACGGCGCCCGGCGGACAAGAGTTGTCGCGCTGGCGAGATTCTTACCTGACACGCGACCAGCGCTGACGACAGACGCACACAAAGCCACGTGACCACCAGAGGCAGTGGGCAGTGTGTGTGCTAATCTCAGACCAAGCTGGGACTGGACATCTGAACGGACGTGTGTGTCGAGAGCAAGGCGTTTTGTGTGAATCTCCGTGGTTGTGAGCTGAACGACTGATATCGTGAGCGTTAGACCTATGAGCTGTTTTGTGGTTGTGAGTTATCTGTTGTACATTGCTGTAACTAATTGTTATGTATTTAATGTGGTAATAAATCCATAGAACTTGTTGCTGTGTCTTACGTCGAATTACGTTTGTACTTGTACTGTCTCACATGTGTTAGCCAACGAGCCTAATATAAGATCCTGACATGTGTGGACGTGGGTTGCTCGTCATTATTTAAGAACCTAATATATTTAGACGTGTGTTGTTCGTCTTTGTGATTTAAAACTATAATTCTTGTACTTGTAAAATTTGTCAAGGTTATAGTGATGTACATGTGATCGGAAAAGTCTCAGTGTGATCCATTACTACATTGTCTAAATATGTTTAGAATCATTAGTAAATGTACAGTACATATTGTTTGATCCTGTAAACGTGTTAAACATTTGTCAATTGTGAAACTTGTTATCGTTTGACCTTGTCAACCTTGTGATTTTGCCGCCATTTTGACCTTGTCGCCATCTTGTAAACTTGATGTCTTTGTCCTTACTGAATGTCATCTTGATGTAAGTGATGTGTCATCAATGTTATTGAGTGTTCAAATACAGATAGATTGTTTTTGTGTATTGAGTTTGTGGAACGCGAAGAGTTTTGGAAAGAGTGTAACTTCTGTTGAAAGAAACACTGTTGACGACAAATTTACGACATACAATTATACTCGACGCCATCCAAACCAAATCAACACTTAGTGACTTACAGGCACACACCAACAAACACACGCTAACTTATTTCTCTCCAAAAACAAAGCAGGTTTTTGCGTACCATCCATAACCCTGCCGTAGAGGTCATTAGTGGTTCTGAAGTACGACCTTACAGTTTTTCTAGCCCGATTGCCCAACCGTTCGTCACCATATCCAAGGGCACTTGAGTATATTTTTTCTTCACTTTAACTTTACGTATGCATTAGTGGGCACACATCGTAGAGTCAAATCAATTGTAAGTTGTTTTTGCTACTAACCATTTACAATATACTTGGTGTATTTGATTTTCATTGACAAAAATTCTCCATCATGTCATCATTATTTGATTTCATCGATATGGGTTTGAAATTAAAGTTGGAAGGTGATGAATTAACAAAATGGAGTGAGAAGAAATACGCTGAGTACTGTGAACGCGAAGATAGAGCAGCTGAAAGAGCTCTAAAACAAGCTGAGGCAGAAACAGCTGCCAAGCAAGTAGAGGCAGAAACAGCCCTGAAACAGGCAGAGATTGAAAAAGCTGCCAAGCAAATAGAAGTAGAAATGGCTGCAAAGACAAAGCAAGCTGAGATAGACAGTGAACTTAAGAAAGCAGAAATAGCAGCTCAGAGCAAGAGAGAAGAACTTGAACTACAGTTGAAAATGAAACAACTGGACACTGAGACTGCAATGAATAAAGAGTCAAAGAAATCTGAAAGACTGGAAAAAGAAAACCAGTATAAAAAGTACCAAGGTATCGTTCGTAACTATACCTCAGGTGACTGCATAGCAGCCTTCACCCAAAATTTTGAGACTTTAATGGAACATTACCAAGTTCCACTTTCGGAATGGAATATTTTATATATGAGGAGTCTTTCTGGGGAACCTTTGAAAGTCATTGAAACCATCCCCAAAGACCTCAGAAAAGAGTACCATTACATTAAATCTAAAATAATGGCACATTTCATGCTAGATGAAGCAGGGTACAGAGAACAATTCAGTAAACTGAGTCCAAAGTCAACTCAAACGTTCTCTGACTACCTCTGTTTAGTCCGAGACATTTTCAGCAAATGGACTTCATCAGCCAAAATTAACAAAAATTATGATAAATTAGAAGATCTCATTATTCGAGATAAAGTTATTTCTTCTATCCCAACATCTTTTTCTAAGTTCTTGCAAGGAGAATGAATGCACATGTGTGGAAGAAATGGAAAGACGTGGGTCGGCCTATTATACGGCAAATAAACAGTGTTTTGCCACTGAAGCTACTGACAGTAACTGGGTAGCAGCTGCCAACTATGAGAAAAACTATAGTAGGCAAAAACCAAACAGGCCTACCTCTGAAAAGTTTAGACATTGTGTTCATTGTAAAATGTCTCATTATTTGAACGAGATGTGCGATAAAAACCCAGGGTACCAAACATACTTGCAAAATATGGTAAACAGACAAGACAGAGAACGTAAATCGTTCAAAAGCTTACGAAAATGTTTTCTCTGCAAGGCATACGGTCACCATCGCATGGATTGTAAAGGCAGGCAGATGACCAACAAAGCCAATGCCGCCTTGTTCGATAGTTCAGCGTCAGAAGACGAAAATACAGAAAAACATCCTGTACATGCAGCACAGGCTTGTGACGTATTTAGTTCCAACACATGCACTGTCTGTAATACCTTCTTTGAAAATGGTATCTTAACATGCGGGCACGCCATCCCTATTGCTAATGAGGAAGGTAACTTAGTAATAGACTCAAAAGGCAAGTTAGACATCTATCACGGGTACGTTAATGGCAAGTCTGCTACAGTACTTCGCGACACCGGGAGTACACTTATTGGCCTGAAAACAACATTCATAACACCTACAGACTACACTGGTAGACACATCACATGTAGAACATTTTCAGGCAATATTGAAAAATATCCATTAGCTTGGGCATACATCGAAACACCATTCCTCACCGGAAAAGTAAAAGTCGCAGCACTTACAAACCCAGTGTGCGATATAATCATCGGGAATTTACCGGAAGGTGAATGACAAACATCATAACCATGACATAACATCACTATGTATTAATGATAACACATCACCACCAAATGTCATTGAAAATGTCATATCACCAGTTGAATGTATGTTAGCTAATGCAGCACTAAGTTCTCATCACATCATTGACGATATCATTCCATCATCATCTGATGTCATTGAGTGTGTGAACGCAGTAACAAGAGCTACTGCTAGAGTGCAAGATGATAGTAACCAAACTGAGGCTATTCAAATGCTTAGCCCAGAAGTACCACCTAGTGACTCGATGAAGGAAACATTCATAACAGCTCAAAAAGCTGATCCTTCACTGTCAAAGTATTTTGACCTGATCGGCAAAAAGCCAAGAGTAACGAAAAATGCTAAATGGCATTTTGCTTTATACAACGATATACTCACCAGGTACTACACCAAAGGTGACGTTACAACAAAGCAAACTGTGTTACCAACCACTTATCGCAAGCAAGCTTTACATCTTGCTCACGATATACCTTTTGCAGGTCATATGGCATATGTTAAAACCAGGTCAAGACTATTGACACAGTTTCATTGGCCAAAATTCTGTAATGACATAAAAACATATTGCAGAAGTTGTGATACATGCCAGAAACTGGTAAAGAAAGGTAAACACCCACAGGCAAAGTTACAAGTCACTGACTTAGCCAGTCGACCTTTTGAAAAATTATCAGTTGACATTGTGGGCCCTCTTAGTCATACAACTACTAGAGGGAATAAATATATACTAACAATTATTGATCAATGTAGTCGCTGGCCAGAAGCGATTCCGTTAAAGAACATTACTGCCAACGATATCATGGAAGTGTTCTTCCATATTTTCTCCAGAATTGGGTTTCCAGATACGATCCAGTCTGATAGAGGCACTCAATTTATCGCCGCATCCACTCAAGCTTTCACTAAAATGTTAGGAGTGAAGCAAGTCTTCAATAGCCCCTATCATCCTCACTCGAGCGGGATAATAGAAAAGCTTAATGGGGATCTGAAGCACATGCTAGCCAAAGTAACTCAAGATCACCCCAATAACTGGGATCTATACTTACCAGCTGTCCTTTTTGCTTATCGCGAGGTACCACATTCTAGTACCGGTTTCTCTCCTTTTGAACTCATCTATGGTGCCAAACCACGCGGCCCATTAACAATTTATCACCAAATGTTAACTGAGTCCACTCCAGTATTGAAACCCATATCATCATTTGTGTATGTAACATCATTGCGTGAAAGGATAATGAAATCATGTGAAATTGCTAAAAGTGCACTAAAACTATCTGGTGCTACTTACAGACAATACGCAGACAAAGGTAACAGGACTATAACATTGACAGCTGGACAGGACGTACTACTACTACTACCTAGTGACAGACAAGCTACTGACAGATTCTTGGCAGGGACCCTTTAAAGTGACAAGACAAATCTCTCCTGTTGACTACGAAATCCTGATAAAAGACAAACACAAAATATTTCACATCAATATGCTAAGACCATACTTCAACAGAGACAACGAACAAGACGATACGACAGCTTGCACCGTGATAATAGATCACGAAGATGACGATTCTAGCGACGAGATTCCAACACCTACATTAGACACGACAAACTGCTTGAAGGAGATCAAGATCAATCCAAACCTAAGTCAAGCAGAGACAAACAGTTGCAAACAGTTGATACAAGAGTACAACACCATCTTTTCAGACAACCCAGGACAAACAGAGTTAGTACAGCATCACATCACACTCACATCAAACACACCCATAAGATGCAGACCATACACCATACCATTACATTACAAGGAACAACTACATCAGGAAATCATCAGCTTAGAAAAAAAACAACATCATCAGACGATCCCTATCAGACTTCTCTTCACCCATGGTCATTGTACGGAAAAAGGACAACACAATACGACTTTGCATAGATTACAGAAAACTGAACAAAATAACTGTTTTAGATCTTGAACCAATGGCAAATACGGACGATCTTCTGACAGAACTGACTGACGCTAAGTTCTTCACGACCCTTGACATGGCTAAAGGTTACTGGCAGATTGCTGTACATGAAGACAGCAGACATCTAACAGCTTTCGCCACGCCTTGGGGACTGTACGAATGGTGCAAACTTCCATTTGGGCTAGTCAATGCCCCAGCCACATTTGTACGCATGACACGACTCCTCCTATCTGACATTCCTAATATAGTTTCCTATATTGACGACATCTGTGTCCATACAGAGACAATGACGGAACATATAAAGATACTGGAACAGACACTAGAACGTATCAGACAGCACGGACTGACAGTGAAGCCTTCAAAGGTGAGCATGGCTTACCAAGAGATATCATTTTTGGGGTACAGAATATCCAATGGCTTTGTCATGACAGACAACAAAATTGTCTCGAAAATTCTAAAACTGTCACTTCCAACAAATAAGAAACAAGTCCGCAGTTTGCTGGGACTTATTAATTATTACAGAAACTTTATTCCTGATTTTTCAGAGCTAACTGAGGTTTTTTCTAATTTACTAACCAAGAATAAACCCGAAAAAGTTGTAAACGATGAATGCCTACGAAATGCATTTGATAAAGTTTTGGCACATTTTTCTGATAAGAATACACCTAATCTCATCCTGAAATTGCCCAACATTCGTTTACCTTTCAGATTGAGAACAGATGCTAGCTCCATTGCGATCGGTGCAGTCCTTTTGCAGGAATACAACGACATCTTGCATCCCGTCTGTTTTCTATCAAGAAAACTAAGACCCCGAGAGCGGGCCTGGTCCATTCCGCAATTGGAGGCATTGGCCTTAGTAGAAAGTGTAACAAAGCTGTCCAAATATCTTCTAGGACGTCACTTTATCATCGAAACTGACAACAGTCCATTAAGGTATATCAATTCTGCAGTACATCAAATAACATGATTGCTCGCTGGTCCTTAAAGCTTCAGAATTTCAGTTTTGAAGTTCGCCATATTCCCGGCAGAATGAATACAATCGCCGACCTTTTGTCCCGTTGTCCGACAGACCCAGAAAGCAATGTCTGAGTGCACTGTGTAATATTACACTCAGCCCAACACAGCCACCAATGTGTGAATTTTTCCAGTCACCTACTGTGTAAGGTCTATAAGTAAAGTTGTGATACGGTTTAAAAACCGACATGTATAATACTCTTATTTTAATCAAGTTATGTAATGAGTGTAGTATAATTGTGTAGTGTGTGTTAGAATGAGAACAATATAAATTGTATATAGACACCAACAACAGAGTCACAGACGCTTATCCACTTACCAGAAGCGAACGTTACCATTGTGACATTTGTGGGTGATTTTTTTCACCGTGATATTTTAACATGTGCAAATGTGGACTGAACATAGACTCCTACACCACCTTTACAGCAAATTTACTCCAAATTGTTCGAAGTTGTGAACACATCGGAAATAAGAACATTCCACCATAATCCGTTGTCATACTATAACATCAAACACCAACTGTGAGAACATTTTACTATCCGTTCCGAAATAAAACCGGATCATTTGTGTTCAGAAAATGTAACATCAACCAAATTTTTCGTTTCGTGTGCATTTCCGGTGTAGTTTAAAAAGTATAACTTAATTAGCAGACTATGTACAAATTTCCAAAAATTTATGACACTTGTAAAATCCTTTCGAATCTATAAAATATAATATACAAATTGTGTACATATTTATTTTGATTAGTGTAATCTTAGAATCATATCTTGATTAACGTATTCATATTACCGACTTTTTCTCGTTAATATGAAGAAACGTCAAGCAATGACGCTAAGAAATTAAATAAGTATTGTAATGTATGAAATTTCTTAAATGTCAAAAATTACTTCCCTTGCATTTGTGAATTACATCAAGGGCCATAATTTAAAATATATTCATTAATGTATATTGTATAAATAGACATTTTGTTGCTCAAATGATTGGCACAGCAGGTAGGCGTCCACCAAGCA
This sequence comes from Cepaea nemoralis, assembly GCA_014155875.1. Taxonomy (NCBI): domain Eukaryota; kingdom Metazoa; phylum Mollusca; class Gastropoda; order Stylommatophora; family Helicidae; genus Cepaea; species Cepaea nemoralis. The sequence goes on from JACEFZ010009934.1 coordinate 184,983, forward strand.
TGTCATAGTGCTGCCAACATTGCAAACCAACATAAGAGCTCCTGACCAAATGAGGGCAGAGTTTAAGTGTTTAATACGACTAATACAAAGCCGTATTTCAGTCTGGCCTAGATGGTTGTTGCAAAACAATCATATTATTACGTTTTTTTCAAAATGGCTGCGAGGTAGATGCGTGAAGCTGGAACTACTGATCTGACTGGGTATTATTGCAATGAAGGTAACCAGGCATCAGGGGGATGAAACCTGAATTGTGTTAAAAATTGTACTTCATTTGTCATTTCAATGCAACTTACATTTTTTTTGTATATATTTCTATGCCTTATATGTATTTTCATGCATACCACTGGGAAAGAGTAGTCTCTGACATGAAATTAACACTACCCCAGTATATACATACATCATGAATGAAAGATGGCATCTTTCATTGAAGTACCCGGGGAGAATGTCAGAGCCTAGCAGCAACATCGTTACGGCGCCCGGCGGACAAGAGTTGTCGCGCTGGCGAGATTCTTACCTGACACGCGACCAGCGCTGACGACAGACGCACACAAAGCCACGTGACCACCAGAGGCAGTGGGCAGTGTGTGTGCTAATCTCAGACCAAGCTGGGACTGGACATCTGAACGGACGTGTGTGTCGAGAGCAAGGCGTTTTGTGTGAATCTCCGTGGTTGTGAGCTGAACGACTGATATCGTGAGCGTTAGACCTATGAGCTGTTTTGTGGTTGTGAGTTATCTGTTGTACATTGCTGTAACTAATTGTTATGTATTTAATGTGGTAATAAATCCATAGAACTTGTTGCTGTGTCTTACGTCGAATTACGTTTGTACTTGTACTGTCTCACATGTGTTAGCCAACGAGCCTAATATAAGATCCTGACAGATTCACTGACGTCAAAGTCCTCTATTCTCGACATCTCTTTAAGGATGTTAACATCGGCGCGATCCATGGGTTGGCCATCTGCAGGGATGCAGAGCCAGTCAGTTTATCAGCTCGTACATTTCCCCCGACTCCCGCAGGTCGCGTGACGAAGATGAAGGTGACTTTACGGACAACAGACTTCCGCAGTAAATCCGAAGAGGAAGGATAATATATCGACACATGTGACGCGCCCCCCCCCCCAACCCCCCAATTGATGCTAAGTCTAGGCATTTCAACTTGTTTAAAAATTCTTTCTGTGTATAGGTTAAAGAGGCTTAGGGATAGTACATATCCCTGCCCTACTCCTCTTTTTATCTCTATCTCTATAGGTGACTATCAGCGTCTAGAGGTATTAGCAAGTGAATGGGTTTAAGACAGGTAAATAGTGCGAGCATAGATGAGACATAACCGCATGAATCAATAAGATATATTTTATTATATCAAGATATAATTATAAAGGCAAGAATGTCTCATTCGTCATCATAGCATTCGCTCTCGCACAAAATTCATAATATCTCATAATATAGCAATAATTTAGCAATAGGATACAAGCCACTATGCTCTCGTATCACAGCCACACACACAAGCACAAGTCAAACAGCTCAGCTATTCAAATCCTGAAGTCCCAGGTATTAGTCTATCCTGTCACACTCTCAATCATGCATCCTCTCTCTGTCAAGTCCAAAGCCCGTCTGACTTCTCCTCGACTGCCCAGGGGTCACGAGGTGCTGCCCCTCGTGCAGCCCGTGGGAAGTCATATGTCTCGCATACGCCTGGTTGAAGCTAGGCGTACTGCGTAGTTCTATTAAGGGTGACCCTGTCCTTCACGGGTACATTCCCGTCTTCAGCATCTAGACTATTCTCTTTCCCTCGTACTCACCACATGTCCCTTTCTAGTCTGTCCTCTTCTGTCACCTATAGGACCTTGACAGTGATGAATAGTTATTACCGCATCTAATAGACGTCATATGGTCCCTGTACAAGTTACTAATAAGTCTGATGTCCTTTCCGTCTACTCCTATATCTTGAAGGCGTGTAATTAATCGCTCATGTTGTACTCTATCAAAAGCTTTCTTGTAGCCTATAAAACAAACATATACACTTTCTTGAACGTCTATATATTTTTCAATTAACTTCCTCAAACACCTAATTGCTTCTCTGGTGCCGCTGTTGTTGCGGAACCCAAATTGTTCTTCAGCTACTTCCTCATCTATTTTATATTGAATTCTTTCTTGTATGACCATGAGTACTATCTTAGTTATGTGACTCATTAAACTAATAGTTCTGTAATCCCCCCTCCTTCCACATTCTGACAGAAGGATGATATATCACCATATTAAGACCATCGTGTTATTCGTTTTGTTTCGTTGCATCTTCCACAATTCCAGCGCTTAATGAACGGAAATGTACAAGTGTGGTCCAAACGTACTTTTTGTTTGACACTGAATCAGTTTAGGGCGTCAGAGCTTTATGTAGGCAGACAACTTTAGAATACGAAAATGATACAGCCCAGCAGAATGTACAAGACAGTCTTGGGACATAAACTGCTTTAGAAATTACCCTTCTACATTCCTTGCAGAGATGGCACTGGACTGAGATGACATCATGAAGCGATCACCGGACAGCCAGCCTAGGGCTGGATTACGATTGGTCAACTCACTTGTCTACGTCAGAGACAGTTTTAGTAATACTGAATTCTAACACCATTAGTAATAATGAATTCTAACACCATTAGTAATACTGAATTATAACACCATTAGTAATACTGAATTATAACACTATTAGTAATATTGAATTACAACACCATTAAAAAAAAATTAATTGCATATCCTTTACAGGACATTGCTGTCAACATCTGCATCTTTTAGCTGATTGTTGCTTTTTTGGCAAGATTACGCTCAGTAGTTTGCCATTGCTTTCTGAGCGGCCGGCTCACATACCCAGTAAGTTACCGACGCGATTCGAGCCACTGCTGATTCTCACCATCGTCACGTTACTTACGAGAGTATACGAGATTACGGAGAAAAGTCGCTAACCTCTAAGTCAGGAAGCCGGCTCTAACACAATTAGTATAGTATGTCCACAAACGAATGCCGTCATTCACGATCAATTATTTTGAAAATTGTCTGTTGCATCGTTATGAAATTTTTCCTGCCGCCTTATATTTACCCTCACCCAAGGAATATGTCTTTAATAGGTCCAAAAGCAACTTAAATCATCGAAAGCGGCGACATTTCTTTGACGTTTTCCTGAAAAATTAGTGATTTCTCGCTAACAAACTTGTTTTTACAGTAAGGAACGCCCCGCCAATTCACATGACGACAAAAGGCGTATCCGGATTCGTATGGGAGTGGGTGCAATAAAATAAGTAGCTTAAAAGTCGACAGGTTCGGCTGCATTGCACCGGGTTTTTATCCCATATGGCTCCGTTTCTTTCCGCAGCGCGGAAAGCGTCGCACAAAGCACGAACTCCGTAGTCCAGCGACGACCCTCGGGAGTCTCCGAAGAAATGCACTCATGAAATGAAGGACGCGGCCCGGAATCAAACATTCAACCTCCGGATCCCGAGTCAGACGGCTTGACCACTTCACCACGTAGAATCCCGAGAGGCGTGCATTGTGTAATATTAATAAAGACAGAATTTACAGAGGCATGAGGTAAATAATTTGTAAATTGACAGGAAAGTAGAAGGAATATATTTCTTACCTTATTTTTCATTTCCTTCTTGTTTCTTCAGCTGCTGGTTAATAATGTGTACACAAGTATTCATGTTAGCTTTTTATATTGAGTTCGTGAAAGTTTCCAAATAGCTGAGCGTTAATGTGCTTATGGAGTGACCAGAGATGATACCGTAATTTAGTCATCATGTTTCCATTTTTAAGGATCTATTCAGCTGTCTGTGTAGTTTGTTCACACGTACACATGGGTGACAGACCCGCTTTGAGTCTTCGTGAAAGATTGTCTACTCTGCTGTTTACCGTTCAAAGACAGAACATGATTACCTGTTTTGCACTATGAAAATAGTTGTAAGTGTCTCTGTAGTGGGCTTTCTTCTTAAAGATGTTGGTCCTCTTTTCATTGAAGTTTATAGAGTGATTCGTATGCACGTGAGTTGTCCTCTAATTTGACAACGTGTTTGGTCTCACGTTTCTTGTTATGCCACAATATGTCAGTTTCCACCGCAATATGTTCCACCCCTTCTGTTGGTATTCAATGCGTTTAATATATATATATATATATATATATATATATATATATATATATATATATATATATATATATATATATATATATATATATATATATACACACATATATATATATATATATATATATATATGTGTGTGTGTGTGTGTGTGTGTGTGTGTGTGTGTGTGTGTTCAATACAGTTGTTTGTCAACGCTGAGGGCTTGCGGGATTGAAAATTCATCACTATGGAATACAAACTGTTGCCATTGACCTTATGCTGATGATGCTGTAATGTTTAGGGCCTGGAATTCTTCTTATTATTTGTAGCAAAATATCTCAGTTGGTGTGCGCGTGGATTAAGGTCTGCGTACTGCTCAGACCTTAATCTGTGTCGGACGATTCCAGTAGGCTGATGACTGCTCTCGGTTGCACAAAACTCAATCCATCGTTTCTCCAATAATCCTCTTCCTCTTTCAACACATGGTCTTCACATTTTTCCAGTAACTTTTATCAGTATTTAATAGCGCGGACTGGATTAGTATTTTGACGTCAGACAATTTGAATATAGTATTGTCAGCTGCCACCTGTTCTTTAATTTTATCCCACACAAGTTCTGTAGGGTTAAAATGAGAATGGTACGGTGGAAGTCTCAAGCACCCATGACGATGCTCTTCTATCAACTTGTCGATTTGATATTTCTTGCTTTTTGGCGTCTGTTTTACAAGGGACAACAATTCTAGCTAGAAATACGTTTCTGGAAATGGTATGTTTTCCATTCGGAGTCATATCTTTATTGCTCCCTTTGTGCTCGATGCTGTAGGTATTTTGTCTTCTTGGGCAACAACATTGATATCATGCATTGTCCATAATTGGACACGACGATCTATCTAGGGATGGAAGCACAGTATTCTCGAGCCAATCTCTAAATACATTACCATTCATCTTATTATGATAATCCCTATTGTCTGTATGCTTTGATACGAACACGAGCCCAGCATTCTATTGTAAGCCATTATGCGTATTACCAGTGTGGGCATCCATTAAAGTTACAAAGTGTTGAAATACTACATTCAACCTGAACAACTTCTAATGGCGGTGGGAATGTGGTTTCTGAGGAATATGCAAAGACTACCACGGGCAGATAGGAAAAACACATGAGCAAGTCCTATAAGAAGCAGACAAAAACCGTAAACTGATTTGATAAATTAGACACAGACAATAACGATTTATTAGACACGTTATGAGAAGCAATAAAATAGAGAACTTCGTAACAACTAGCAAGACTGAGGGTCAAATGAACAAGGAAGGGGCAGAAAAGTAAATATGTGGATGGCTTGACCACGTGGCATGGTCGAGACAAGAACATGGAGCTGATCCATTACTGTGCTGATCGTGCGAGATAGCGAAAATGGCCACCCAGGATTATCGGCACAGCACATGATGATGATGATCATGTAAATTGATTGATTGATTGATTTAGGAACCGACATCACAACATTCGGGGCATTCCCATAAGCGCTCCTCCCCCATCCTCAGCAGCCAGCGAAGAGTTCCAACACTAATAGTACCAGTTGCAATCTGATTATATGTCCGTCTCGTCTATCCACTGAGCGTCGATCGTCGGCCAAATCCCCTCGTCACCCCTCGCTGTCTCATTCTTGCCAGACCATGGTGATCCATTTGCTCCTCCGAGGTGTACACGTGCTCATACAAGGTCGCAACCACGTCTTCCTTATCACGCATCAATAATCCACCAAGTTTTGCAGAGCCAGCCGATCTGTCCACCTGTTCATTCCCCAGCACATCATGTAAACTGAAACCGCCCAACGCGTGGGACATGCATACACTGAATTATTGAAAGTGATAAATGGAGTCAATTCTGATGTATGGAAGCGAATAATTCTGATGCTCCGTTCATGTGCCAGTGAATATCACACAAAATGCTCCTCACTGCCCCATGCGAAAATTGGAACAGACAAGAGTCTCGACAAACCAACAGCCCGCACGGGTACATTATGCGTACTGTCACTCCAAGAATGCCAACACAAAAGTCAGCCACGAAAATTACAGTTCATCGTCGATGTCACTAGAAAACTAGCAGCCACACATTACTGCATAAAGTAACCCAATAAGTTCAGCGACCAGCCGGTCGCTATTTTTATGAACATGCAGTTCACGCTACAAACAATCGGGGACAGATGTAAAAGCACTCCACTCGAAATTCACAGCTCACAGTGTCGCTCCACGCACTCAATTAGTACTCAACTGAACCACGCACTACAAGTCCAACATGAGGAAAATGCGTAAACAAACTGTAGCCACAAGCATGAACACTCCAAAGGCCTTAACAGCTCAACCGACTATCCTCCATGTTGGGGACCGGAAGCCCATTTACATATATAATGTGTGATTGTGGTTATAAGTGTGCCACCAAAACAGAGGGCAATGACTACGAAGGAAATCATCCAACGTGTTTACAACCAGCGTGTAATCTACTTCTCTATCTTCTAACATCTGCTACGTGACACTGATCACCTATAGATATTTCCTCTGACGTCGATTCTCACTCGATCACTAACCATTCACAGATCAAAGATTCATGACCTACTTACTTATCGTTTTCTAAGGCCCGTGATCTCCTGACTGCTATGGCTGCTAACCAAATGACTACCAGCATATTCTTAAGCAAGTGAATCGATACAGTTATCTCGGCACAGTCATGACATCTGATGGGAGATGCCTTGAAGAGATTAGAACAAGAATTGCCATGGCGAAAGTAGCCTTCTGCAAGATGAAAGACATACTGACCAGGTAGACCCACAATATGTCTGGATCTAGATAAAGTGTTATCTATGACAGTCAGCTGTTTGTTAGCTCTAGCCCCATAGAGAAGAACGCCTCCACTAGCTCTGTAATGCCACATATTGTGTATATTCAACACTGCTGTATGCAACTGAAACATGGGCCGTCTATGTAGATTATATCATGTTATGTTGTATCGAACGAGTTCACTGCACATTGGACATTGCTATGAATGCTCAAGCTTTCGATGCAGCGGCCAACCCAAAGTATTTCTGCTCACTGTTCTATCAGGAATTGGCTATATCTCCCAAATCGATCTTTTTAAGCGGAATTAACGATCTTGACCAGGCTTCACTCCCAGCTCGTGTAGTCAGGCTAGAGGCGAAGTCTCGACAATATCCGCCAGATAATCGCAATGCATTGATTATATCAGTGTTGCCCATGCTTCTTCCCGATTGTCTACAGAAATGGAGCATACAATGGAATCTTTTCAAATGTCGGTTTAAAAAAAAATGGATACCGTTTAATTTATTACCTCCGAGAAGGTTATTCCGATCAACAAACGCCCGCAGACATCGGATGTGTCGGTCTAAAGGCGCAGTATCACAGCTCTGCTGTAAACAGTCACAACGCGATCACATTCGAAGAAAAGAAGAAGAAGACAAAAACTCAGGATGAACGCAGAAGTAAAGGAAGAATTTACGAACATTTTAAAAATTTAAAACAATTAGGAAAGTTATAAAATAACCAAATATAGAAAGATCACTACTGATAGAAATAAACAGTTGAATTGAGTTGAGTTGAGTTAAGAACCGACATCACTGCACTCAGGACATTCCCATACGTGCTCCGTGCCCTCGTTCAACAACCAGCGAAGAGTCATACTACTAATCGTTTCCACCGCTATCTGATTAAAAGTTCTCCTGGTCTTCCCTCTAAGTTTTGAGATTCTTCCAGAACCCCTGCCGATTCCCCACAATCTCATTCTTTCCACATATGGGTTCTTAATCTGTTCCTCCGCCTTCACCTTCTCCACCTGGTCCCACAAGCGCACGATCAACTCCCCCTTGTCAATAGGCAAACTACCACCAAGAAGTGCTTTTCCTGCTAGCCTATCAGCATGTTCATTCCCCCGTACCCCCGCATGGCCAGGGCAAAATATCCATACAATTCTCACAATCTGTGACCTCTGAAGCGACGAGAGCCATTCCACACGAAACATTCCTTTCTCCACCTTACTTAGCATACTCTGTGAATCCGTAATGAATACAACGTGTGTTGCAGAAGTCTCCTCTAGCCACCGGAATGTCGCTGTTACTGCCTCCACCTCCATTCTCATGCTGGAGGTCGTAGTCTCATATGCCAGACTCTCGTTATTCAAGACTCGCCCATTAGCCTTTGCAATAAAGCCCAGCCACTACGTCTGTTTCTCACCACTGACCCATCGGTGTAGATGACTATGTCACCTTAATGTGTGTGCTCTGGATCAGCTGTTGCACTTCAATCTCAGTGCGGCACGCTGCCCATTCTCTGCACTAACGACCCAGTGTTATTATTACATTGTGCCAGTCCGTCATGTCTTCCGGAACTTCAACCCACTCTCTTTCACGATTGATGGTCTCTAGATCACACACCTGACGTATAGAAAGTTCTGCCTGTGCCATCCAGGACCTGCCTCGTCTTAGTCTATGACCCTTGACCATATCCATTGCTGCATGCAGCGGGTGATCCCTGTCTGCGGCAACTCTCAGGTACCATTTGGCCTGAAGGACCCTATGCCTATCCGTCATTGTTGGTAGCGCCAGGGTATGCCTCATGCATACAATTGGTGTGTCTTTTGTGCACTCCAGGATTAACCGCATGGCAGCATTCTGTATGGGCTCCAACCTTTCAAGCTGGCCCTTTGATACTATCTGCAGCCCCAAAACCATAATCAATGACAGAAATTATTAACTGCTGAAATAGCATGTACAGCATATTCTGATCTACCCCGGTTGCTGCCATAGCCCTCAATGTATTAAGTCCCCTACCCGCATTCACCACCAAGTCTTCCACATGATCCTTAAAAGCCAAACACCTGTCAAAGGTGATACCCAAGTACTTAATATTTACTTTCTCGACTAAGAGGACATCCATTCAACATAATACTTTGACCATCTGCCTTGACGATCCGGTTATCCAGGGAGTACCACACAACCAATGCCTTGTCTGGGTGTATAATGGCTCCTGCGTGCCTGCACCACCCCGCTACCCTGTTTACTGCCACCTGTAAGTCTTTCGCCAAACTGGCCCTGTCTCTGCCTGTCTGTACACCAGCATATCATCTTCAAATGTCAAGATTCTACCCACATCTGGTGTCTACAATATCTGCGATGTTGCTGGTGTAGACATTAAAGAGCACTGGGGACAAGGCAGATCCCTGCGGCAACCCAGGTATAATAATACAGGGATAAGAAGTCCAGGAACCCATGCACAGTGCAAACTTACGCTTATAAAGGACTGCCGGAACCCATCTAACAAGGCAAGGGCAGACTTCCGTGTCCAGCAGTGTGTGCATTAACCGTTCATACATGACCCTGTTATACGCACCTTCCAGATCAAAAGCTACCGCCACTGTCTCTCGTTTATCCTGGAAGCCCTCGTAGACATCAAATGCAAAAGTCGCAGCATTGGCACATCCTTCCCAGGCCCGTAACTCCCGATCCCTTGGGGAAGCAGATTACGACTTTCCAGATGTCGCTGGAGCCTTTTCGAGGACTTTGCAATAAGTGTTTTGCAGGGTTATGATTCGGTATCTATTGAGTCTGGAGTGATCCTTACCTGGCTTCGGGAGTGGGAACAAGTAGCTATGCAGCCAATCGTGGGGTATTTCCGCCGTACTGATGTTTAGGCTGAAACAAAGAGCCATCTCCTCCAAGTCCCCATCATTCATGTTTCTCATATGGTAGTACCTCACCCCATCCGGACCTGGCGCTGTATCTTTAGCCCACTTCAGTACCCGTCTAATATCTTCCACTTTAATCTCACAGTCCTCCTTCCTAGTGATCCGTGACAAGGCTTCTTTGACATTATCTCTAATAGCCCGATCTTGCTGATCCGTCCGTTTTAAAAATGTCGCAAGAAAAGCCTCCCCTTTGACCTTGTCAGTTGTCATAGGTCGGTTGTTATCATCATAAACAGTACCATGTGTACCAGGCATCGCCTGTCTCTTCATCTGCCTGTGCAGCCTTCGGAATTTTCTCAATGTCACATCCCCACCGACTTCATTGATAAACTGTTCCCACTTAATCCTCTTTGCCTCTGCTGCCTGGAGTTTAAAGTCCAATTCCAATTCTGGTACGAGTACCCTTTTTCAGCCTTCGACCTTTCGACTTGGCAATGTAGGGGTGTTAATGGTGTAGCTTGTAGTTTGTCTTTCGTACTTTGAGCTGCTTGTTGTCAGCTTCCCGGCTTCTGATGGGTTGATTGCGTTCGTTACTTTCTTTGAGTTTAAAATCCTGCACCTTTACATTTTTATATCTTTCAGCCTCTTCCAATTCTGTGTCAACTGAATTGGTTGCTCTCCGCACCCTCTGCCAATTCCTTACGGTCGCCCTCTTTTCTCTCCATTAATTCTCTACCTCTGGTGTCCACCATGGTGGTTGGGTGAAAATTCTTCTTGTTGGCTTAGATCTTCTCTGTGATCTAAGGCGCCCCAAGAGCGAAGAGTGGTCGCGATAATAACTGAATGCCCTGCGAGCTCTTATAGTCCTAACTGTGCTGGACTTAGGTATCTGCACAGAACAAAGGAGGTGGTCACTTCCACGGACGCTCCATTTTATATCATACCTGCTATTTCTACATTTACAGCTATAACTGAAAGTTTTACATTTACAGCTATAAATGCTAGTTCTACATTTACAGTCATAACTGCTAGTTCTACATTTACAGCTATACCTGATAGTTCTACATTTACAGTCATAATTGCTAGTTCTACATTTACAGCTATATCTGCTAGTTCTACATTTACAGCTATACCTGCTAGTTCTACATTTACAGTCATACCTGCTAGTTCTACATTTACAGCTATACCTGCTAGTTCTACATTTACAGCTATACCTGCTAGTTCTACATTTACAGCTATACCTGCTAGTTCTACATTTACAGTTATACCTGCTAGTTCTACACTTACAGTCACACCTGTTAGTTCTACATTTACAGTCATACCTGCTAGTTCTCTATTTACAGTCATACCTGCTAGTTCTACATTTACAGTCATTCCTCAGCTTCCGGTTTCAAGATGGCGACGGAAGGTCGGGTTGTTTTGTGTTCGCTAACTTTTTTCGCGTAGGGGATGGATTTATTCATCTCTTGCGTGTAATTGGTGTGCCAGGATGTAAAACCAGGAGTTTCTACCCAAGATCTGCGCGGGTGCTACGGAGTTCGTGCATCGAGCGAAGCCATCCTTGAGTGAATCTTTAGCAGCGTGTGTGGATTCTGTGTTTCGTTTTTTTCAACATGGCGGAACAACATGTGTTCTCCGAGAAGTCAGCAGTCAACCTATCGAGGCAGCATGGAAGCCGCGCAGGGAGAAAGAAGCAAGGTAATAGTGGTGGTTTGAGACGCTTTAGACTCAAGTGTCACCGTCTAGGACTCAGGAATATCCGTATTCTATATTGGAACTGTGCCAGTGTAAAACAACGGGGCTCTATTTTAGAAACCCTAGTTTACAGGAACGACATTGTAGCACTCCAGGAGACGAGACTAGGCGATCAGCTACTCCGAATTGCCGGCTTCAAATGTTTCTACAACAGACGACATCTGGGAATGGCGATTCTCGTTCGCGACAGCATGGTGGCGTCAGAGCTAGACATGTCCAGTTGGGACAGTGACGATATACAAATACAGGCGTTGAGAGTTCATTCCAGTATACCATTCGTGTTGGTTAATGTTTATGCCCGCAATGGGAGTATGGACGCCCAGAAGTGGCAGTGCTTAAGTGGCATATTAGGCCACGAGAGAAATGTTATTTTCTGTGGTGACTTCAACGCTAAAGGCAGATCATGGGGAAACATTTCCTCCAATACACAGGGGGAGGAGCTCGAGACTGCACTTGAAACCATTGACCTGGTTTGTATCAACAGTGGCTGTGTCACCAGGACAGCAAGCCGTCCAGGCGATGAGGACAGTGCTATTGATCTGGCGCTAGTTTCACCTTCACTCACTACAGTGTGTAGATGGGGTGTCCTAGGACACCACGGCAGCGACCACCACCCTTGCATCATATTGGTGGAGAAAGGCAGAACCAGGCAGCACAAGCTAAAGGTAAAGACTTTCCAGTATGACAGTACAGGGCAAGATGTGGTGAGTAAAATAAGACGTGACAAGCGCAGAAAGTTTCAGGGCAGGAAAAAAAGCTGGGAGCAGCCACCGTGGTGGAATTTCGAGGTGGAGAAGGCTTGGGTGGATAAGCGTAGTGCTGTAAGGAGATGGCAAAATGCCAAGAAGAACAGAGCTGGTCATCCTAGTCCCTGCATGCACTTAGAAAGAGAGATGCACACAAAAGTAAGCTATTTCAAGAAACTGGTCAAGGTGGTTAAAAGCGAAAAATGGGCAGAGGTGTGTCAAAGAGTAAGCACAGACAAGTCACTGAAATTGTTCTGGCGACTACATAAAAGCATGAGTGGTGTAGTCAAGAATAAGAGCATTTCTGACTTCCAAGGTGCTGACCTCATCTGGCAGAGGACTGACGAGGACAAGGGCAAAGCCCTCTTTGAACGCTATCTTGAGCAGAGCAACCAGACAGACATGGGAGGCCGAAATCTGGCCAAGGAGGTCACCTCAGACAGATGCAAGGCCCAGAACACTTCGGATGAAGACACAGTGACAGTGAAAGAAATCAAGGCTGTACTTCGACGATCAAAAAACAGCGCTCCAGGTCCTGATGGCATAAGATACGACGACATCAATAAGTGTACCGACAATGAGCTAGAGAAACTAGCAGACATGTACAACAACAGTATAGGGAGTGCTAGCATCAAGGAGGAATGGTTACACAGCTACCTGATTCCCTTGCCGAAGCCTGACAAAGACCACAAAAAAATTCAGGGATATCGAATTATAACCATGCAGAATACAATAGGCAAGCTGCTGGAGAAGGTAATTGCCAGGAAGATATCAAGCCAGCTAGAGAGGCAAGGTGTTTTCCCACCTACCCTGGGTGGGTACCGTCCAAAAAGAGAAACCTGGACCAATGCAGCAGTCTTTGCCCATGATGTCTATGAAGGTTTCCACTCAGGCATTGAAACCTTTGCTGCAGCGATTGATCTTGAGGACGCATACAACAGAGTACCATTGGATTTTTTAATGTTTCAGCTTCTTGAACTAAAAGTAAGTCCATTCCTCCTTAGTTGGATCGCTGCAGCCCTCTTCCAACGGAAAGTAGTTTTTAGATGTGGCAGTTGGACTTCGGAACCAACAACAATATCACCATTATCTCCGGTACTGTTCAACGCCTACACAGTGAGAATCACCAGTGAGCAGATCACTGGACCTGGCAGGACATTGTCATATGCCGATGATGTTTTAGTGTATCGCCAGGGTAAGGATAGAGAGCAGGTTGCTGTGGAACTACAAACCGAACTCAATCGCATAAGTACTTGGTGTGGTGAAGCTGGGGCAATGGTCAACCCAACAAAGGCAACAGTGACTTGGTTCTCGTTGAATAATCATATTGTCAACACTCCAACACCAACTGTAATGCTGTGTTCAGAGACGGTGGAAAGAACGCAGGCAATGAATTACCTAGGGATACGGTTTGATCGAAGCCTTGCTTATAATGTGCACATAGACCAGGTGATAACAAAGGCCAAGCGGGGTTTGGCTGCGATGCGGGTGATGGCGGCAGCAAACTGTGAGCAGCGCCATCTATGTCTTCTGTACGAGGGGCTGGTCATGTCTGTTTTGGAGTATGCAATGGCAATCCTGACTCTCAGCCATAAGCAGATAGAAAGGATGGAAAGGATACAGAATGAAGCTATGCGCATTATTCTTGGATGTACAAGAGATACAGCATGCAGGGCGATGCGCTACCTTTTTGATTTTCCAACCATTAAAGAGAGAATACAAGTTTGCAGGGCACGCGCCTACCTCAGAGTTAACGCAAACACACAACATCCTCTGCATAGTGAAATTAGGAAGATGAAGGGCAGCAGGTTAAAAAGAGGACGGTCGTGGATGGGTCAAGCCGAAGACATTCTTCAACAGGTGTGTTCACTTGAGGACTTAGAACCTGGCGAGGAGTGGGTGCAAGTGCCAACAGACGTCTGCACATCCTTTTCAGTTTGCTTCCAACTAGATAGGAAATGCAGACAAGAAAATCCGGCTGCTGTGGAGGCTGAAGTACAAGCGTTGATTTTCGAGAATTCGCTAGACAGTGACGCGGTCATCTACACAGATGGGTCGGTCGTCCGACATGTGAGAAGCTCATGGGCCTTTACAGCTCGGGCCGGAGGGAGAATTGTGAAGGAGGACTCTGGTGCTTTCACTGAAACCACAAGTAGCCTGACCATGGAAGTCATGGCAGTAAGTAAAGCAATAACATGGCTCGAGACACAGACATTCACTAGGGCTTGTTTCCTTAGCGACTCAATGAACATGATCAAGAGGATAGAGGAGGGGTCGATCCGAAGAGAATGGTTGCTGCCTCTGGAGCGGTCTCGGCTGGCAAAGATTAGTTTCATCTTCGTGCCAGGGCATGCGGGAGTACAAGGAAATGAGCGGGCTGACAAGCTCGCAAGTGAGGCTACTGTGGAGGGGGGACGCGCCATGGACCAGGCTGACATTCTGAATGCTCTACGAGAAGTAAGACTTTTGCGAGAACAAAGTGATGACTGTGAATCTACAACAATGGCCAGACTGCTAGAGCAGCAAATTAAAAGAGGGGTGGACAAACAAGAACACTACGCAGGAAGCCAAAGAAGATTGATAAACCAACACAGAACTGGCGTCGTTAGCCGCTACACGCTGCGGGATTTGCTGAGGAGGGGATCCGAGCACTTATGGACTGAATGGTTCGATGTGCAATGAGGATGATCTGTCGACTAACTAACTAACTAACTAACTTACAGTCATACCTGCTAGTTCTATATTTACAGTCATACCTGCTAGTTCTATATTTACAGTCATACCTGCTAGTTCTACATTTACAGTCATACCTGCTAGTTCAACATTTACAGCTATAACTGCTAGTTCAACATTTACAGTCATACCTGCCAGTTCTACATTTACAGTCATATCTGCTAGTTCTACATTTATAGTCATCCCTGCTAGTTCAACATTTATAGTAATAACTGCTAGTTCTACATTTACAGTCATACCTGCTAGTTCAACATTTACAGTCATACCTGCTAGTTCTACATTTACAGTCATAACTGCTAGTTCTACATTTCAGTCATACCTGCTAGTTCAACATTTACAGTCATACCTGCTAGTTCTACATTTACAGCTATACCTGCTAGTTCAACATTTACAGTCATACCTGCTAGTTCTACATTTATAGTCATATCTGCTAGTTCTACATTTATAGTCATCCCTGCTAGTTCAACATTTACAGTCATACCTGCTAGTTCAACATTTACAGTCATACCTGCTAGTTCTACATGTACAGTCATACCTGCTAGTTCTACATTTACAGTCATACCTGCTAGTTCAACATTTACAGTCATACCTGCTAGTTCTACATTTAGTCATACCTGCTAGTTCAACATTTAATCATACCTTCTAGTTCTACATTTACAGTCATACCTGCTAGTTCAACATTTACACTCAAACCTGCTAGTTCTACATTTAGTCATACCTTCTAGTTCTATTTTTAGTCATGTACTTAATGTACTGACTGTACATTCTGTCAGGCTGATGTTTGTCCATCTCTCAAGATTTATCTTCTCAATTCTATCGTTGTCTTCTTCCTTCTCGCTTGCACTCCAATATGGTTTTTAAAAGAGTATCATGTCTTTCAACGTGGACAAAATAGTTCATTTGTCTCTTCTCTTTATTTCATCAACTCTCCTCTTCATTCCCATTTTGTCTATGACCTCTGCATTTGATTGTTTTTGTTTCCATGAAATGTGACATATTCTTCTGTATATTCACATAATTACTATAAGGTATTAAAAAGAAAAACACATTGCAACAGAACAAATTTTAATAACATGATTTAATTCAAGTCTGTAAGAAATTAAACAGCCAAGTGTAATTTCTGTGATTTTACGAATCACTAAAATTGTTATACAACACTACTACCATTCTTAGTTTAGGTTAGTTTAGTCAATGGATCAACATCACGGCACACGGGTGCAACCCATAAGTGCTAACTCAAACCTGAGTCTGGAGAAACTCAGCTCAGTGCACGAACTCCGTAGCACTGGCGAGGTTCCTGAAATACTTTGGGTAGAATTTTAACTCGAAATTTTGCCCGGGCAGCGCCGTTAGGCTACTCTTTTTCGATTTCCAACTGCCAAGGGATTTTTTACGTGCGCAACAACACACACGGGCGTCCGATCTCACTACCCAGAGACAAGGGGAAATTTTATTACTAGAAGTCCACGAGAAAACATCCCGGTCATCACCGGGGCTTGAACCCGGGACCTCCAGCACTAGAGGCGGACACCATACCTCGAGACCACGCAGCCCCACGACAATATCATTTGTAAAGAATGGAAGTGACTGACATGGACTTGGAGTTGGGAGAGGTTTTTATGTGTTACGTTTGCTGTCTTTGAACACGCGTAGTCACTGTACAGTGAAAATATTTTCAGAAATATAGAAGATATGGAAGGAATCAACATTGGGGAACGATACATCAATAAAATTAGATATGATGATGATACAGTCTTGATTGCAGACAATGAACAGGACCTGCAACATTTAGTAGATGCGGTTGCTGCACACAGTGAATAACTAGGGTTTGTACTGAATATTAAGAAGACACAGATTATGGTCGTCACTGGGAAGAATGAAATAGAACAATGTGATATACGAGTAGATGGGCATATTCTTAAGCAAGTGAATCGATACAGTTATCTCGGCACAGTCATGACATCTGATGGGAGATGCCTTGAAGAGATTAGAACAAGAATTGCCATGGCGAAAGTAGCCTTCTGCAAGATGAAAAACATACTGACCAATAAAAAGATATCAATTGAAACGAGAAAAGGAGTACTGAAGTGCTACATAGAACCTATACTTTTGTATGGCAGTGAAGCGTGGACAATAAGCAGTCATGTTGATAACAGCTGATGGCTGTGGATGTGTGGTTTTTGAGGAAAATGCAAAGAATGCCATGGACAGACAGAAAAACCAATGAACAAGTCCTTCAAGAAACCAATGAAGATCGTAAACTGATTAGAGACATTAGACGTAGACAGTCAAAATTTTTTGGGCATGTTATGAGAAGAAATGAATTGGAGAACATGGTGACGACTGGCAAGATCGAAGGGAAGAGACCAAGGGGAAGACCGAGAAGTAAATACCTGGATGGCCTTTCCATGTGACATGGTCGAGACAGGAACACAGAGCTGATCCACGACTCTGGTGATCGAGTGAGAGAGCTTATCGGCATGACACATGAAGGATGGATGGAGTCCATACACGTGCCACTACTTCTAGTACATAGGACTGAGTTTTGCATATTGATGAGCTGTCCCTATAACCAGTGTCACTGTGACGTCTCCAAGTAAACATATTAGTCCAAATGACTGGTGCAGGGGTTGAACCCGCTACTTCAGCATCAGCACTTGGCCATGTTGACCTTCTTGGAAGCGATTTAAAACTAAGACATTGTAAAACCTAGGTACTTTAGTAACATTTTCTAAATTGCTTTTTAATTATATAACCTGCATAGTTGGATACCTCTTGAAAAAAACAAATCCAACGATACCTTATTCAAGTCTGCCAAGAATATTCTCATGAGGCATCTACCCATCCTCCAGGCAGACCCGGTCACCCGCGATGTCTTCTCAGAGGCCCCACTTGTGGCATACAGGCGGGATCGTAACCTGAGGGATGTGCTGGTCCATAGCACTCTATCACAACCCCACCTGTCTCTTCCTGGCACGACTGCATGTCTTCGATCTCGTTGTAAGACTTGTCCATATATCCTTCAAACCACAAGTCTGACTTTCCCCAAGACTACTTTCCACATCTGGAAGGGTATCTCATGTACGAGTCGCAACGTTATCTATGCGATCATCTGCACACGTTGCGACATGAGGTATCTTGGGGATGATGGGCCTTCGTCTGGCGGACAGATTTAGACAACATTTATCCGATATCGACAGTGGTGCCAAGAAACCGGTACCCCTACACTTCATCAGCTTCCGACCACTGTGGGGTTGCCGACATACGTCTTACGGCGGTAAATCGTGCACATCTCACGAACGCGATCACAAGACACTGGAAAACCGTCTTATCTTCCAGTTGGGTTCACTTTCCCCTCACGGCCTCAATGTCCAACACAGTTTTATTTAAGTCCCCTAAGCCTCTTATCCCCACCCCCGACTCCGCAATCGTATAGTCCACTTCCAAACCAGTTGCATGTCCTTCGCAGGACGTGGTAGTCAACACCAGCATTATCTCTGCTTTCTGTGACTTCCTGGTTGGTTTGCGTGGGGTCGCTTCTCATTGCGTTCTGAACAACCGTCACTTGTGCTACTTTTTGATAGCAAACGCTTGTTGGTCTGCATCCATATTGCCCACAGCAGCGTTTCGAACTTGGCGGAATTGCGTACTGCATCCGTTACATCGCCTCAGAGTTACACATCCATATTTTTCCATTCGCTTCTCCTGGGCGCACCCCGATATCCCCAGCGCGGGTTCCCTCACCGGTTGACTTAACCAATCACCGAGTTTCTGGCTGTACTGACCTTTAGTCAGTTGACCCCGTTAACCACAACATCCGTTTCTTTCCACCCATGGATAGCCGTTCCAGCTAGGACACAGATAAGTTTATATTTGTACATTCATGTAGTGTCGATCGTATTTGTTAGTCTATTTTTGTTTGTTTGTTCTGTGCTGACTAAGGCTTTGGCCGCAACGTCCATTGTTTTTTTGTAGTTGTGCTTTCGTAAAGCTCCCAACCTACTTCTCGTTTTTCAGTGATTCATTCATTGCTTATTCAAGTCTGTACGTCAATTGTAAGCTGAGATAGTAATTTTTGTATGTCAGTTTATTATTTAACATTGGCATATTGGGATCCCATTTGGAAAAGTGTGACCACAAAACACTTAAGCTAAGGGCAGATAACTGCTTTTGGTTTTTTTTTCTCGCTAAGGGGGATAACTCAGGTTTTCATTTTGAGGGCCACCGTTAAACGCAAAATTCAAATTAAAACCTCAAACTCCCTCTTCCTTCTGCCTCTACCTCCACTCCAACCCCCTCCTTCGCCTATTCCTTCTCATTATTTCTCCTCCTCCTTCCACCTAAAGCCATTTTAATAATATGGCACATTTTCCCAAATGCAAAAATAGTTCAGTATGATAGTCATGTAATAATAAAAATTGTGAATGATGCAATAAACCCAGTAGTCGGCTAGGGGGGGGGGGGGGGTACGGGGTGTCAGTCATTGGTAGCACCTTTGGTAAGGATGACTCTCATGTCCTTTTCAGGACCCACCCCCCACTGGTCCAAGCCTGACACCCAGCTCGCGCCTGTGGCTCCTAGTAGCTGTCAGCATGCGACAGCGGCCACCCCCCCGGGCAACAGCTGTGAGTGGCTGGCTAAACCAGGCGTGGGTAGCCGAATTGGTGTCAAAGCAAGCGGTAAACAATGGTATGCCTACCCAGCATGTGAAGACAGGATTCGGCAGACTGCGCGGAAGAAATCATTCCTGATTCAACGGGCAAGACGGCGTTTACCTGCAAAGCGTTGTGGAACGTAATGAGCACGGCAAGGCACGTAGAGCGCCCTGGTCATCCACTGTACCTATATTCGTCTCCAGTCGTCTCGACTTGTCTTGCCACTGAATTCAGATGGACTCAGGCGAGAGAGTGAGGTCCACGAATTGCGCAACTCTTCCTCACTTTAATCCAAGTCATCGCGCAAGTCATTCTTCATCCAACGTCATACACTTTCAACCCCACTGGATGAAATGAATGATCATCATCATTCTTGATGGACAAACAACAGAGACAACAGTCGGCTGGATTAGCGCATGCGGCATTGGTTATGCTGAGGTCGTGCGTTCGAATCTCCATGAAGAATTTTTGTGTCCTCAGTAGCATAGTGGTAAGTGTCTCTGCCTGTCATGCAGGAGCTCGAAGTTCGAATCCTCTCGGGGAGGCAATATTGTAAGGCTCAGTTGGTTAGAGCGTCGTGCTAATAACGCGAATGCTGTGGGTTCGATCCCCATACTGGCTAGCGAAATGTATTGTCCATTACCCCATGTGTACAACAATCACCTTCAGATTGATAGGACTGTCAGGGTCAAACCATATTCAGCTACTTTGGTGGCTGTCTAGTCACGGGACTATCATTTTGAGCCGGTGATGGACCCTACTATAACTTCTCCTTGAGGTTGAACGGGGTAGGGGTAATGATGAAATCGAATCGAATTGAATAAAGATTTATGGTAGCTTTCAATTTTTATAAAATGCCAAATCATGCAGTTTAGAAAAAGTAAATAACCAAACCATGAGTTATTAGCTTGCATATACAAAATTATTATTCTGAGTGATGTTAGTTGAGTAACTGTTATTAATCAACTACATTATTAAAGCCAGCTCCTTGGTGAAGAGGTTATATTTCGTTTTTTTTTCGGGCTGATAAACCGAACCTAAAGGTCATGTCACCGCTGTAATCTACCTGTCATCTTTTTTTACAAAAATATTTCTTTACGCAACTTAGAGGGACGCAGAGGTGTTTCCAAGGCACCAAGGCCAGGTTCAATACTGGCCAAGACCTACTAACACGTCCTAGTCGTGCGTCCTGGGCAATAGGTCCCTTCGGGGTCCTGGCTAACGTAGAAGAATTCGCTGATTCTTCCAAGCCGGAGAGTATCTGCCTGCTCGGTGAGGATCCACCAGTCTGCACACCAATTAGCCAGACATGGGACAAAGGATACTCACGCAAACCTCAGTCCGGTATGACATCACACTGATGTTAGACAACGGGATGTTTTCATCTGACATACAGGACTTCACGCTGGAGTTCACAGCCATGGAACGCAAGCAAGCAAGTAATTTAGACGAACAACTAATAACATGAAAAACAAAATGTAAATAACAGAACTTACTATTGTGAGGTAATCAATTCAATTTAATAGTAACTGTATATTTTGCATGACTTCTTTTTCACACAACTTCAGACTTGAAGACCTGAAAATAATTTTAAAAGCAGCAGTCAATTTGAGACAATATATTTCTATACCACGACTAAAATCAGACTTAAAATAATGTAATAAACCCTAATATTTATGGTGGCATTTATGTTATATAAAATTCCAAATCATGCACTTATAGTAACACAGTAACTGTTATTAATCAATTAAATTATTAAATCTTTCACTGATTCAAATCATGTGATATTAATAAAATAGTGACACCATCTGTTCTGTTTTCTTGTCCCATATATATCAATATGTATGGTTTCCATGGTCTTTATTAATAGAGTGTATTATGTGATTTACTTTAGAAGCTAGCTGCTGGGTTTATTATGAGGCCATTTCAATTATTTCCATTAGGTCAGATCTTGCAATAATAATTACACTTACACCATTCTATTTGTTTTGCTTTGCCATCCCACAATAAAATTATAGTGTCAGTGTCTATAATAAGCATGCCAAGAACTGTTGCATACATTTACAATGAAAGCTGCATATTTTGCTACCCATTGAACATTTTTAATTAGGTCAGAGCATGTGTTACAGAATAATAATGAAATATACATGTTTCTCACTTTTAATAAGAGAATCAACAGAATATGGTAGACAGTTCATCTAATAACATGTATAGCCATGCTGCTGGCATGTTTCATGAGTGTTCAGGATTATAGCTGTGCAATTCTTCGTATACATTACTTCGACGAACTTACAGCACAATAAATCTGTCTCAATATTACACACCACTGTGAACTATACAGGTGTCATTAAGGTATACTTTTCATTTAGTATGCTTTCATAGTCTATAAAGTATACTTTTTCATTTAGTACTGGTGACATTTATTGCAGACAGCTGGTGACATTTAGTGAATACTGGTGGTGACAATCATCTAAACATTACTATTGTTCGAAATGACATATGGCATAAGTTTACTCTAAATTCCATTGAAATGAACTGCAAGAGCCATTTTTCTGTTTCAGTATGATTTATTTTGACCTTGTAAAAAATTTACAATGGGTGCCAACACATTTTAGAAAAGTTAAGTTACTTAAAAATCAAAGGTTTTTAGGCTGAATCATGTAAATTATATGTATTACTGTGGGCTGACAAAACAAGCATAAAGCAAAATACATGTCATTATTACACGTTCTGAGATAACGAAGTAACCAAAATGGCCAACAGATTTGTTTCATAATGAATACATCACTTACATGACATGATTGAAGAAAGCCCTACATATGCTTGTAGACAGGTGAAGAGTACCTAATGGCATACTATCTCTTTTTATATTAAACATTTTGAAGTTAAAATTCAGTGATATTACCCAGCAATTAATTATTTTGAAATCTGTACATTATTTAGAAAAAACAGATATCTGAATCGAACCACGAAAACCCTACACATATTTGTGTGTGTGTGTGTATATTATATATAATATACACACACACACACACACGTACATTTTGTACATTGAAAACACAAACTGAAAGGCATAATGCCAGTTCTGATTGTACATATTTGCAGTCAGTGAAACATTTAAGCAAACTTTAGTGCTTTTTGCACTGACTAAATAACTGAAATATTAAGATCAATTAATAAATTATAAAAACAATAACATATTTCAGTGTGCGGAAATAAAATTACATTGAAAGCCACTTTTATTGTACTATTATAGTGCATGGTCTGAAGAAATTAATAGCTCAAATATCTCACCAATTATATTTTGAAAAGTAAAATATCTAAAGTCATTAGTCAATTATTATTTGAGATTAACAATGGAGATCCAGCTATGTAATGTATGTGAGTGTTTGTGCACACACAAAGCACTGTTCACAACATTAAAGCAATAATAAAACCATTTACTACTGATTTACAGCTGACAGTATAGCATAGTTTATAGAGAAAGTGAAAATATGGAAATTCAACTTACCATACAGAAGCTTCAATCAGCATATAGAAATAGTTGCTATCTATAAGCTTCTTGTCTGTGTCTATACATAATTTATAAGATAAGTGATAAACATTAAAAATTATTTCAACAGTTACCTGTAGACAGCTGTAGGCTATGTTTTGCAACTGCTATATGTCATTATGTCTCTTAAATGTCAAGAAAATCAGTTTTTGGGATGCTTGAATGGTTACAATAAATTGTTCAATACTGTTAAAAGATAATTGCATGGCAGGCACAAGAACAGGAATGTTAAGATTGTGCAATTATTATTACATGTTATTATCAGACATAGTAACAATCAAACCAACCAAAACGACCAGGAGCAATTGAACATTACATAAAACAGTAAGAAAGAGACAAACAGCTTTCCTTGGTCATGTGATGAGAAGAGGGGCACTAGAGAATTTTGTGACGACTGGAAAGATCGAAGAAAAGAGAGGCAGAGGAAAATTCTCTGGCAACATGTTATGCCAGAGGGTTAACTGCAGATCTGAACTGGAAATAATATATATATATATATATATATATATATATATATATATATATATATATATATATATATATATATATATATATATATATATATATATATATATCACAGATATATGCACATACCTCATCATGCTGTGAAGTCGTCAGTCTGCTTGCCCTGTCTACGTCCTACCAGCGCGCGTATATATGAGTTAAGTCGTGATGAAAAGTTACCCAAAAATAAACGATCCCGGCCGTGTAGCGTGATGGAAAATTAAACAAAATTACTAAAATGGATGTAAAATGTAAAACTGCATTCATTGGCATTAACATCGCCGTGAATGTTCCATAAGAATATTAAATAGTCATCGCTGGAGTATGACAAGAAAGCGGCTATTTCCCGCCATTGAAATATCACATCATTGTTGATCATAGCATGCCATCTTCATCATTTTAGTTTGGCACTTGCCCTCCGACTTTAATAGTCCAAAATAACACAATTTATATAAAAATGGATGGTTGATTTAATTATATATCTAAGAACAAACACAGACATCTACATAAAACGTGATTTGTGGGTCTACTTACGTCTGAAAATGTCACTCTGTAATTTCTGTCTCGGAAGCGAATTTCAGAAACACGAGACGTACACACGTAAACCGGGGTTGTAGAAACTTGATAAAGTAATCGGTCCTCTTTTTTACGCGATCTTGAAATAATCGGGGAATTTAACATAACGAGTACTCTATATATCCTTAATATCGGGGAACAACAACAAGCAAGCGACAATCGCCGATAGAATCATCTCCGGCAACGTTCGGTATCTGAAAACGTAGTTTAGTTTATAGTCAATGGATCAACATCACGGCACACGGGTGCAACCCATAAGTGCTCCGTTTTCCTCCTAACTCAAACCTGAGTCTGGAGAAACTCAGCTCAGTGCACGAACTCCGTAGCACTGGCGAGGATCCTGAAATACTTTGGGTAGAATTTTAACTCGAAATTTTGCCCGGGCAGCGCCGTTAGGCTACTCTTTTTCGATTTCCAACTGCCAAGGGATTTTTTACGTGCGCAACAATACACACGGGCGTCCGATCTCACTACCCAGAGACCAGGGGAAATTTTATTACTAGAAGTCCACGAGAAAAAATCCCGGTCATCACCGGGGCTTGAACCCGGGACCTCCAGCACTCGAGGCGGACACCATACCTCGAGACCATGCAGCCCCACGACAATATCATTTGTAAACAATGGAAGTGATTGACATGGAGTTGGAGTAGGGAGAGGTTTTAATGTGTTACGTTTGCTGTCTTTGAACAAGCGTAAGTCACTGTACAGTGAAAATATTTTCAGAAATATAGGAGATATGGAAGGAATCAACATTGGGGGATGATACATCAATAAAATTAGATATGATGATGATACAGTCTTGATTGCAGACAGATGAACAGGACCTGCAACATTTAGTAGATGCGGTTGTTGCACACAGTGAACAACTATGGTTAGAATTGAATTATAAGAAGACACAGATTATGTATGGACTACGCTTGAGTTCAAAGCGAGCATGGGGAAAACAAAGTTCATTGACCCCCTGCCAGGAGCCATAACTTTGGCACTACAGCAACCTATTAGCTATTTATTTTTATAAACATCATTCATTCAGATCATACCATATCTTTGATAAGATCTTGTAAAATCATGCTAACAATGCAACAACTCAAAGATTGCAATCAATCTAACACCACGTGATTGCAATGTGCAAAATGGAGAACAAAACAGCAATAACTGTAAAAATCAATTATCTTCCTGTGCACAGACATACAAATGCATTTGCTACCTTAATAAATCATAACCCCTATATACCACATACCGCATGAAGTGGCAAGCAGTAATTCCATCTCAGAACTAATTAAAGGTCTCATACAGTGTAGCGTGATTTTGTTTGACCATATATACCGCAATATATATATATATATATATATATATATATATATATATATATATATATATATATATATATATATATATATATATATATATATATATATACCGCAATGGTTACACACCCGCTTCACGCGCCAGTGATCCGGGGCTTTTTTCCGGATCCGGTCAAGGATATGCACTACTGACGAGCTCAAACGAGATTGAAACTCGAGTATAGTGGTATATTGAGTATATTGACGTGGATAGGCCTTAGGTTCATACCAGAATACGATCAGCGTAGCCAGTAGTTGGTTGTGCTCAATATTTAAATTTCAAATCCCGTAACAACCAAATAAATCAAAGAAATATATGTTGATGAGGAAAAATTGGAGGTGGTAGAGTTCTAAGAATGTCTTGGGTAAAGAAAAGAGCAAATGCATCCATACTTCAAGAGCTGAATATAGAAGAAGGTTGACTATTAAAGACGATAAAACAAGGAAAATTGAAATATTTTGTTAACTTGAAACACAATTTTGGAGAGAACAATAATGGAGGGTTATGTGCCTGGGAAGAGAGAATGAGGACGGCCAAAGAGAAGATGGGTGCAGGATGTGGCGGATGATCTGCAGGTGGGTGTATCGGACGCAGGACATCTTGCTTATGATCAAGAGGTTTTGTGGAAGGTTGTTATGGGAGGGAGATTCTGCAAAAGACACGCTACTGACTATATATATATATATATATATATATATATATATATATATATATATATATATATATATATATATATATATATATATATATATATATATATGTATACACACACACACACACACACACACACATATATATATATATATATATATATATATATATATATATATATATATATATATATATATATTTCTTTATCTCAGTGATGCAGCTTCCATCTGATGTTATCTATGTGCCTAGATATCTGAATTTCTGCACTTGCCCCAAACTAATGTTCTGTACTGTAACTGCACATTT
The DNA here is from genome assembly GCA_014155875.1 of Cepaea nemoralis. Lineage (NCBI taxonomy): Eukaryota > Metazoa > Mollusca > Gastropoda > Stylommatophora > Helicidae > Cepaea > Cepaea nemoralis. Next base: position 211,605 of record JACEFZ010009934.1, read on the forward strand.
AGGCACAATATGATATCACCATAACTTTTGCCTTTCTGTTATTCAAACTAAGGCTCATTCTTTCACTTTCTACACGCACTGTATCTATCATATGTGTGAGTGTGTGTGCTACACAAACATTTTACTATATCCAGTCATTTTGCCAGATATGAACATAGAAAAAAGAACTTAAAAACAGCATTAATCACAGAAACTGAAATAAAACTGGCCATAATAAACCTCACGGTGGGCTAGAAAGAGCAAATGTAAGGCATGGCTCCAAACAGAAGAGGCAAGGGTAAACCATCACACTGTGGGAAGTATAGCCAACACAAAAGTCACCCACGAAAAAAAGCAGTTCATCGTCGATGGAAGCGGCAGTCATTAGAAAACCAGCTGGTAGTGAAGACCTGGAGAATCTTTGAGCTGGTTGTGAAGAACCCGGGGAATCTTCCAACTGGCAATGAGTTCCGGGAAATTATGTCACTCGATTTCAAGATGAGGAGGTTTCTGCTTCATGTGCATTGAGCACTGCTAAATTAACATGAATACAATAAATAGATCCCAGCCCTGAATCCATTGATGGCAATGTCAACTGCGTCCCGTATTCAACAATGGTTGTTTCTTCTACACCCATCACTAACAGTGAAGTTGTCGTTCTAGATCCACTTAAAGCTGTAGCTTCCTGTGTTGCTTTGTCTTCACCTGGTTAATGGTGGCTTGCAAGAGATGCACTGGCTGCCGTGCCTTGGTTTGTGGGACCTGCTGTGAATGCATCCTCGTCTGTATCTATGATGATTGGGTTTGATTGTGTTCCAGAGTGTGAACCAGATTCAAGATTAGTTGATGAGATTCACACAAGAAACTTCCATTGGATAAATTCTGGCAAAACACTGTATCGTCTCCGCGCACATCAGCACTGACTTGTTTTGAAATCAACATTTTGGAAATGTCCGTAGAGAAATTACAACAGGTACAGAAGAAGCAAGACAATGACAACAACGTGGCTTCGATCTGCAGCTCTGCTCCATTGTAAACTGACAAAGTGGTATACGAGGAGACTTGATTCTGCTCCAGCTGGTTTGTGAACAAAACAGCGACAATCTTCTCAGCTGGTGATGGTGCTTCATCGGCCATTGCTTCTCCAGCATAATATTTATTATTTTTAGTAGGAGCCCTCCGTCTCTTGCGCTTCGGTACGTCTAGATAACAAAATAATGGGGAAATTAATATATAAATTAACTTTTTGAGACAAAAGATGGGCACTATTGAAATAAAATAGTGGAATATATTTAGATGCAAGCTGTTGAGACAAAGGAAGGACATTGTTAAAAGTTAGCTGCATATCCTATACGGATGTAGAAGTCAACCCCAACATTTTCTGACTATTCGTGATTCCTGAGCAAGTTTACGTTCAGTAGGTTGCCAGTGCTTTCTGAACGACCAGCACCCATACCATTTCATAAAACTTCCAACGTAGCTGTGTTTTGAACGTGATATGCGGGATTACGAACTGCGCCCGTAACCCCTTCGCCATGGAGCAGGCGAAGGACATTAATGAGACCAAGACAGTGGGGACATTAACAAACTTAACTGAAAGCTTTTGAGACACAGGAAGAAAAGTAACATATATAAATGTATGTTTTCGGTGATATAAGAAGTTGGAAATTCGCTTTTTGAGAGACACAATGTGGGGGAAATAATATTTAAATTGAAGTATCTGAGTCAATAAGTTACATTTAAACGTTAATTTTCCCAATGCCTTTGTCTCAAAAAGTCACATTTAAATATGTAAATGTGACTTTTTGAGTCAAAGGCATTGGGAAAATTAGCGTTTAAATGTAACTTTAGTGAGACAAAAGAAGAGGGAAATTTAGCACATTAAAATCTAACTGAAAGTGAGGTGACAGGAGTAGGAATGAACATAGCTAAATCATAAGTTATGGTCATGTTCAAGACAGGAGGTTATCAACAGCGTGCAGTAACGGAGGACAAGACATCATTGAGGCAGTTGGACAGAATCAGCTGCCCTGTGACACTGTTGACAGTGGACTGCAGGATCAATATGCCACATGAAGTGGCTTAGAGAGGCACCATTTTCTGTTGGACAAGGAATATTCTAGATGTCTAAAATTAGCTGGGTGTGAGTTGGCTGAGAGCTATGCCCCATTGCGAGGCGAAAATCATAAGAAGAAGATAACGACTTTGGGTAGAATGTTCACTTGTTTCTGTATGTCTTTTTATTGTGTGGAGCTTTCCTGTTAAATTTTGCATTCATTAAATGTACAGAAAGACTGATGGTGTTAGAGAACAACAACAGTTCCTGCAGGCGGACAGAGAAAACAATCAGTGGTTGCCAGAGTGGCAAAGAAAACAGTCAAAGGTTGACATAGTGTCAAAGAAAACAATTAGTGGTTTACAGACAGAATTGGCAAAGAAAACAATCAGAGGTTGCCAGAGTGGCTGAGAAAACAGTCAAAGGTTGACATAGTACAGACAGAATTGGCAAAGAAAACAATTAGTGGTTTACAGACAGAACTGGCACAGACAACAATTAGTGGTTGACAGAGAAGCACAGAAAACAGTCAAATGTTGACATAGTACAGACAGAATTGGCAAAGAAAACAATCAGTGGTTGCCAGAGTGGTAGAGAAAACAGTCAAAGGTTGACATAGTGTCAAAGAAAACAATTAGTGGTTGACAGACAGAACTGGCAAAGAAAACATTCAGTGGTTGACAGACTGATAATGAAAATAATCAGATGTTGACAGAGTGGCATAGAAAACAGTCAAAGGTTGACTGAGGGACAGAGAAAACAATCAGAGGTTGAAAGAATAGCACATAAAAAAAACTGGAGGTTGACAGAGTGTCACAGAGCAATTATCATATACATGTAACATGCCATCAATATATAAAATAACATCAACACATGCCATCAATGTCTAACATACCAACAACACATACCATCAATGTCTAACATAACATCAACATGTAACATACCATCAATGTCTAACATAACATCAACATGTAACATACCATCAATGTCTAACATAACATCAACATGTAACATACCATCAATGTCTATAATAACATCAACACATACCATCAATGTCTAACATAACATCAACACATACCATCAATGTCTAACATATCATCAACATGAAACATACCATCAATGTCTAACATAACATCAACATGAAACATACCATTAATGTCTAACATAACATCAACACATACCATCAATGTCTAACATAACATCAAAATGTACCATTCCATCAATGTCTAACATAACATCAATACATACCATCAATGTCTAACATAACATCAACACATACCATCAATATCTAACATAACATCAATATGTAACATACCATCACTATCTAACATAACATCAACATCAACACATACAATCAATGTCTAACATAACATCAACATGTAACATTCCATCAATGTCTAACATAACATCAACATGTACCATTCCATCAATGTCTAACATAACATCAATATGTAATATTCCATCAATGTCTAACATAACATCAACACATACCATCAATGTCTAACATAACATCAACATGTAACATACCATCACTATCTAACATAACATCAACATGTGACATACCAACAATGTCTAACATAACATCAACATGTAAACATACCATCAATGTCTAACATAACATCAACATAAAACATACCATAAATGTCTTACATAACATCAACATGAAACATACCATCAATGTCTAACATAACACCAACATGTAACATAACATCAACATGAAACATACCATCAATGTCTAACATAACTTCAACACATACCATCAATGTCAAACATAACATCAACACATACCATCAATGTCTAACATAACATCAACACATACCATCAATGTCAAACATAACATCAACACATACCATCAATGTCTAAAATAACATCAACACATACCATCAATGTCTAACATAACATCAAAATGATATATACCATCAATGTCTAACATAACATCAACATGTAACATACCATCAATGTCTAACATAACATCAACATGTAACATACCATCAATGTCTAACATACCATCAACATGTAACATACCAAAAATGTCTAACATAACATCAACATGAAACATACCATCAATGTCTAACATAATATCAACATGTAACATAACATCAACATGTACCATACCATCAATGTCTAACATAACATCAACACATACTATCAATGTCAAACATAATATCAACACATAACATCAATGTCTAACATAACATCAACACATACCATCAATGTCAAACATAACATCAACACATACCATCAATGTCTAAAATAACATCAACACATACCATCAATGTCTAACATAACATCAACATGTAACATTCCATCAATATCTAACATAACTTCAACACATACCATCAATGTCTAACATAACATAAACACATACCATCAATGTCTACCATAACATCACCACATATCATTCCATCATTGTCTAACATAGAATCAACACATACCATCAATGTCTAACATAACATCACCACATACCATCAATGTCTAACATAAAATCAACATGTAACATTCCATCAATGTCTAATATAACATCAACACATACCATCATTGTCTAAAATAACATCAACACATACCATCAATGCCTAACATAACATCATCACATACCATCAATGTCTAACATGACATCAACACATTCCATCACTGTCTAACATATCATCAACGCATGCCATCAATGTCTAACATAACATCAAATTGTAACATACCATCAATGTCTAACATAACATCAACATGTAACATACCATCAATGCCTAACATAACATCAACATGTAACATAACATCAATGTCTAACATACCAACAATGTCTAACATAACATCAATGTCTAACATAACATCAACATGTAACATACCATCAATGTCTAACATAACATCAACACATAACATAACATCAATGTCTAACATACCATCAATGTCTAACATAACATCAACATGTAACATACCATCAATGTCTAACATAACATCAACATGTAACATAAAATAAATGTCTAACATAACATCAACATGTAACATACCATCAATGTCTAACATAACATCAACATGTAACATACCATCAATGTCTAACATAACATCAACATGTAACATACCATCAATGTCTAAAATACCAACAATGTCCAACATAACATCAACATGTAACATAACATCAATGTCTAACATACCAACAATGTCTAACATAACATCAATGTCTAACATATAACATCAATGTCTAACATAGCATCAACACGTAACACACCAACAATGTCTAACATAACATCAACATGTAACATACCAACAATGTCTAACATAACATCAACATGTAACATACCAACAATGTCTAACATAACATCAATGTCTAACATAACAACAATGTCTAACATAACATCAACATGTAACATACCAACAATATCTAACATAACATTAATGTCTAACATAACATCAACAGGTAACATACCAACAATGTCTAACATAACATCAACATGTAACATATAATCAATGTCTAACATACCATCAGTGTCTAACGTAACATCAACATGTAACATAACATCAATGTCTAACATTGCAACAATGTCTAACATAACATCAATGTCTAACATAACATCAACATGTAACATACCATCAATGAATAACATAACATCAACATGTAACATAAAATCTATGTCTAACATACCATCAATATCTAACATAACATCAATGTCTAACATAACATCAACATGTAACATACCAACAATGTCTAACATAACATCAACATGTAACATACCATCAATGTCTAACATACCATCAATGTCTAACATAACATCAACATGTAACATAACATCAATGTCTAACATACCAACAATGTCTAACATAACATCAACGTCTAACATAACATCAACATGAAACATACCATCAATGTCTAACATAACATCAACATGTAACATACCATCAATGTCTAACATAACATCAACACATACCGTCAATGTCTAACATAACAACAACACATACCATCAATGTCTAACATAACATCAACATGTAACATACCATCAATGTCTAACATAACATCAAAATGTAACATACCATCAATGTCTAACATAACATCAATGTCTAACATAATATCAATGTCTAACATACCATCAATGTCTAACATAATATCAACATGTAACATACCATCAATGTCTAACATAATATCAATGTCTAACATAATATCAATGTCTAACATAATATCAATGTCTAACATACCATCAATGTCTAACATAACATCAACATGTAACATACCATCAATGTCTAACATAATATCAATGTCTAACATAACAACAACATGTAACATACCATCAATGTCTAACATAACATCAACATGTAACATACCATCAATGTCTAAAGTAACATCAACATGTAACATACCATCAATGTCTAACATAACATCAATGTCTAACATAATATCAATGTCTAACATAACAACAACATGTAACATACCATCAATGTCTAACATAACATCAACATGTAACATACCATCAATGTCTAACATAACATCAATGTCTAACATAATATCAATGTCTAACATAACAACAACATGTAACATACCATCAATGTCTAACATAGCATTAACATGTAACATACTATCAATGTCTAACATACCATCAATGTCTAACTTAACATCAACATGTAACATACCATTAATGTTTAACATACCATCAATGTCTAAAATAACATCAACATGTAACATAACATCAATGTCTAACATAACATCAACATGTAACATACCAACAATGTCTAACATAACATCAATGTCTAACATAACATCAACACGTAACATACCAACAATGTCTAACATAACATCAACATGTAACATAAAATCAATGTCTAACATACCATCAATATCTAACATAACATCAATGTCTAACATAACATCAACATGTAACATACCAACAATGTCTAACATAACATCAACATGTAACATACCATCAATGTCTAACATAACATCAACATGTAACATAACATCAATGTCTAACATACCACCAATGTCTAACATAACATCAACACATACCATTAATGTCTAACATAACATCAACATGTAACATACCATCAATGTCTAACATAACATCAACATGTAACATACCATCAATGTCTAACATAACATCAATGTTTAACATAATATCAATGTCTAACATAATATCAATGTCTAACATAATATCAATGTCTAACATACCATCAATGTCTAACATAACATCAACATGTAACATACCATCAATGTCTAACATAATATCAATGTCTAACATAACAACAACATGTAACATACCATCAATGTCTAACATAACAACAACATGTAACATACCATCAATGTCTAACATAACATCAACATGTAACATACCATCAATGTCTAACATAACATCAATGTCTAACATAATATCAATGTCTAACATAACAACAACATGTAACATACCATCAATGTCTAACTTAACATCAACATGTAACATACCATCAATGTCTAACATACCATCAATGTCTAACATAACATCAACATGTAACATACCATCAATGTCTAACATACCATCAATGTCTAACTTAACATCAACATGTAACATACCATTAATGTTTAACATACCATCAATGTCTAACATAACATCAACATGTAATATACCATCAATGTCTAACATAACATCAACATGTAACATACCATCAATGTCTAACATACCATCAATGTCTAACTTAACATCAACATGTAACATACCATTAATGTTTAACATACCATCAATGTCTAACATAACATCAACATGTAACATACCATCAATGTCTAACATACCATCAATGTCTAACTTAACATCAACATGTAACATACCATTAATGTTTAACATACCATCAATGTCTAACATAACATCAACATGTAATATACCATCAATGTCTAACATAACATCAACATGTAACATACCATCAATGTCTAACATAACATCAACATCTAACATACCATCAATGTCTAACATAACATCAACATGTAACATACCATCAATGTCTAACATAACATCAACATGTAACATACCATCAATGTCTAACATAACATCAACATGTAACATAACATCAATGTCTAACATAACATCAATATGTAACATACCATCAATGTCTAACATACAATCAATGTCTAACATAACATCAACATGTAACATACCATCAATGTTTAACATAACATCAACATGTAACATACCATCAATGTTAACATAACATCAACATGTAACATACCATCAATGTTTAACATACCATCAATGTCTAACATACCATCAACATGTAACATATTATCAATGTCTAACATAACATCAACATGTAACATACCATTAATGTTTAATATACCATCAATGTCTAACATAACATCAACATGTAACATACCATCAATGTCTAACATAACATCAACATGTAACATACCATCAATGTCTAACATAACATCAACATCTAACATACCATCAATGTCTAACATAACATCAACATGTAACATACCATCAATGTCTAACATAACATCAACATGTAACATAACATCAATGTCTAACATAACATCAACATGTAACATACCATCAATGTCTAACATAACATCAACATGTAACATACCATCAATGTTTAACATAACATCAACATGTAACATACCATCAATGTTTAACATAACATCAACATGTAACATACCATCAATGTTTAACATAACATCAACATGTAACATACCATCAATGTTTAACATAACATCAATGTCTAACATAACAACAATGTCTAACATAACATCAACATGTAACATACCAACAATATCTAACATAACATTAATGTCTAACATAACATCAACAGGTAACATACCAACAATGTCTAACATAACATCAACATGTAACATATAATCAATGTCTAACATACCATCAGTGTCTAACGTAACATCAACATGTAACATAACATCAATGTCTAACATTGCAACAATGTCTAACATAACATCAATGTCTAACATAACATCAACATGTAACATACCATCAATGTCTAACATAACATCAACATTTAACATACCATCAATGTCTAACATAACATCAACATGTAACATACATCAATGTCTAACATAACATTAACATGTAACATACATCAATGTCTAACATAACATCAACATGCAACATACCATCAATGTCTAACATAACATCAACATTTAACATACCATCAATGTCTAACATAAGATTTTAACCTTGTCTTCAGATTGTGAATCTGCTGGGTTAGAAAAAGCCAGATAAGCAGTACTGACACTCCTATGTTTGGCATGGGCAGATGTCAGCTGTGGTGAGTGAGGTTAAGGTACAGTGGTGTCATCAACAGGTAGCTGCATGTTACTGTCATCTGTCGGTACGATGCTGGTACGTGCCTCAACTTCTGCATGTGGCCTGGCTCGCATGGCAGTAGCTGGAGCACAGCTGTCGGAATCAATGTCCACACTGACAGTGCCAGTTACATGTCGGCTGTGCCGTTGTGATCTCTTTCTTTTTCTTCCACCTACTCCTGATTCTTCTGCACACAACATTTGATCTGGAACGAGGCATCAGAGTAAGAGTAAATAATGATTGTGAGCATCAGAATAAATATGGAATGGTGAGGCATCAGAGTAAAAAGGGAATGGTGAGGTATAAGAATTAATAGCGAATGGTAAGGCATCATAATAAATAGGGAATTGTGAGGCATCAGTATAAATAGGGAATGGTGAGGCATCAGAATAAACAGTTAATGGTGAGGCGTCAGAGTAAATAATGAATTGTGAGGCATCAGAATAAATAGGGAATGGTGAGGCATCATAATAAATAGGGAATGGTAAGGCATCATAATGCATTGGGAATAATGAGGCATCATAATAATTAGGGAATGGTTAGATATCAGAATAAATAAGGAATAGTGAGGCATCTGAGTAAATAGTAAATGGTGATGCATCATAATAAATAGGAAATGGTGAGGCATCAGAGTAAATAAGGAATGGTGAGGCATCAGATAAAGTGGGGAATGATGAGGCATCAGAATAAATATGGAATGGTGAGGCATCAGAATAAATAGGGAATGGTGAGGCATCAGAATAAATAGGGAATGGTGAGGCACCAGAATAAATACGGAATGGTGGGGCATCAGAATAAATAGGCAATGTTGAGGCTTTAGAATAAATAGGGAATGATGAGGCATTAGAATAAATAGGGAAAGGTGGGGCATCATAATAAATAGGGAATTGTGAGGCATCAGAGTAAATAAGGAATCTTGATTGATGTATGCATCAGATTTGGGTTTATTTATTTTGACCAGTATTACTTTCCTAGGAGTTGGATCCAGGTGATTACCAGTCTCCCAGTTTTGTTTTAAGTCACAGAAGAGTAAACAACTCAAAACGATCACGACTTCCATAACAACAACGATCAACAATCACGACTTCCATAACAACACACACAGAATTACATTTTTAAGTTAGTTTTAAATTTTTTTTTAAAATAATAGAACATACACAGGATACAAGAGCAATTGCTAGAAAACATCATAGCCATGTACCACTCGAGCCGAAGCGCATTAAGAACACAAGAAGGTATATCAAATATGTCCACATTCAATAAGGAGGGAGACAGGGATGTGTGCTCTCTCCTCTGCAATTTAATATCTGCATGGACAGAATATCCAAAGAAGCAAGTCTTGACAGAACAGATTCAGAACATTTTGAACTCTTTACTTCACATGAAACAAATGATCACCAGGAAATAAATGAACTTCTATTTGCAGACGATCGGTGCCTGTTTTACAGCGATGAGGGCAGACTACAAAAACATATTAATAATCTGAGTTCAACATGCAGAAGTTACAATATTAGCACAGCCAAAACCGAAGTAATGCAAGTTTGCAGATCGCCTGGTTCACTAAATAGACAGATAAATAGCACATCTCTGAAACAAGTTAAAGAATTCAAATATCTTGGAAATATGATTACAGAGGATGACAGATTGGACAGAGAATTCAAAATCAAATGTCAGAAAGCAAGTGCACTTACATATCATCTATCACCCATACTGAAACATCCAAATATGCCCTTGTCGGTAAAACGACAGATAATAAACAGCATATTCACAATAACTCTATGCTACCAATCTCAAACATGGACTTTATCAAAATCACACTTTTGTAAAATTAACACCTGTGAGATGAGATGCCTGAGGAGATACGCCAACTTAACAAATCGAGAACGAGTAAGAAATGTTGTAGGCAGATTTACAGTGGGATCAACATCTTGTGCCACATTTATTAAAAGAAAGAAATATCACGTGGTTTGGCCATCTCGTTAGAATGCAAAACCATCATCTACCATCACTGGCCCTACATCAAAGATCATCGACGAGACCAAGACGACGCCCAAGAAGAAATTGGATTGACAACATCAAAGACATTGTACAATCACAGGGAATGACACTATCAAATGCCACCCTTTGGGTACTGGGACGCCAATTATCAATCTCACGTCCCTTAACGGTTCACTTAAAAGTGGAAGATGATGATGATGATAAAAGGTATAAAGCAAATACGCCGGCTCAGTGGCAAAGGGTTATGAATGCAATTTGACATTCTGCATACTGCGTACGAAACACAGCAACAAGTGATTTGAAAGCAGACTGCCTTGTACTGATTTTCATACAATGGTATGAGTGCTTCTTGTTCAGAAAACAATGACAAACTACTGAATGTAAACTTGCCCATTAATTACTGCCAAACAATGCTGGGGCTGACTGTGAAATCCTGTAATTATTATTAAAACAAATGAAATGAAAATACAAGCACCGGAGAACGTTGTAATGACCAGGAATAGTGCTAGAAGAGGCAGAGACAGACAGAGAGAAACAAAAAAAAATATGGTTTAAGACAACAGTACGGAGAAATATCATTAAAAGAATGATTCAGAACCCCAAAGACCAAGATCTGCATGAGATATGAAAGTCTATCGCCACTTTGCAAGGCATATGGTAACAATGATGCTGCGAAAAAAAGGGAATACAGACATTTACCATAACCAGCTTTTCACAACATAAACAGATGAAATAAACATACACACGTAAAGCACATCACTGAACGAGGCGAGGGAGAAACAAACACATATCCACTTACTTTGATCATCACTGAAGTTGTGCAACTCCAGAAGAGCAGCCTTTGCAGCTCTAGATCTGGCCAGTTTCTTGGTTCTGGCTTGGACCCACAAACCTTTTACCTTGAACTTGACAGAACATTACGTACTCGTGGCACTGGAGTGTGCCAATGATTTCTTCTAACTTGTAACTTATTGGTTGCTTTCTGTGTACAAAAAGAGGCAACATTCATTTTCCATTAACTCCTTCTACAGTCTGTGGCTGAGAGGTTAGTCAAACACCGGCCATTTGGACTAAAATGTTGACTTCTCATCCTTGACATGATGAGGTAAATTACAAGTACCTCTGAAGTCAGAGTGGGTTTGCCTGATGGTGAGGGACACTGGTAATATGGGAAGCTAACCCCCACGCAAATATCAGTCCAGTGTATTAGAAATAGTAGCATATATATATACGAACTATGCTTGGGTTCAAAGCAAACTAATCTGTTGTTAAAGTTAGTTGCATATCATTTACAGGACATAGCAGTCAATCACATCATTTGTTTTATTTATTTGCTGTTTGTGATTTCTTGGCAAGCCTACGTTCAGTAGTTTGCAACTGCTTTCTGAACGATCGGCAACCATACCATTTTATAGCAATCAAAACAATGTGGTCTGTTTTGAACTCAGTATGCAGGATTACGAACTGCCCCGTTCTCCACAGAGCCAGCTTAAGGAAACTAACATAAAATATCCAACATCATCAGTATGTGCTATTCCAATCCATTGTATCATCACATATTCTCACAGCTGTCTCTTGTTATTGTACAGTGTCTTCATGGTTTATATTAAGTGTTCGGGAAAGTGCATGTTTTTCATTATGTTCCATAATTCTTCATGTTCTACACGATCAAATGACTGAATGGTCTGTAAAACAAAGTGTCCGGATTTGCATTGCACGCTTTGCTTTTCTGTATAATCGCCCTCATGTTAAATATGTAAAGTGTACGGCTATAGTGTCTAAAGCCAGTTTGTAATATTTTTATGTTTTCTTCTATTTGCTTACTCTCCCACAATTATATGCAATACAAATTTCCCTAGCATGACTTATCAAAGCAACACTCCTATAACTGGTATATTATTTCATGTCGCCCGTCTCTGGTAATTGATTATTTCTCTCTCTCTCTCTCTCTCTCTCTCTCTCTCTCTCTCTCTCTCTCTCTCTCTCTCCTCTCTCTCTCTCTCTCTCTCCTTTCTCTCTCTCTCTCTCTCTCTCTTTTTCGCTCTGTGTGTGTGTGTGCGTGCGTGCATGCATGTGCATGTGTGCGTGCGTGCGTGCATGCGTGCGTGCATACATGATTTTTTTCTGTTTTCCCCCAGATCAAGAACACGAAGTCAACATATGCTCATATTTTGTGGATTATTCAAAGGCATTTGACTGTGTAAGACATCAGAAACTTTTAAAAAAGGGCTTCCCATAACATGTAGTACAGCTTATAAAAGTGTTCTTTCTAGACCAGTGGTTCTCAACCTTTTCTTGGTTCATGCACCATTCCACCATATGTTCAGAATGTCATTTCCTCCCTATAAATCCCCCACCCCTCTACACAGTATACGTAAAAATGACAGCTAAATTTAATAACACTACCAGAACAAGTCTAGAAGTCTACATAAAACGTGATTTACGGATCAACTTACGTTATAAAACTAATTTCATAAGGGCGAAACGTGACAGAACAGTAAAGTATGGAAGAAAAAACAATAAAGTAATCGGTTCTTGTATTGACGCGGTCTTGAAAAAGTCTTAATTCCTCCTCCCCACCCCCACCCCCCCTTCCCTGGAAAATCTAAAATTCCCGCCTGGGGGGAATTCCCCACCGGTTGATAACCACTGTTTTAGACCAACAATCAGCGGTTAGAATAGATGGGGAGACATCAGATAGGTTTGACATCAAGCAAGGAGTCCGTCAAGGCTGTGTCGTCCCACTATTTGTTTTACCTGCAAGCCAGAAATATGAGAAATGTCAGAGATGCAATTATTAAGAGCAATATGATGCCCTATATATCGGTGGCCAAGAAATACCAGAGATTTGATATACTGATGAATTCAATATTGCTATCCACATCACAGAATACTGTAGAAAATCTAATAACCTCAACAAAAAAGAATAGTGAAAATCACAACTTATATCTTAACACAGCAAAACCAAAGATAATGCATACAGATGAAACTAATATGGATAAGGAATTATATGTTACACGTTATGGCCCACAGATCAACTAAAAAATTAAAGCGAAATTTATACAAGAGACAACATGGCCGATATGGACAGTAAATTTTAAGTGAACACAAGAAGAAGAGGACGAAACTAGCCAAGAAAGATATACTAGTCCACTGAATCAACACTAAACTGCAAGCTGTATGGAACTATAGAGGAACTCAAAAACTAAACCATCAAGCCCATCATGAGATGATAATGATGATCACAAAAGAAATACTTACTCCTTTTTATTCAGCATCATGCATGGATGTTGCTGATGTGTGGACGTCACCAACTCCACTTTGCTTTTTGTGTCAATATTTAAGGACGTCTCTGCATTGTCCCCACTTCCTACAGGCACAACATGATTATGTGTTCCAGAGGTGCCATTCTGCATGAACAAAGAATATTAACTGATTAAGTGCCACAGGATGATTAATCATCTTAAGCAACTTCCCATATATGCACCGTTGCAGTGTATACACAAGATTCGCCTCCCAATAAGGGTTCATCATCAGGCATGAGAGAAATTGGGTTCGTTCAAACAAGTTTCTTCCTCCCCCCGACCCCCCCCCCCCCACCCCCATGTAGAGGAGGCTTATAGGCTCCCGTTCAAGAACACCTTCCCTAAGGAATTAATAAATATAGTATGAACCGATTTTCTGCTCTTCATATAGCTGTCTTGGAATATTTATACCATAGATCAGATCCTTGTCATTAACCCTCCCGGCAAGGCGTTACTGTCGAATGCAAGTTTAGTTTGCTCACCATCCATCCATCCATCATGTGCCATGCCGGTAAGCGTGGGCGGTCATGTTCTGCCATCTCACTCGATCAACAGAGTCGTGGATCAGTTCCGTGTTTCTGTCTCGACCATGCCACAAGGCCAAGCCATCCAGATACTTGTTTCTAGGTCTTCCCCTTGGTCTGTTCCCCTCGATCTTACCAGTTGTCACCAAGTTCTCCAAATCATTTCTTCTCATAACATGCCCAAAAAATTGTGACTGTCTACGTCTAATGTCTCTGATCAGTTTACGATCTTCATTTGTTTCTTGAAAGCTCACACTGGAGCATTATTCGGGTAACAACGTAAGACACCAGGTACGGACCTGTTGAGACCGCCTGTGCCCTATCTGGAACAATATCATATATTATTCCCGACCCGGCGCCTGTAAGGATAACGGAAGTAAGTGCCTGAGCTCCGCTGTGAGGCAGTATATTTTATTATTTGCCTTACATTACTGGGGATAAGAATATGGATACATTCCCATGTTCCGTCTGCAACCACAACGTGTAGGATTTTTCATGAAGCCACCTTTATAGTGATTCATAGAAAGCACCCCTGCATCACAAGGGCTCCCGTCACGATAAAATAAAGGGTAGCGTACCTAACAGGGAGGTAGTTGGGCAAGGGCCGCTACTCTGCAAGGAACTTCCTTGATATAATCACGATCAATGTTTACCTATCAAATATATATTCTACTTGAAATCCGTTATCCTGTGGTCGAAACTACGGGTCTGTTTTCCCTTATGAGCTATTTAAAGTGTGGAATTCTCCAGTCACTTTCAACGCCAACATCGGCTTCTGTTGATAACGCTAGTCTGCAGAATGCAGACTGTATGAAAATAACAAGCTGATACCTTATCCAACGGAGACCACCTCGTGGTTCATGTCTCTTTACAGTAGAAGTTCTTTAAAACTTATAATACATAAAGGAGGTATTCGTTGCGGCTGTCGGCCAAGACGTGAAAATGGTCATCAGCTGTTACGCATTGCATTAACATAATGAACGCGATACGTGACAAAATAATCTTTTCTGCGCATTCTCATAACAGGTTTTCCCGTCTATTAACATAAACGGGATGTCTTTCTACGTGAACTCGGTCAAACCTGACAGGAGAACTGGATTTTTTCATGACATAGTCATGGCATGGAAGACTCTTAAGAAAGTACTTACACTATGAACTTTCTCCCACCTGGGATGCTGTCAGAATTGACTCACTCTCTGATTCCGAAATTGGATGTCTAGAGAGAAAATCACCCCCTCAGACATATCTATACTTTAAATAATGAGGTCTAAGGAAATAACCATCCTTATGTAGATCTCTCTGAAAGGTATCCACTAGTACCATTGCCCTAGCGCCGGTCACTAGCTAGATTTCAACGCTTATGGAGTGTTATAGATTATCAAATTGTAAAAGAATTGAACAACCGCCCATGATCTGCTTTCTTCCGTTGATAATACCATTCTGTTTGGAATTCAAAAGAATTACTCCAGCGGACAGCCATTCGCTGCATATTGCTTCAAAGTGGACTGTGGAGCACATTTTCTGATGACGTCATGTTCTTAAATTTTTAAAATTGTTCTACATACAAGGTGAGTGAGCCTTTACAAACACCCTGTATATCGCTGAAATGTTGTCACTGGTCTATAATACAACATGTCTGATACCATATAAATAAGAATTAAGTTATAACTGTGTCACACCACCACTTCCCATTTTCCGCCATCCATTCACGTTGAGGTGAATTCTACTGTGCCAATCCTGACGTACTTCTATTGAGCCAATCCTGATGTAGTAATATTGAGCCAATCTTGATGTACACAAAGGAACCATGGGCAAATAGCAGACAAATGAGAAAGTATGCAGAAACTGCAAATATGGTTTTATATAATAATGATGAGAACACCGTGGACAGATATAAAGAGTAATGAAGATATCTTGAAAAAACAAGTTAACTCTAAAAAAGAACTGGTTACTGGCATCAGAAGGAGAAAGCCCACATTCTTTGGGAATGCCACGAGAATGGGAAAGCTGGAGTATGTCATAACAATGGGAAAGTTGCAGGGGAGGAGAGGCGGGGGAGAACTAGAGGGGGATGCTAGGCAGTTTGACATCATGGCATGGAAGACCATTGGTATTGAAAATGACTGGCAGCACACAAGACAAATATGATCATCAATGCCACCCAGCATGAAAAAGAAGAAGAATAAGATCACCACATAGTCATACTGCTACCCAATCTCCTAATTCTGCTGGTAAATTTCAAATGAAACTTATTAACAATCAATAGTTTAAACATATACAACACAATAAAGCCGTAATTTCACCACTACCTCTTTCTGTGCCATGGTGTCAGCAACTAGCTCTTTTACTTGCTCTAGGTGCTGCTGCTGCTGCTCAGCTGGCACTGGGTCTGTAGTCACAGTTTCTAAACCAAATACAACAGACAAAGCCATTTCTAATACCAGCAAATTTAACATCACAATTGTCATGTCATCACACCCCTTAGATGCATGTGTACCTGGAGTTGTCCACAGGACCTCCTCACTGGATCATACATTTATGTTCTATATCAAATTGTCACATTATAGTTAGTTATTGTGTGTTTTATAAAAATCAATACATAAGATTAGTCATTGTGTCTTTTAAATATATCTTCATATTAGATTAGTCATTTTGTCGTCTATATAAATCTTTACATTTGATTAGTCATTGTTGTAATATAATTATAACGTCCTTACAATCCCCTATTATTGACCCCTTAAGTACCAGACTTTGTGGAGAGAAAAGACGATAGTCTTGACCTCTGTGACGTCATCTACATTCAGATAGAAAGCCAATGATAGGTCAAGGACCCGGCCAGACCGTGGTATTAGAATTGAACAAAGCTTTAGTTCACACTGGTCAGTCAGAGAACAAATACCGAACAAGGTAGCATCCCATTTTGGGAGGGCATTTAGCCCTAATAAAACACTCTCTCTGGAGCCTAGGCACGTTGAAAATACATTATGAATGTGTAATCATGTCTTTTGATAAGGTACATGTATCAATGTGTTTAAATAAGAATTGTTAATATGATAAATCAATGCATGTTAACGACGGCCTGAGTGATTGTTTTCTACTGAGCGGCCATGTTTATCTTACTGCCGATTTTCCTATGCTTACAGTTTCAAATTTCTATGTATAACTAATTATATGCATTATGAATCACACTATCAATGCATATAAATCTGCAAATATTATGTGTGCAGTAGAGTAGTAACTCTAAGGAGTTTTCACGAACTTTCTCTCCATGTGGAAGAATAATATTATTCACGCATCTTATGAGCCAGTTCATAGTGGAGAAATAGCTCTGCTAATTTGTAAATTGAGCTATCTTGCCATTAGTTAGTTAGTTAGTCGACAGATCATCCTCGTTTCACATCGAACCATTCAGTCCATAAGTGCTCGGATCCCCTCCTCAGCAAATCCCGCAGCGTGTAGCGGCTAACGACACCAGTTCTGTGTTGGTTTATCAATCGTCTTTGGCTTCCTGCGTAGTGTTCTTGTTTGGCCACCCCTCTTTTAATTTGCTGCTCCCGCAGTCTGGCCATTGTTGTAGATTCACAGTCATCACTTGGTTCTCGCAAAAGTCTCACTTCTCGTAGAGCATTCAGAATGTCAGCCTGGTCCATGGCGCGTCCGCCCTCCACAGTAGCCTCACCTGCGAGCTTGTCAGCCCGCTCATTTCCTTGTACTCCCGCATGACCTGGCACGAAGATGAAACTAATCTTTGCCGAGCCGAGACCGCTTCAGAGGCCAGCAACCATTCTCTTCGGATCGACCCCTCCTCTATCCTCTTGATCATGTTCATTGAGTCGCTAAGGAAACAAGCCCTAGTGAATGTCTGTGTCTCGAGCCATGTTATTGCTTTACTTACTGCCATGACTTCCATGGTCAGGCTACTTGTGGTTTCAGTGAAAGCACCAGAGTCCTCCTTCACAATTCTCCCTCTGGCCCGAGCTGTAAAGGCCCATGAGCTTCTCACATGTCGGACGACCGACCCATCTGTGTAGATGACCGCGTCACCGTCTAGCGAATTCTCGAAAATCAACGCTTGTACTTCAGCCTCCACAGCAGCCGGATGTTCTTGTCTGCCTTTTCTATCTAGTTGGATGCAAACTGAAAAGGATGTGCAGAAGTCTGTTGGCACTTGCACCCTCTCCTCGCCAGGTTCTAAGTCCTCAAGTGAACACACCTGTTGAAGAATGTCTTCGGCTTGACCCATCCACGACCGTCCTCTTTTTAACCTGCTGCCCTTCACCTTCCTAATTTCACTATGCAGTGGATGTTGTGTGTTTGCGTTAATTCTGAGGTAGGCGCGTGCCCTGCAAACTTGTATTCTCTCTTCAATGGTTGGAAAATCAAGAAGGTAGCACATCGCCCTGCATGCTGTATCTCTTGTACATCCAAGAATAATGCGCATAGCTTAATTCTGTATCCTTTCCATCCTTTCTATCTGCTTATGGCTGAGAGTCAGGATTGTCATTGCATACTCCAAAACAGACATGACCAGCCCCTCGTACAGAAGACATAGATGGCGCTGCTCACAGTTTGCTGCCGCCATCACCCACATCGCTGCCAAACCCCGCTTGGCCTTTGTTATCACCTGGTCTATGTGCACATTATAAGCAAGGCTTTGATCAAACCGTATCCCCAGGTAATTCATTGCCTGCGTTCTTTCCACCGTCTCTGAACACAGCATTACAGTTGGTGTTGGATTGTTGACAATATGATTATTCAACGAGAACCAAGTCACTGTTGCCTTTGTTGGGTTGACCATTGCCCCAGCTTCATCACACCAAGTACTTATGCGATTGAGTTCGGTTTGTAGTTCCACAGCAACCTCCTCTCTATCCTTACCCTGACGATACACTTAAACATCATCGGCATACGACAATGTCCTGCCAGGTCCAGACATCTGCTCACTGGTGATTCTCACTGTGTAGGCGTGAAACAGTACCGGAGATAATGGTGATCCATATGGTAGGCCAGGATATATTGTTGTTGGTTCCGAAGTCCAACTGCCACATCTAAAAACTACTTTCCGTTGGTAGAGGGCTGCAGCGATCCAACTAAGGAGGAATGGACTTACGTTTAGTTCAAGAAGCTGAAACATTAAAAAATCCAGTGGTACTCTGTTGTATGCGTCCTCAAGATCAATCGCTGCAGCAACGGTTTCAGTGCCTGAGTGGAAACCTTCATAGACATCATGGGCAAAGACTGCTGCATTGGTCCAGGTTTCTCTTTTTGGACGGTACCCACCCAGGGTAGGTGGGAAAACACCTTGCCTCTCTAGTTGGCTTGATATTTTCCTGGCAATTACCTTCTCCAGCAGCTTGCCTATTGTATTCTGCATGGTTATAATTCGATATCCCTGAATTTTTTTTGTGGTCTTTGTCAGGCTTCGGCAAGGGAATCAGATAGCTGTGTAACCATTCCTCCTTGATGCTAGCACTCCCTATACTGTTGTTGTACATGTCTGCTAGTTTCTCTAGCTCATTGTCTTGCCATTATCTTGCCATTACGGCACATCTACTTGTTTACATCTGAGTATTCACACATGTGTGATTATCATGTAATCCTTTCAGGAAAGAAAGAAACGTATCACACACACACACACACACATATATATATATATATATATATATATATATATATATATATATATATATATATATATATATATATATTGTAACAT
This sequence comes from Cepaea nemoralis, assembly GCA_014155875.1. Classification (NCBI taxonomy): domain Eukaryota; kingdom Metazoa; phylum Mollusca; class Gastropoda; order Stylommatophora; family Helicidae; genus Cepaea; species Cepaea nemoralis. The sequence continues at coordinate 232,445 of JACEFZ010009934.1, forward strand.
GCCTGGGTACATTAACACTGCGTGATGAACCTAAGCGAAAGTAGTACTATATAAACAAGTTAACCAGCCCTGAGAAATAATAGACGGAGGTAAAATGAGGCTGGGTTGTAGGTCCCCGGAATGGGCTAATAAGAAGACATATGGGGAAGGTTGGAAGCAGTGAGTTTAAGGGCAGTTGAAGAGGCATCAGCCCGCTAGTGTGGTTGTGAGTCAGACAGCTTTGGCTGAGGAGGAGTGTTGTGTGGAGTGAAGGGACTGGACAGTTATTTGAGGCCTAGACCCATAGTGGGTTGGGTCGAGTGAGTTCGGGCCGGGGAGAGTGGCTGGTTTAATGTCGTGGTGGAGTAGATTAGGAAGGCCTGGAGATGGCAGTGTTAGGTTGTGATGAGGATATATTCTAGAATTACTGTTACTGGATTTATATATGTTGCCTGTTACCCTGTTCATTCATCATTAAAGGGATATTCTGTGCAAACGCAATCTTGTTCAGTGACTAATAGATGTATACTACAGTAATAACTTGTGTTGTGGGACATGGGACTAACCCAGCTTACACTCTGCAGTGATATAGAAGAAGCATCAGGATCTAGACAACGACCATTCTCATTCTGTTGCAAAAGAGATTGTGACAGAGAGGTTAATGTGGGCTCGTCGCTTAGAGAGGATAATGAGTTCAGAGACATTAGTCGAGCGCACAATTACAAATAGAATTGTATCACAACGAATCATTACCATATCCAGCAGACGGCCCGTTTCAAAAGTGCCGGAGAATTAACACACTGTTCACGGGAGGCCACGTAAAAATAACATTGCACACCCGGAGAGGGAGGGTGGACGGTGGAGGGTTATCAACAGTACAGAAACAGGGTTTACGCCTATGAGAGAACTGTCTTGAGGCAGGACAGTGTCGCTGAGCCCAGCGTGTGTGTGGGGGACAGTCGCGCGGTGTTTTCACAGGTTGAGAGGCGATTCAGCGCAGGTAAACAGACAGGGCGGGGCGCCAGCGGGAAAGTACAGGTCAATACATGTATAAAAACTCACCCAGGGAGGGGAGATTTATTAGGAAGTGTGGAGCACACAGAAGTGACAATTGCTGGTCCACAGAAAAGGAATGAAAGACGGGTGCAGGACAGCGAGGATTTGTGTATAAAGAAAAGAGCCAGCAATCGCTGGAAAGGGAGTACATTACTTCAGACCACAGCCAGATTCGGTGCGTGTTAATTTTTACAAAGAAATAGTGCTAAGCAGTGACTAGCTGATATGAGTTCGGCGAAGATTGTGGGTCTCCACGGGGTTAGAGGTCAGCTGTATTGGAACAAATAAGATTGTAGAACACTGATGTACTGAAACTGAGGTGACCTTCGGAGTCAAGGCTGTGTACAAGGGAAATTTACTGAGGAAATTTCCACTAGCATTGCAAGATGACTCAGGTGACTGTGAAAGTCGGTCGCAAATGATAAACAATACCAGCTGTTTTGCACTAAAACCAGGATTTATGTTGTTGTTACAATCTTTCTGTTATTATCATCACCGCGTCACCGGGCAAACATTCTACAGCAGACAATCAGTGGCAGTCGCTTCAAGAGTGGTCGAATTTATCTGACAGAAATTTACTATATATACACATTTACAATTCTGGACATTCATCACCAATGTTAACCTTTTCGGCAAACCTTGAATACAAACGCCTACAGGAAGAAAAATTATCTAAAGCCCAACGCCTACAGGAAGAAAAGTTAGCTGAAGCCCAATGCCTACAGGAAGAAAAGTTAGCTGAAGCTAAGCACCTACACGAAGAGAGAGAGAGAGAGAGAGAGAGAGAGAGAGAGAGAGAGAGAGAGAGAGAGAGAGAGAGAGAGAGAGAGAGAGAGAGAGAGAGAGAGAGAGAAATACAACTAGAAATGGAAAAAACAAAAGTATCAGTTTCAAGATGGAAACTGAAATTGCACTAAAATAATTAGAACTAGCATCTAAGGTTTAAATCTGAGGAAGGCAGAAGACCTCCACAGTCATCACAACGATTGAAATTGCCGTATTTTACGGACTGAGACAATCTTAAAGCATTTCTTGACATATTTGAGGCTGCAGTTATGGCTTTAGGTATTCCAGAAGGAGAGTATGCTATGAGGCTAAGTGAGTACCTAACGGGAAAGGCCCTAGATACCATGTTTAATTTACCTGTGGCAGAAAGAAACAATTATACTATTCTGCATCAACGCTTGCTTACAAAGTTAAACCTAACTGAGCATGGATACAGAACAAGGTTCAGACAATTAGTGCCAGAGATAAATCAGGATTTTACAGATTTTGTCAATACAGTGAAGAACATATTTAATAAATGGATGGAGCTTGCAGAAGTTGGAAAATATTTCAGTCGCTTAGTCGATTTGATGCTAAGGGTAAGATATTACTGTCATGTAATGCACCTTTAGTGGCTTTCTTTCAAGAACGCAAACCAAAGGACATAGACACAATGTCCCAGTTGGGGCAAAACTACATGAATGCACATCCTAACTGCTCTATTGGCAGACAAATGCGTGAGGAAATAGTCTGTACAGTTTATACTACATAGGATCAGAAATCAGGTATTAAACCAAGGTCGAAGAGTGTGGATTCAGTACAGAGGTATGAGTAACAGGGACTTCAAAACAATGGCTTCCGGAGCAACTATTTTGGCAAAGCAGGATGTTACCCATACAAAAGGGGTAATTTTAAGAGACGTCCGAATGAGTTATGCGGGATGTTGGAATTGTGAGAGCTGGAGACACAAGGCAGCAAAGTGTGATATACAACCATCCAGTGTGCCAACAAATAATAAGAGGAAGGACATTATTTGTCTCAAAGGTATCGGGACCGGGCACTTCCGCTATCAATGTACGGTGGGGGAAACTGAGCACTCAAATGCAGCGCAAGTGATTGAGACAATCAATAATGAGAGTTGTAATGTATGCAAACATCTATTTGATAAAGACAGTCAGCCTGTCTTAATGGGCGGTCATAAATTTCAAGCAGGATCATCAGTGCATGCAGGAGGAAGTTTGAAGTGCATCATGGGTTTGTTAATGATAGTGAAGCAGTGACACTTAAGGATTCTGGTTGTACGACCATCGGGGTTAGAAAAAGTCTAGTACATCCCTCGGCTTACACAGGGAAAAAGGTCAGACGCATAACGTTTAATGGTACAGTAGAATTTTACCCATTGGCGTGAAACATGTGTTCTGGACTCACCGGTGGCAGATCTGATCATTGGAAATGTCCCACGAGTTAAAGAGTGTACAGAAGAGGAAGTAGACCATTGTTACCTAAAATATGGTGTAAGCAGTAACGAGGTAAATACCAGAAGAAAACTTCGATTAAATACTATAGCTGAGGAAGAGGAGGCACTTGAAGTTGACAATCAAAAGGGGACGAATGACAGCACCACTGACAACGAGAAGACTGATCCCAAGCAAAGCCCTCGAGATTGTCAAAGACGAGACAACACTCTTGAAAATGATTGTCAGATTTATGGTAATCCAGAACATAAGCGATTAACGAACGAGAGGGGTGGCTTTCAAGGGACGAAGAATAATCTCACTAATGATGAGTCAGATGACAAGACTATATGCAACCACGGTGGGATACAGCTCAGGATATTTCATGTGCAGGGCGCATAGGATGAAAAAAAAAACACCATGGTAGACCTGCTGTCAAGGAATTACCAAGGGCATGAGGCCACATAAACAATTAACATGTTGCCAGGGTGCGAAATGATGGGGGTAGGCGAATTCACAGATGCCTAGGGATATTAGTTATAACTTCTCGCCTCCCACCCATATCATCACCGTGGTTACTACATTCTCGGCTTCGTCGTCCACACCAAAGGACAGGCTCAAGTACTTGAGTATTCATCTGCGTTTTCCTGATAATCGTTCCACCTTGTCTGGCTAATTGGAAACTCTGCCATTCTCTACCAACTGTATCAGCTTAAACTTGAATACAACGCTACACTCAGACACAGATGTGACTCGGACATAAGTGTAGATTTTCCTGTATAATCAACACTCTAGCGTATCACAGTCACGTATGCTACAATACACATTATATAATACTGCTACACAATCTATTAAAATGGTAGGCACAATCTTTGGCCATCACCATCTTCGACCCTCATGGTACATCCGCACAGAACGAAGTCCACGGCTCAAATGCCCTTGTCACCTTCGCGATCATGTGGGTTCGCTCCGGTGGCCATCTCAGCATGCCAGTTCATGACCTAAAGTCACGCGTGACACGTCCTTTCGTGTGACACTCTTTCCCTATGCCATGAGTTACACTTCATGACATGGCATTACACTGGCGGCCGAATTTTTTTCCAAACTCTTGCTTTTGAATACCTGTAACTCTGTGCATATGATACAACATTTTACAACCCAATCTAATTATAATTTAAGTTATCTGTAGTCTATCCGTAGCACTTGATAACTTCTTGTCATTCTGAAATATAGAAACTCATTGATTATCTTTGTCACAATATCTAATACATCAAAATATTCATACCTATATCTTTCCCTACAGACTTTGAACAAATACTACAATATAACTATAAGTGTTCTTTGTAAACTAAAATGACTATTTCAATCAGTACTTCAATTGCCTGTTGATCTAAGACCTTTTCATTTTATGGCTTTCAAAATCAACATTTTAGTTCCATCTGTCTGTTATGCTGTTTCTTTAACAACTTCAGTGTATTGGTGGTAGGTAGCGTCTATAGTGGTCATGCAAGACTGACCATCACTCAGCTTCATCTGCTCATCTTCACCAAGCAGTTGTTAAGCTACTCGTCCCAGGTCTAAAAGACTTATCCACTGAGATAAAAATTTCCTGACAGCAAGGATTGCCCGAGGAAGATACCAAGTCTCAAGTACCGCAGCATATTTAGCTGTTATCCCGTTCACATACTTGACCACACGCATCTCCAGTCAGTCAGCCACTGCAGCTCCAAACGTCCACCACCGCCCATGCTTGTACAAAGTTCCAAGTACCACTAGCCTATTACCATAGAAATAGATTCGATGTTAATAGCGTTAACATACTTGATAACCTGTACTACTCAAACCAGCGTTCTCATGGTAGACAGTCTGATACATATTACTATTCCTCTTTGACCCTGTCGTTGTAGCCACAGCGTATAGCAATGAACATAATCGCAGCTAATAAGCTTGTGAGAAATTTCATGTCCATGACAGCTCCTTTCCAACCCTCAAGCAGTTATTACCTCCAGATATAATTTCCATTGTATTTCTATTATACCAACATATATTGTCATTGTTTTTTGTATGTTTTCTCAGTATTATTTATATAATTCTATCCTAATATAATTTCTACACTAATATAAATAATTAATGCATACTCCTTCAAATTAATAATCAATCAATCATTTATGTATATATCAATAAATAAATTGTCAATGAATGTAAGATAATAGTACTTATCAACACAATATATCTCAATAAATAAATAATATCTGTAATTAACCAATAAATCATTATATTCTCCTTACTAAAATTATATTTCATTTCTATCAATAGTTCACAATATTCATTAATAAATATCAATAATAACTATGCAATTAATACTAATTATATAACACATAACATCCAACACATAATTATATAACATATAATATAATACTATATTTGCATTAATAACAACCATTGCTTATAATTTAATTTTTCTATTCTGTCACGGAATTACTGGAGATGTCGACCAGCGTTATAGATTGCCAGAGACAGTCGTCTCTAGGCCGCTGCAACTCTTTGTTGCTGGGAAAGGTTTTCCCTGATCAAGCGCTGGAAAAATTCTTTGAGTACAGGGGAAAGGATTTCCCTGATCAAAGGGGGACCAGTCGGAATATTGTTTACCCCGATCCGAGAATGAGAGAACGAAAGCCTATCGGCACCTGGTTTCTGGCCAAGTCAGTGATGTCATTTAGGCACACAATTCTCGGCAGTGTAGATAAAAAAAAAAGTGCACTCAGTGGGCCAGATGAATTGAAACGAAATGGAGTGTTATTCTGTTTCCGTTCTAAATTAGGCAAAGAAACTACGGTGTCCAGTGTTGATTAAAGTCGACGGACATTTGTCCATAATGAGAATTTGTGGTTTCAATTCTAGAACGGAATAGATTACATAAGGTAATTAATTGATATAGATTATGTATAAGTAATTGGGCAATACTTAGAATCGAGTGTAGTGATGGGCGTTGTAGTGAACCTATTATAGGAGCGTCGGCAGCAGCAGGCTTATGCTTTGATTAAACTAGGTTGAGTGATATATCGTTTAACTCAGCAGGTTAAGACCAATGTCGTGGGATGATATTCAGAGAGATTGAGGGTGGTTGGGGAATGAAGGAAATGTCAATGGTAGGATCTTCCGGTAGGGTGTCTACTGGGGTTTCTTCACTTTTCCTTCAGTCTTTCCTTTTCTTACCACGGCTCAGGTTAATGTGATGAACTCCTCTGCCCTATGCCAGAGTTTAGTTCTATGTTGATCAAGATATAAATATCTGAGTACGGCCTTCGGCGAATGTTGTGAATTCCTTGGACTGCCAGAGTAACTAACAATGACTGTCTGAGACAGGCTGATGAAACTAGAACATTATACACAACAATAAGAAAGAGACAAACATCATTCTTTATTCATGTGATGAGAAGAGAGGCATTGGAGAACATCGTGACGACTGGAAAGATCAAGGGGAAGAGGCAGAGGCAGACCAAGAGAAATGACGCTGGACGGTTTGAGACAGTGGCATGGAGGAGTATCATCGGCAGAGTTGATCCAAAACACCAAAGACCGAAATCTGTGGAGAGCCATGAACACCTTCCCAAGCTGGCAGGGCACTTGATGATGATGATGAGAGAATGACTTCAAGAAACACAATTTAGATAGAGGCAGCCACTACTGAATGAAATATACTGTCACTGTGTGAAATATGATTTTAAATGATGTAAAATATATGAGAATGACTTTCAGGAAGACAACTTATAGAGGCAGCCACTGTACTACCACAAATATAATACAGGGCTCTGAGTCCTTTCATTGGGATCCACAAGGCAAACATGACAGAGGAAACTAGAGATGATGTTTTTCCCCCACTCGCTCGCTTTGAACTCAAGTGACGTCCATACACACTACCTTTAGTTGTGCTGGAATTAATTTTGGATTAGCTTTACCTATTAACAATGTGCCTCGCCATCAGGCGAACCCACTCCGACTTCAGAGGTACTTGTAAATTACGTCCCCAAGTCGAGGACGAGAAGTCATCATGTTAGTCAACTGTCCGGCGTAGGGGCTGAACCCCTTACCTCAGCATCAGCACACCGGATGTTTAAGAACATGGGTTTTCATCCATTCGGCCATACCGACCTCCACAGAGATGTATAATAAGGAAAGGACATGGAGTGAGCTGCAAGAGACAGCTTCGTGTAATTGGCCGAGGCCTATGATCTCTCTCTCTCTCTCTCTCTCTCTCTCTCTCTCTCTCTCTCTCTCTCTCTCTCTCTCTCTCTCTCTCCTCTCTTAGTCGACGATGAACATATGTATCAAACCCGTGTCCAACCACGATCATGACAATATCAGAATAGCCTCCTAGCGATTACACCAACACACCTGTTGGCCTATCCTCCAATAGCGGACAACGAGTAGACGAAGAACAAGGGTTCTTGGGTCCCTGGCAATTGTATTAATGTTCAGGAAATTCTCTGGGAAGGAAACGTAGCAAGGAAGGAATCATGCCATCTCATGTCATTATGCCATAGCCTAGAATATGTTAATACCTAACATAAAACACCTCAAATGTAATATCTGCAATTTTACTTACCTTTCCCTTTACTTATATTATAAGTTAATTGCATATCATTTACAAGATGTTGGAATTTACCCCGACATTTACTGGTTGATTGTGATATACTAAGCAATTTAGTTCAGTAGTCTGCCAGTGCTTTCTCAATCGGTGATGCCTCATACTATCAAGCACAGTGGTCTTCTTCCAAATTGCCCGCAGCCTATCTTCGAACACTCGACTCGGTATGTCGAGGAATTGTGAAACTCTGTTTCACTATCCCTAAATCGAGATCTGCATGGTTGAATGGATAAAAGTGCTCTTTCTAAAATATCCAGTGTACTGATGCGGAGGTTGCAGGTTCAACCCCTACACTGGTAAGTGGTAAGTTGGACTAAAGTGTTGACTTCTCATCTTTGAGCTGGGGATGTACAAGTACCTCAAAAGTTGAGTGAGTTCGCCTGATGGAGTGAGCACTGATAATAGGGAAAGCTAATCCATTCATTCATTCATTGGCACCTTGCCGTCTTGACAGACGATAGTTTGTGCTTTAAAAAGGCATAATAACTTTTACCTATGGCGGTAGCGAATGTGACTGATAAGGCAAATTCGCGCTGTAAATGAAAGCTAATCAACACGCAAAAAAAACAATCAGTCCAGTGCACAAGAAATATTAGCACGTGGTAAAACAATGCCGAAGCTCAAAGCCTACAATCGAAAAAAATAAATAAATAAAAAAGCAACTCCCTAAGCCATGGCATTTATTATTATAGAAATTATGTAATTCAGCATATATATCATCATCATCTATCGACTTGCCAGCTGGAGTGGGCAATGATGCCTCTCCACAAATTGCGATCTCCGACGGCATGGATCAATTCATGTACAGATTCCCTTCTGTGCCATGACACACGACTGTCAAGAATCTTCATGTAAGAGTCCTAGAATGTTGACAGACAGGACAGATCCCTGAGACAGAACAGTGGCAGTATAGGACAGGACAATACGCCCAAGGACAGACAATTAACATATTGAAAGAATGCTATCATCGACGGACTGACTAACCCCAGGTTAAGGACAGGACAAAATTGAGATGCATCACCGGCCACGAAATACATGAGTAACACGGGGTCATAAGACACGTGATGCGAGACCCAGAGCGAAAGCTGGATAGACTGGGCTGGGCATTGGATGTGGACGGATGTGTCTGTGTTTTGTTGAGCGATTGTACAGCTGAGTCGAACGATTGTTAGTTTGCGCTGTGAGACGAATAACTGATTATAGTTTGTGTGTGCCAGCTGTGAGTGTGATCGTAATATTGTTTAGAATGAACGGAGTGCATTGCTATATGTAAAGATCATTGTGATTATATATATATATATATATATATATATATATATATATATATATATATATATATATATATATATATATATATATTATATATATATATATATATTGTGTTATACTGTGAGATTAAAGTTATCGATATGTTTATTTGTCCACCGGACTTCGACTGACATTTATTTGTATTTCATATAATGTCAGGGTATTTAATTACGAGCTAGTTAAAGTCATAAGACCCTGACACTTCGCATGCTGTCTTTCTCTATCTATCTTTCCACACATTTTTCCAATTGTCACAACAGCAACCGATGTTTCAGGCATCATAGGATTACTTCTCTCGCACCACACAAGGAACTTGCAAGTCGTGTGAGAGGAAATGGATGGTACAATTTATTGCCGTTGGCTCTTTACATTTACAAAACAGTCGCTATCAAATCACACACAAAGCCACAGAATTGCCTATCACTAGTTTCCTAACCCTATTGCTAATCTCTATCTACTTGGCTACAAAAAACTCCTATCGACACTAAACGATGCGCTCGCTAAGAAGTCAGTCCCCAGTCTGACTTTCCTACTCGCGTGACTACACAGCACGCGGAAGGACCTTGTGCGTCCTTCGGCTTTTTGCGTGCTGTCACACTCAGCACGCTGATAGCAGCCGTCTCCTATTGAGTGGCAATCCACTTCTCCGTGGCTATCACGTAGGCGTGATTCTGCCGTGACCAGAGTACTAACTATCTGGTCGATACCTCCGTGTTTCATGAGAGAACTAGTTAATAGTCCCCCTTCCTATCACCTACCCTGCCCTCATAACGGGGCACTGTGTTACCTCTAATCTACTTGAGGTTGACCACTCTTCCCGGTGGTCTTCTATCTTGAGGCAGACCTCAGACCTCTATACTTCAGTCTTTGACACACACCCTCCCCTCATGTGTTGCTTCATCAACTTTAACTCATTGGTTGTGACGCAAGAGGTTTCTAAAAAAAAATAGTGTATCTAATTTTTGTCAAAGACTGCTGATAACCTGGCTTTGGGTAACTCAATAGACTTCTACTGACTATTGTCACAATGTAGTATCACTTTACGTGGCTACTGGCAATCGCCACAAACTTGTCTGGTTGGCGTGAGCCCTCTTCTCAATCGCAATATTATATTTATTAGAGGTATGTCTGAACCGGTCCATTGTCTTATAAGACCTGCCCTCAAATAGTAAATTAACTCACTACCCATACAAAGTTGACTTTCTTAGGGTCAACACATGAATTGCTTCATGTCCCCCATATAATATTAAACAACCATTACACAAGCTGTGCGCGACAGGCTTTACCTATCTCGCTTCCGCGTGTAAAGTTATCTTTCACTGTTAAGTTAGTGTTTCGTTGTCTATTGTGTCCCCTGACCCGGAGTTATCTCCCTTTGATCTACACAAAATGTATGCAATTTACATGTGTGTTTTTCTGGTTGTTTGCGTGTTTGGATGTAATTAATAATATCATCTACATTCTAGCATGTGTATCTATCTATCATGTGTATGTAAGTTAGTTTTCAAGTTAGTTTTGGCCACAAACAAATGTATAACACTAATTCGTGACTACGTTTCCGTCTTATGAGACTTAAAATACTTTTTCTAAGATTTACACTAAACTACACACAACACATTCAAGACAGCACACTTTCAACATTGAAAGCAAACATTTGACGCAGACAAAAATAAAAAAGTCGCGTTGAGCGGCAGAAAAAATCCGCGGACTGATCTCACTCTCTCTTGTATAATTTACATTTGCTCTCACTTTCACACTTCTGTAACACATCTTTTACCCTCACAATTATTTAAAAAACCTTGGAGTGACACTGTACAAGATTGGCTCAGTTTGACAAAGTTGAGCTCAATGACTGTGCGTAAATTGCTGCACGAGTCATGTATTTACAAACTATTTACATGTAAGAAAAAGGGTTGATGGTTTGTACCCTGGTATTCGTGACTACATTCTACTGAAATAATACTCTAAGTACTGAAATACTAATATTAGTTCTATAAATATGTATTTAATGTGTTACCTACTTTAATCTAATTTAAGGGAAGTAATCTAACTATTTAAGATGAAATTGATGTGAGATGAGTTATGTAACTAACTAAAATGGGTAATGTGAAATGTAATAAACTATGGCCCTTTCTAACATGGGTAATGTGAAATATAACAAAATTATAAATAATGTTTTTAAATGAAAAAAAAATATATGATTGATATTTTTACTCTAAATGGTGTAAATGATGTATGTTTATTTGTATAATTCTTTTATCCTATCCGGTGTAAATTAATCACAATATTAAATGAACAAGTTTGTTAAATGGACTGGTTCATTAAGATGGCATGAACTCTAGTGAAATGAACCAAAGTGAAATGTAACAAACTAAATGGTACTATTACTATCTAAACTTTTTATTATAGTTTATAATTAGATGTTATTACGTTTAAATTACTATCCTAATTTACTTTTAAGCTAAGTAATTGGGTAAATTAATGATGTATCTAAACTACTTAAAAACAATGAAAACTATTATATTTCCTAAATCTAAATGTATCTTAGAGTGACCTATTCTAACTATAATTTATCACTATATTAAAACGTTATAATACATATCACAATAAGTATATATATATACATGGTATTTAAATACCTCAGGTTAGTCGTTGCCCTACTGTTTAGAAATTGCTTTCATTGGCATAATATATATACACAATTGTCCTGGGTATATTAAATACATTACACAGTCATACTTGTGTCCTATGGGTATTGCACCTGTAGAGTTCGCTGGTGTCGTAGACAAGTCTTTTCGTGTCTGTTATTTATGTACTGTTCTGACACTGTTTTTCCCTATTTAACACAGATGGTTCACCGGAACACATATGGAGCTTAGTATGTAACGAGCTGTCTTAGTTCACACGGTGATATACTTGTTCTCGGAGCACAGTTCTTATTTTGCTGTCTACGGACACATGGTAGTTCACTGTTCTTAGTACCTAGTTCAGAACATAATGTCTATGTATTCGTAACATATTTCACATAGAATATTCTAATGTACTAATTTAACATCTATTACTCTACACTCTCATGTGGAATCTCCGGTATTTCTACCTCAGATGGTCGTCTAAGGGTATCAGCCAGAATGTTGTCCTTACCCTTAATATGCTCTATACTAAAAGTATAATTTTGTAGTATTAACTACCACCTGTATATACGGTCATTCCGATGCACACCACTTTGTATGACCGTGATTGGGGAGTTGTCAGTCTAGACAACGAAGTGAACACCCGCTAGATATCGATGCAGCTTCCTCACCGCATAGATGACGCTTAGGGCTTCCAACTCTGATATGGAATATCTGGACTCAGCAGATGTGCTCTTACGGCTCACGTAGCAAATCGGATGGAAGATGCCATCATAAAACTGGCCTAGTACTGCAGCGATGGAGATCCTGCTGGCATCTGTCCTAAGATAATAAACGAGCCTAGGATTAGGCAAGCGGAGGATTGGTACATTACTAAACAGGATTTTCAATTTTGACAATGCAGAAATTAATAATGCATCTTTGACAACCAGTTTTGCAGATGCTTTTAAAACATTTGAAAATACACTTGTAATTTCAGCTAAGTTTGGTATGAACTTGCTATAGTAATTTACTAAACCCAAAAGGCTTCTGACCTGCTTCTTTGTTGTAGGCATGGTCAGGTTCATAATTTTGGTAATAATTCTATTGTCAGTTTTTAGTTGACCTTGTGAAATGACATGACCCAAAAAATCAATTTCTTGTAGGCCCAATTCAACTTTGCTCGGTTTGACAGTGAGACCGAAGAGTCGCAACCTAGTCGAAGACATGTCTTAGTTTCAGTAAGTGTGTTGTCCAGTCATCTGTATGGACACATATATCATCTATATACGTCACTGTATTCGTCACTCCATGAAGTAAATCTCTAGTTAAGCGTACGAAAGTGGCAGGAGCGTTTCGAAGTCCGAAAGGAAGAAAACGCCACTCGTAAAGTCCTAAAGGTGTTGAAAAAGCAGTAAGATGAATGGATTGAGTCTGCATAGGGACCTGCCAATATCCCTTAGTAAGATCTAATTTAGAAAAGATTTTGGAGGTGGACATGTCAAGAATAAGATCTTCGCAGGAAGGAATTGGTTCTGCGTCGATCTTAGTGACGTTGTTGAGCTTTCTATAGTCCACACACAGACGAATTGTGGAGTCTTTTTTCTTAACTAGGACGATTGGAAAGGAGTACTCAGATGTAGATTTCTGGATGATCCCACTAGCTTCTAAATTAAGAATTTCCTTATTTAGACTTTCTCTATAGCTGAGTGGGATAGAGTACGGCCTGCATTTGATAGGCTTAGAGTCCGAAAGAAGAATGGAGTGCTCGATCCTGTCCGTCCTACCTGGAATGTCAGAAAATATGTCTTTATACTCCGTCACTAATTCTATTAATTGTCGTCGTTGACCGTCTGTTAGTCCCTGTTCTATCCGTATGCTATCTAATGTAGCAGTCTTGTCCACAATAGGAACAGGTAGTTCCATTCCGTCGTCGTCTACCTGATTCAGTACGGTAGTGGTGCTAAGTGCGTTTTCTGTATTCTCACTAAGTGTATGCATTTCGTCGGATTTGCTAGTCTCGCTAACTAGTGTAGTTGCGTTGTGTATGACTGTCGTCTCATCACTAGGTGTGGGTGCACTGTGTTCGTCTGTCTCTACTTCTGTCTCTTGTCGTGAAAAGTAAGGTTTCAACATGTTGACATGAAATATCTTTAAGTGTCCGTTTATCGATATTTCATAGTCGACATCTGAAAGTTTTTGTATCACCTTGAAAGGCCCTTGGCATGAAGTTACCATTTTATTATGCTTGTCTGGTAGTAGCACCATTACGTCTTGATCAGTTTCAAGTGTTATGGGTCTAGCACTTTTGTTAGGACTGTGATGTTTGAGGATATCTGCACTGTTCACTGGAGTGAAACCATTCTTCTCCTCCCAGACAGATATTTCTTCATCTGTACAGTGCCTTAGCTGGGGTAGACACCCAAGAATTAAATCAGTACAAGGGTTGTCAAGTATTGCACAAGTAAAGGTACCGGAAAGGAACGGGGTGTTTATACGGGCTCTTGCCAGAGGATAGGTTTCTATATTACCAGAAAAAGTCCGGCATTTTACAGAGTCACCAGTATAATCCTTTGGATTAACAAGTTCCTTTTTCACACCAATAATAGAGCTCCCACTGTCAAGCAAACATCGGCATGGCTTCTCATTGACCAAAGCAGAGTGAAACAATAGATTGCCTCTGGAGGCTATAGCTGCATTTGCATTCTCTACGGAGGATGTTACAATATGCCCACATGTAAGTTTGCCGTCTGCATGAAATTGGTGACATTGGTCACAATTGTCAAAGCTTAATACATCGTTCACACAACACACATCTTCAGATTGCTTAAAAGGTAATACATTCTCAACTTCACACTCAGTCTCACTACCACTATCAGAAGATGTATCAATCAAAATAGCATTGTTGGCTTTCATACGTTGGCGGCCCAGGCACTTATTTGAATAATGGCCGTAGCTGGAACAGAAGAAGCATTTGACTGCACGCCTGTATGCAGTCCTCTTGTTTTGTTGCTTCTTAATGACATTTTCAAGATGTGCCGGATAGTTAGGCGATTTATCACACATAGAATAAGTGTCATGCAAAAGTTGACAGTAGACACATTTCGACACTTTCTTATCTTTCTTGTCGACTCTATGGAATGGTTTTCTATTACTCTGATAGTTTTTAGGTTGGTCATTTACAAAAGAAACTATTTCAGAGTCGCTATTTGAAGTCTTAAAAATATCTCTATTTGAGGAAAAATATGCAGAGCCTTTCTTTTCAAATTGTTCTATGGTCTCAATGTCTGACTGCTGCAGGAATTTAGCGAAAGGAGATGGTATAGTGGATATGACTTTATCCATGGCTATTAAATTTTTAAGTCTGTCAAAGTCTTTTCCTATGTTAGCTGCATTTAGCCACCTATTTAGTACACTTTGGACATTTGAGACGTAATCAATGAAAGTCTCACTAGGTTTTGGTTTTAAATTTGAGAACTGAACCTGATACCCAGGGGCATCAAGTAAAAAGTGTTGCATTATCCTATCATGGATGTACTGATAGTTAGATCTAAGATCAGTTGGTATTGATTCTATCACTTTAAGGGGCTCACCACTCAGGTTCTTCATATAAATCATAGCCCACATCTCTATTGGAACTTGGTGGTATTTAAACTGATACTCGACATTTTCTGTCCAGGCTGATATGGAATCTTTACAGAATGGTTTAATAATATTTTTGTATTTATTGAACTTATTTTCTTCTTGTTGACTTTTTAGTTTAGTAGCAGAGATCTCTGCGTGTGAGTCTACATCCATACCTTTCATCTTTAACTGTGTCTCTGATTCCACTTGTATTTGTTTTTCCTTAACTCTTGCCATTTCATCTATCTCTTTTTGCTTTAGTTCTCTCTCCTGATCTAACTTGCTTTTGTTTTAACTCTAATTCCTTCTGTTTAATTTCCTTATCATGTTCTAACTGTTGTTGCTTAATCTCCTTATCATGTTCTACCTGTTTTTGCTTAATTTCTATTCTTTTGTTTTGTTATCTCAGCTAGTTCTATCTGGTGTTGTCTTTCTCGTGCGCGTTCATCTCTCTCAGCATCTTTTGCTTCTTTAAATTTTTGATCAGCATATTGTTCTAGCTCCTTTCCTGTGTATTGTAACTCTTTACCTGCTTTTATGAAATCAGCTAAAGTAGCCATGTTGTTGGGTAATTAGCTAGCGTTGACCAGGCACTGAGCTCTTTAATCACTTATTTATCTTAGATACTGTCTTATTTATCTTAGATATGTTATGTTTCTTAATCTCTAAGCACTACCAATTGTACTCTTAGTTTATAACCTGGAAAATTTTATCCTGAAAAACAGAGCACAAAAATATGCTAATGCATCACACGCTGAAAAAGAGATGCATTATTAATCACATTACATGCCAAATATGTTGAGTATACTCATCTTAATGTTCCCGAAAATCAGGCACAACCGTTTGGCAACTCAGGTCCCCTCGTTTGGCACTTCGGCATACACACGAGTTTTCTAACCAGCTGTTGTTCACCCTGGTTCACAGAGCAGCAACAATTAACAAATTGCAAACGACATATAATTGTTGACAATATGGTACATTCACAATGACATGCCCCCGGACAAACAGAATGTAGTTTAATTAATATTAAATGTCAATGTCCTGTCTTTGTTCTATCGTCTTATGCCTTCCGTTCCTAATCTAGTTTAATCTATGGAAGTGTTGTGCAGACCAAGTTTAATTTGCATAGCCAAAAGTAGTGCCATCGCGACGGTAAACAAATAGGAAAAGTACGAAAAAATTTCAATAACTGCTTTGAAATAAATATAAATATAATAATAATGTTTAAATAAATAAATATATTCATTCACTAACTTAAATAAACAAATAATAGTTAATATAAAGCACAGATTCAGGCGGGCAGCAGCTTGGCGATTTGTAAACAATTAGATGCTGAATGCAAATGGCGTAAAACAACTGCTTGTCAATCGCAATACGTCAGAGGCGCAGCGCTATTTTTAGCTTGCAAAAATCGATAATGTTGCTGGCATGTGTATCGCTCCGCCATGAATCATATTTGATAATTATTCATAAACAAATAAGTAATTACATAAATAAATGAAAGAAAATAATAATATCAATACTTACAACTTCGAAGAACACATGATTTAAGTACATAATATTTCAATAAACACAAATAAACATTATTTTGTCACGATAGGCACAGCTTAGCTCGCAACTTGTTCTAGTCTGCACACGTCATCAGTCACTGACACAAATTAAACCTTGTAATTCACTACTAGTAACCTTAGTCTAGAGCCGTGGGTAAGTGTATTAGCTTGAACATTTGTCCAAGCCACACTTCTGACACCACATTAATCCTAGCCTGTCAGCAACCGATGTTTCAGGCATCATAGGATTACTTCTCTCGCACCACACAAGGAACTTGCAAGTCGTGTGAGAGGAAATGGATGATACATTTTATTGCCGTTGGCTCTTTACATTTACAAAACAGTCGCTATCAAATCACACACAAAGCCACAGAATTGCCTATCACTAGTTTCCTAACCCTATTGCTAATCTCTATCTACTTGGCTACAAAAAACTCCTATCGACACTAAACGATGCGCTCGCTAAGAAGTCAGTCCCCAGTCTGACTTTCCTACTCGCGTGGCTACACAGCACGCGGAAGGACCTTGTGCGTCCTTCGGCTTTTTGCGTGCTGTCACACTCAGCACGCTGATAGCAGCCGTCTCCTATTGAGTGGCAATCCACTTCTCCGTGGCTATCACGTAGGCGTGATTCTGCCGTGACCAGAGTACTAACTATCTGGTCGATACCTCCGTGTTTCATGAGAGAACTAGTTAATAGTCCCCCTTCCTATCACCTACCCTGCCCTCATATCGGGGCACTGTGTTACCTCTAATCTACTTGAGGTTGACCACTCTTCCCGGTGGTCTTCTATCTTGAGGCAGACCTCAGACCTCTATACTTCAGTCTTTGACAATGTTCCAGTTTTTATCGTTTCGTAATGTGGCCAAAAATCGATGACTGCTGTTTGTGATAAGTTGTCTTTGCGACTCAGCATATATATATCTATATCCTGGCTCCTAAGATAAAGGGCCTGGCTCCTGAATTATTTTACTTGTTGTCTACCTGTACCTGCGACACTTTGCAGCGATTTAATTTTGTTAGTTCCAAACTGGCCATTGGTTTTGTGCTCTATTTTTGTTTACTGAAGTTTCAAGCACAAGTAATTCCCACAAAAATAAACATTGTCATAGAGACTTTGGTATGATACCATATGATTTTAATTGTATCCGCTTGGTTTAGTCTGTATAGGACCTCTTCACTGCACATTTATTCTTTCATTGCACATAAATATTTCCATAATCCCCCAATCTCCTCACAAAGATTACACACAAGGAGAACCCCAGCGCAGTATACAACGTATGGTAATCACGGAAACTCAGTGCTATCATTTATTATTATCCACATCCTGTACCTATATATCAACTAAGATATCCAGCCATGAAAAGTGTACCTCATGATGATGATTACATGTAAACAACACCTTCTGTCAGCGTGTGTGGAAATCAGTTATTACTGGATGTAGCACGTCTTCATTTTACGTTGTACCACCTATGATGATTGACAGCAACTCACCCATTTTGGGAAAACAAAACACCCTGTACTCTCCAGAGACAGTGATTTTCTGTAACTCTACATTCTCAAAGCTTTGGGGTTTATTTTGCCAACAAGAACCATAGCCCTACCAAGACAGTGATCTTCTGCTGGAATTTAGGACTAGCATGTAAAAGGATATTTAATGATAATTTAGTCCATTCTCAAGAGCTCACTTGTACCAACATTTTCCCAAAATGTATGCGGATTCTGTTAATGTAAATATGTCCTTATTCAACATGTGTGAAACTGAATTTATTACATGCTTTGTTAATATTTCTACGGAATTATACTTTTAATTGACATGTGTACTTCCTTCAAGACTTACTTGACAAGTTACTATTGTTTGTACAATGTCAATGAGTATCCAGAGCAGGGGGCGGATGTCCCCATTTAAATTCCATAGATAGGAGGGAGAATGAACACTTTTGTTACTCATAATGATAGCTGCTCTCAACATATGGATGTGCAAAACCCCTAGACTTGTACTAAATGTTGAGCCTTGTATTTAATTAATACATCACATAATTGAGACGGTGAACATTCGGTTAACAATTCTCATTTAACCGAAATGATCACTTGGGGAAAAATTGAAGGGCTTGGTTGGTCAGTTTCTATATAGAAGCCTTCTCCCCTAAATCTTGCCATAAGTAGTTAAAATGTTATAATAATCTTAGGTACATTTTTAATAAGGTCGATGTCATGTAACATTAGTTGCTTGCTTGCTTGTGTTCGTTGGCTTGAGCTCCAACGCGAAGTCCTGTATATCGGATGAAGGCATCCTGTTGTCCAACATCAGTGTGATAGGTGTGCGTGAGTATCGACTGTCCCATGTCTGGCTTATTGGTGTGCAGACTGGTGGGTCCTCATCGTACAGGCAGACACTCTCCGACTTCGGAGGAATGTAACATTAATGATACTATCCAGGGATAGACAACATGAAAGATAATTCTTCTTCTTTTTCTTCTTCAGCGTTCATTCGGAGTCTTTTTTTCGGATGTGATTGCATTGTGTCTGTTTACAGCGGAGCTGAACTACAAACAGAACTAAATCACATACGCACTTGGCGTTTGGAGTCTGGAGCAATGGTACAGCCCGACGAAGGTAGCAGTGATATGGTTCTCTTTGAATAACCGTATTGTCAACAGTCTAACACCAACTATAAATCTGTGTTCGGAGACGGCAGAAAAAACACAAGCAATGAACTACCTGGGGAGACGTTTTGATCGAAGCTTTGCTTATCATGAGCACATAGACCGGGTGATAACAAAGGCCAAGCAAGATTTGGCTGCGATGCGGTTGATAGTGGCGGAAATCTGTGAGCAGCGCAATCTTTGTCTCCTTTACGAGGGTCATCGTCCTTTCTGTTTTTGAGTATGTGATGGAGATCCTGACTATCAGCCGCAAGAATTTGGAAAGGATACAGAACGAAGCTGTACGTATTACCCTTGGATGTACAAGAGATTCAGTATGCAGGGCGATGCGCTACCTACTTGATTTTCCAACCATTCGGCACAGAATACAAATTTGCAGAGGACGTGCCTACCTCAGAGTAAACACAAACACACAACATCCACTGCACAGTGAAATTAAAAAGGTAAAAGGCAGCAGATTGAAAAGAGGAAAGTCGTGGATTGGTCAAGCCGAAGACATTATTCACCTGGTGTGTTCACTTTAGAACTTAGAACCTGGCGAGGAGTGGGTACAAATGCCAACAGTTTTATGTACGTCATTTTCAGTGTGCATCCAACTACGCAGAAAATGCAAACAAGAAAATCCGGCTGCTGTGGAAGCGAAATTACAGGCTTTGATTTTCGAAAATTCGTTGGAGGGTGATGCTGTCATTTACGAAGATGTGTCGGTCTTTCGACGAATGAGAAGTTCATAGACTTTTACGGCTCAGGCCGGAGGGAGAATGTGAGGGAAGATTCTAGTGCTTTTGCTTTGACCACAAGTAGCCTGACTGTGGAAGTCGTGGCAATAAGCAAAGCAATAACATGGCTCGAGACACAGACATTCAATAGGGCAAGTTTCTTTAGTGACTTAATGAGCATGCTCAAGAAGATAGAGATGGGGTGGATCCGAAGAGAGTGGTTGCTGTCTCTGGCGCGATCTCGACTGGCAAAGATTAGTTTCATTTTCGTGCCGGGGCATGCGGGAGTACAAGGAAATTAGCGGGATGACAAGCTCGCAGGCAAGACTACTACGGAGTTCGGACGAGCCATAGACTAGGCTGACATGCTAAATGCTCTACAAGAAGTAAGACTTGTGCTAGAACCAAGTGATGACTGTAAATCTAAAACCATGGCCAGACTGCGAGAACAGCAAATTAAGAGAGGTGTGGCCAAACAAGAACACTACGCGGGAAGCCAAAGAGGATTAATAAACCAACACAGAACTGGTGTCGTCAGCTGTTACACGCTGCGGGATTTACTAAGGAGGGGATCCGAGCGCTTATGGACTAAATGGCTCGATGTTCAATGAGGTTATGTCGACTAACTAACTAACTAACCTCATACACCCCCCCCCCCTCCTCCCTCGCACTCACTCTCACACACGCTCACACACATACACACACACATACACACATACACACACACACACATATATATATATATATATATATATATATATATATATATATATATATATATATATATATATATATATATATATATA
This sequence comes from Cepaea nemoralis, assembly GCA_014155875.1. NCBI lineage: Eukaryota > Metazoa > Mollusca > Gastropoda > Stylommatophora > Helicidae > Cepaea > Cepaea nemoralis. The sequence continues at coordinate 253,630 of JACEFZ010009934.1, forward strand.
TATAACAAGCAGGGTGGACAGAATACTTTCAAGAATTACTTAACCCTACGCATAACATAGAAAATCTCACTTTTGTGCCTCAAAGTCATAGACAACAAGAACCAACTGTTAGACTTGCAGATGTCAAATCAGTTATATGAAAAGTCCTAAAATCAAATCGCCGGGTCCAGATGGAATAACCACAGAAGCTATTCAGGCCTGTAAGAAAACAGGAGTTAAATGGCTAACAAGACTTTTCAATATAGCATGGGAAGAAAGAAAAGCTCCAGATGATTGGCAACAGGCAATAATAGTACCAATGTGGAAAAAGAAAGGCAATATGAGAGAGTGTGAAACATACAGAGGTATACCACTCCTGAGCCATATAGGGAAAATGTACGGACAACTATTGGAACAAAGAGCTAGACCAATAGTTGAACAGTTAAGCAAAGTACAATTCGGTTCTAGGAAAGTTAAAAGTTGCACTGATGCATTATTTACACTTAGACAAATTTGTGAAAAAAACTATCGAATATAGTGACCAACAGAATATTGTGTTTATAGATCATGAAGAGGCTTTCGATAGAGTAGACACATAGAAATTATGGACCATCCTTGAAGAGTATGGGATACAGGGGCAATTGCTGGAAAACATCATAGCCATGTACCACTCGAGCCGAAGTGCAGTAAGAACACAAGAAGGAATATCAGATATGTTCACAGTCAATATAAGTGTGAGACAGGGATGTGTGCTCTCTCCTCTGCATGGACAGAATATCCAAAGAAGCAAGTCTTGACAGAACAGATTTAGAAAATTAAGAACTCTTTACTCCAGATGAAACAAATGATCCACAGAAAATAAATGAACTTCTATTTGCAGACGATCAATGCCTGTTTTACAGCGATGAGGGCAGACTACAACATCATATTAATAATCTGATTTCAACCTGCAGACAGCAGAGCATATACTCCAAGACTGTTCAAACTACAACATATCCAGGCGAACCTTCTGGCCTAGAGCGACAACAGTGGAAGATAAACGCTATTGACCGCTGAGTGAACTAAAAAAGACTGTTAGATTCATACAAGAGACAACATTGCAGTTATAGACATATTTCAGACGAACGAAAGAAGAACAAGAAGAAGAAGAAGAAGAAGAAGAAGAAGAAGAAGAAGAAGAAGAAGAAGAAGAACCTTCAATCTGTAGCAGATACAATATGAGTATAGACATAGCCAAAACCGAAGTAATGCAAGTTAGCAGATCGCCGGGCCCATTAAGTAAACAGATAAATAGCACAACTCTGAAACAAGTTAAGGAATTCAAATATCTTGGAAGTATGATCACAGAAGATGGCAGATTGGACAGAGAAATCGAAATCTGATGTCAAAAAGCTAGTGCACTTACATATCAACTATCACCCTTACTGAAACATCCAAACATACCCATGTCCGCAAAACGACAGATAATAAACACCAACCCTATGCTTCCAATCTCAAACCTGGACTTTATCCAAATCATACTTTCGCAAAATCAACACCTGCGAGATGAGATGCCTGAGAAGAGCTGTCAACTTAACAATCCGAGACCGAGTAAGAAATGCTGTTATCAGACAGACTATGGGATCAACACCTTGTGCCACATTTATTGAAAGGCAGAAGATCGAGTGGTTTGGTCATGTCATTAGAATGCAACACCAACAACTACCATCACTGGCCTTACATCAAAGATCATCTGCGACGAGACCAAGAGGACGTCCAAGAAGAAAATGGATTTACGACATCAAAGATATTGTACAAACAACCACACGAAATGACACTATCTAGTGCCGCCCACCGGGCGCTGGAACTCACATTATTCCTCCCCACGACACCTGACGGCAGAAGTCATAGATGATGATGATGATCATCATCATCATCATGTCGATGATGATGATAAGGATGACGATCAACACACAGAGAACTAACATCTCAGACGTACTTACATTACCTTTGTTGGAGGAAGAAAGCTTGGATGTGAACACCACGTCATCCATACGCAATATGCTTTCTGTGCGCTCTGGTGCACACAGTTTTATTTTATTTCATTGTCCCCATTTAAAGTTGCAATATTATGTTTGTCAGGAACCTAAGTCTTTATAAGGCATTCATACGCCAGTCGCTGACAGGTAATGTTTTAGTTTACCACAATAAAATCACACAAAAGTCCGGCAGATCAGTTTGTCCCTTTCATTCATTCATTCAATAGCATGTCCTTTGCAGAACCTCGCTCCCATAACAACCTTCCGGAAAATCTCTCGATCATAAACAACATGTCCCGCTTCCGATACACCCATCTGGCGATCATCCGCCACATCCTGCATCCATCTTCTCTTTGGCCTTCCTCTTCCCCTCTTCCAAGATATATACCCCTCCATTATTGTTCTATCCAAACTTTCGTGACGTTTCAAGTGACCAAAATAGTTCAATTTTCTTCCTTTTATCGTCTTTAATAGCCAACCTTCTTCAATATTCAACTCTTGAAGTATGGATGCATTTGTTCTTTTCATTACCCAAGATATTCTTAGAACTCGTCTATAACATTTATATTCAAAGGCATTTATGCGCTGTTCAGCTTGTTTAGTAAGTCTCCAGGTCTCACAGGCGTATGTTGCAATAGGAAAGATGCATGCTCTTAAAAATCTAATTTTTGTAATTCTATCTGCCCCACTCCATAATTATATTTAGTTGTTTTAGTCTGTGAAGAGCAATTGATTGTCTTCGTTTAATTTCTTTCGTTGTGTCACCGTTGTTGGTAATCAATGACCGAAGATTTTAAACATTTTTCATCACCTCCAATTTTTCCTATTCACATATAATTTTTTTCCTCCGTGGTAGTTTTATCTGAATGCATTATCCTTGTGTTTGCTATGGTTAGATATAAGTTGTGATGTTCACTATTCATTTGGGTTGTAACTATTAGGTTTTTATATACCATTCTTTGCTGCGGATATAATTAAGTACCGACACAATATAACCATGTCGGTACCAGCAACATGATACCATATAAATTATGTACAAGCAACAATCTATTTACATATACTCACGTCGTCACCATTCAATCTGGCCATCTCGGCATATCTACATGCAAATCGTCGCCGTCTCACACAATCTTTAGCATGCTCAAACTGTGGAAGTTACACAACTCGCACAGTACAATAGCTTTCAATCGCCTCGCTTCTCAGATTCTCTCAGTCTTTCCTAACACGTCCGTATCAGTCCAAAGCCGCACACCTTCTGTCTTAACTCCTGGTCAGTCGTTTCCATTACGCATCCCCTGGTCACGTGTTTCTCGTCTTAACTCTCTTTAGTCAGTCCGTGTCGGGTCTGTACTGCGTAGAACTATAACTGTCTCTGACCTACGGGGTCATGTGTAGGGTAAAGAGAGAGGGATAGTACCTCACGGTGAGTGGCAGCCATATCCCAAGGGATAGACCAGGATCCTATTTGGTTCCCATCTCTTTACCTATCTCACGTATGGCTCCACGAATACCGCTTGTGTACGGCGGTGGCCACACCACGGGCAACAGTCTTGGCTGACTGGCTAAACTACACGAGTGAAGTAGGGGTAATATCCTACTAAGGGAATGTCCATCCCTAGTACACAAAGACTGGGACGGTGGAGAACGCGGATGAATCTAAATAGATCAACGGCTTCGAAAGCGAAATAGCAGAGTGTGTGGCACACATGAGGCGTGTTCAGGTCACGATAGTGAACATGGCTGGCCATCGTGGAAGAGATTGGGACCTCACCATGTAATATCGCAAAGACAGCAATGGTAATTCAACAAGAAAAAAGCGATACAGGTAATTCTTGGCCCCCTGGAGATGAGCCTGTTGTAAATATTCACAGGGAAGAGACAACTCCTATAGTGAATAAGGAAGTTTATAATGACGACTGCATCTCAAATTCTTTTGAAAGTGTGCATTCTGACAATCAATCAATCATGTGCCATGCCGGAAAGCGTGGGCTGTCATGACTCGCCATTTCATTGGATCACCAGAGTCGTGGATCAGCTCAGTGTTCCTGTCTCGTCCATGCCATGTGGCCAAGCCATCCAGGTATTTTCCTCTCGGTCTTCCTCTTGGTCTGTTCCCTTCGATCTTGCCAGTTGTCACTAAGTTCTCCAATCCATTTCTTCTCCTAACATGTCCAAAAAATTTTCACTGTCTATGTCTAATTTCTCTAATCAATTTACGATTTTCATTTGTCACCTGTAGTACTTGGTCATTGGTTTTTCTGTCTGTATTCTTTGCATTTTCCTCAGAAACCACATTTCTGCAGCCATCAGATGTTTTTCAACTTCACTGCACATTGTCCAAGTTTCACATCAATACAAAAGAACAGGCTCTATGTATCCCCTCAACACTCTTTTTCTCGTTTCAATTGACATCTTTTTAATGGTCAGAATGTTTTTCATCTTGCTAAAGGCTACTTTCACCATGGCGATTCTTGATCTAATCTCTTCAAGGCATCTCCCATCAGATGTTATGACTGTTCAGAGATAACTGGACCGATTCACTTGTTGAAGAATATTCCCATTTACTTGTATATTACATTGTGATACTTCGTTCTTCCTAGTTAATACCATAACCCGTGTCTTCTTACAATTTAATTCCAACCCCAGCTGCTCACTGTGTACAACAGCTGCGTCTACTAATTGTTGTAGATCTTGTGCATTGTCTGCAATCAATACTGTGTCATCTGCATATCTAATGTTATTGATGTTTCGTCCTCCAGTGCTGATTCCATTTATATCTTCTACATTCCTGAAAATATTTTCACTGTATAGGGAAAAAAGATCTGGAGACATTACACATCTCTGCCTAACACCTCTCTTAATAGGTTGATATTGTCCCACTTCATTATCAATCCTTATGGCAGCTTGTTGTTTCCTATATATGTTCTTTTAATAAGTCTAATGTATTTCGCATCAATTTGTAGATCTGCAAGCATATCTACCATGTTGACATGTCTAACTCTATCAAAAGCCTTTGTGTAGTCAATAGAGCAAAGGTGTATATCCTTGTTTACTTCTATAGAACGTTCAATAACTGTTTTTAGCATATACACAGCATTTACTGTACCCTTTCCTTCTACAAACCCACATTGTTCTTCTTCTACTTCAGGTTGTATTTTCTTCCTCACTCTTTGCAAGATAATTCGTAGCAAAATCTTTGTGATGTGGCTCATTATACTAATTGTTCTAAAGCTTTAATAATTTCTGTTGTGATGTTATCTGCACCGGAGGCCTTGCCAGCTTTCATATGCTTAAGAACATTTCGAACATCCATCTTCAAAATTGACTGCCCTTCATTATTAAATATAATATCCTACTGTTCCTCTCTGTTATCATTATAAAGATTTTTCACATAATCTGTCCATACATGTAGAATCTGATCTTTTTCTATTATGATTTTGCCATCTTTAGTTTTTAGACAGCCTGTTAATGTACTTGTTCTTTTATTAGTAAGTTCCTGAATTCTTTTGTGAACTAACATGGCTGGCCATCGTGGAAGAGATTGGGACCTCACGATGTAATATGGCAAAAACAGCAATATTTTGACTGTTATGTTGTTTTTCAGTGTCTAAGCATTTTTCCTCAAGCCATGCTTCTTTTGCCTCCTTACATAATATTCTGACTTGTCTGTGAATTTCTTCATAATTGGCGGGATTATCTTTGTTGAGTCTTCTTGTTTCCATTAGGTGTAAAATATCTTCTGTCATCCATTTCTTACGACCCATATTCTTTAATTGTGGAATAGTGGTTTCTGCAGCCAAACTGATTGAATTCTTAAACATTTCTCATTGATCATCCATATCCTGGAATAATATCTCTAGATCAGACAATATATCAGATCTGTTCTGTACTTCTATGTTGAATCAGTTTTGTATTTCCTTGTCATTACTCAATGTACACAAATCATATTTAGTGTTTCCTGTTGTATACTTGACTTTCTTCAACTTTATCCTCAGTGTTCCTGTGAAGCTATCCTTTCACGGCCGTTCCTTCCAGCTGTATGCCATGCAACTCTTGTGGCATTAGAGATTGATCTACAGTGGAGGAGTATGTCATTGAGACGAGAGGCCGTGTCATTGACCAGCTGTATCATTATGTACCTTTTGGGGCTCCAGAGGGGACCTACAGCCCAGGGCTTGATGAACCTACCGGGTCGCTGTCTGTTGTATAGTTGTTCCTAAGTTTAAAGTTTTTATACTTGGCGTCGCTTAACTAAAGTTTATATTACATTTGTGGGTCAATTAACAACCACGACGGGCGGTTGCGCCGTAGCCTTGTTCTGACCGAGATTTACATGTTGACCTCGGGTCAGCGGACACCAGCTGTAAGTATTGACCATGCAGGCCAGCCAGAGTAGCAAGCCTGTGTGTGTACTATAACCTAGGTTAGGCGGAGGACAGTGTTCAACAGACAAGACGGAATGTATTTTGCTAGCCAGCTCAGTGGAACAGTCTGGTGGAAGCAAATTAACAATACATTCGACTCCCTATCTCAATAATGGGGTATATTAGGGAATTATTTTTCGGACAGAGAACTTCCTCTTGAACAGAGCTTCAATTTGATTCCCTTAATGAATATTTTGACATTAGTATGGTTCAATCATCATCTGGTGGCGTGGTTGAAACCAGTACTTTCAAGCACTCAAGTGACTAGCGAGAACCACATACGTTTCTCGTTAAGGTGAAACCCAAATATGTAACGAGACTATAAGCTGTGAAGTGAATATCGCCACCCAGGCCTGATGTTATTTAATTAGGCTTAGTCAGAATGGGGAAAGATATCTTCACACCTACTAGGGATTTACCTTCGGCCAGCATAGCGGTGGGGAGACACCCACTCATGTAACGCGTGGATATTTCATCAATGTTGTCTTGACTCCATTCTGCTTTTGATGAGAAAGGAATAATTGTCAGGCGGGTCTATCTTTCTATTGTCTCTATACTGTCGTCGGAACCCGAGTGTTTGGGTGGGATGATTCGACAGTTCCTAGGTAGCCTAAGGAATGTATTTATGTGATGAGTGTCTATCTATATACATAAACTCACACACAACAGAAATTCAGGTATCCGAGGAAGAAGAGTGGAAAGCGACAAACAAAAGAACACCAAACTCTTCTGTTGTTTGCCTGGTCTTTAAATCAATATTTATGGTTAGTTACCATTGCAGTCTGAGCATCTGCCATTAACCTTGGAGGTGGCATAGAGTACTTACCTGAGGTATCCTCATATGCTAATCTACTTTTCTGATGAGACAAATTGTGATTAAGAAAGATGATCTAGACCAGGGGTGGCCAACCTTTTCAGCAGGAGGGCCAAATTTCAGAAATAATATTTCCTGCCGGGCCACGCACCTATTTTGTTTGTTTGTTTTTTGTTAATTAAAGTAAACAAACAAGCGTGTTACAGCTTCGACCATATCGTCGCTTCCCAGTAGGTGAGATCGTGGTCAAACGCTTTCCTGGTTTAATGTAAAAAAAAAAAAAAAAAAACAAGAAATAGGTATATTTTTTTTTTTTTTAAAGAAAACATAACTGAGAATCAAACATATTTATTAGAAAATATAAAAATATTTACTAGTGAGACATGTGACTTTGTTTTGCAGAACTAAGTGCATCAAAATTGATCTCGACTGATGTTGTCGCTACAAGCAAACAGTTTTCCAAATAAATATCAGTAATTCTTGTTCTCACTTGTGTTTTGATGAGCTTCATGCGGCTAAAAAGCTGTTCTCAGGCATAAGTGTTTACACATAGCGAAACCATCGACAGAGCATGTTTGTAAAACGCAGGATATTTATCACCAAGCCCTCATATGGTCACCGGTAGGGAAAAGAAAACGGGGAAGACCAAGAGAGACCCTGCGTAGAACCATCATTAGAGAAGGCTCATTCAATGGCCAAGTAAATATCCAAGATCTACAACAGATAGCAGCGAACCGCCAGGCATGGAGAGACAGGACTTCTGCCCTATGCGCCGCCTTAGGCTCAAGAGGAAAGACTAACTAAATAAGTTTTATAGAACTTTTCCAAACCAACTTGATGGAACTTCTCCTTTAACTGTGTATCACAACACATTTCACTGTGTTCCAATTGTAATCTTCCTGGTTATAAATTCACGTATACCGCGAATGGCGTTGCAAATGCACATAAAAGCACATGATGTTTCTTAAAATCCTGAAATCTGTTTTCAAATTCGAGGTTTAAGCCAGATATAAAAGAAGCATATTTATTCGCCGCCTCCTGTGTGACGTCTGGTTGCAATGACAATGTAGGAAAATGAGTAAAGTTTTTTTATCCTCAACTGTTGTTCCCAAAATCCAAGTTTCATTTGAAATGCGGAAATATAATCATACACCTTATTAATTAACTGATCTTTCCCTTGTAGACGAGTATTAGCGTCATTTAGATGGCTAGTTATATCGATTAGAAATGTAAAGTCACAAACCCACTCTTTGTCTTCAAACTCTGGGATATTTTTTGACTTGCTTGCAAAGAATGACTGTATTTCTTGTTGCAAATCAAACACTTTTTTCAACAATTTGGCACGAGTCAGCCATTTTACTTCTGCATAAAATGTAACGTCATTATAATCTGAGTCCACGGACTTTAGAAATTCTTGGAAATGACGGTGATTCAACCCGTTCGACTTAATGAAGATCACTATTTTGATGACCACTTTCATGACATGGACCATGTTAAGGGACTTTGGACATAAATTCTCCTGATGAATAATGCAATGAAAATTTAGTATTCGAGCATTACCGACTCTGGAAGCCTCATTTTCAATCACTTTTACTAAGCCATCGTGTTTCCAACCATTGCTGGAACACCATCCGTTGTTAAGCCCAATAAGTTGTTAAGTTGTAACGAAAATGTCGATGTAACTGCCTCAAATAAATCTCGTGACTTAGTAGTGTCCTTAAGTGTATAAATGCCGCTAATTCTTCTGTATTTTTAAAATGGACATCAACACTCCTTATAAAAATTGCCAATTGAGCAGTATCTGCCATATCAGTGCTCTCATCCAATACTAGCGCATACATTTCTCTTAGCTATAATTTTAAAATATATGATACGAATGACTCATGATGTACTGTTCGTTCGATGATATAAACAATAAATTTAACATTTATGTTCATTTGACCAAGCTTCGCGGGCCGCAACACGACTCCCGGCGGGCCGCATGCGGCCCACGGGCCTCGTGTTGGCCACCCCTGATCTAGACCATAACACTTGATGATCTCTATAAGAGGTATGGAACTTTGCCATCCACAGGAATGGACCCTGTCACCATGTCTATATTCTGCTAGGTATGAAACGGTAGGGAATGTGTCATCCTATTTACTATTTACTAGGGCTTTATGTAGGCAGATAACATTAGAAAACGAAAATGCTGGAGAAATTACCCTTCTACATTCCTTGCAGAGATGGCACTGGACTGAGATGACATCATGAAGCGATCACCGGACAGCCAGCCTAGGGCCCTTTATCCACACAGTTCTATTAGGTCAGATTACGATTGGTCAACTCACTTGTCTACGTCAGAGACATATTTAGTAATACTGAATTCTAACACCATTAGTAATACTGAATTATAACACCATTAGCAATACTGAATTCTAACACCATTAAAAAAATTGTTTGCATATCCTTTACAGGACATTGCTGTCAACATCAGCATCTTTCAGCTGATTGTTGATTTCTTGGCAAGATTACGCTCAGTAGTTTACCTTTCTTTACCTTTCTTTTCTTTCTGTGCGGCCGGCTCACATACCCCGTAAGTTACCGACCCGATTCGAACCACTGCTGATTCTCACCGTCGTCACGTTACTTACGAGAGTATACGAGATTACGGAGAAAAGTCGCTAAACTCTAAGCCAGGAAGCCGACTCTAACACCATTAGTAATACATAATTCTAACACCATTTTTTGTGTGTTCGTATATCCTTTACAGGACATTGCTGTCAACATCAGCATCTTTCAGCTGATTGTTGATTTCTTGGCAAGATTACGCTCAGTAGTTTGCCAGTGCTTTCTGAAAGACCAGCTCATATACCCCATAGGTTACCGACGCGGAGAGAACCGCTATAGATTCTCGCGGACATCACGTTATTCACGAGAGTATACGGGATTACGGAGAAACACGTCAACTCCTAGGCCAGGGAGATGGGCCTAACACCATTAGTAATACTAAATTCTTTCAAAAACCATTAGTAATACATAATGTTAACACCATTAGTAACACATAATGTTAAAACCATTAGTAATACATATTTTTAACGCCATTAGTAATACATAATGTTAATGCCATTAGTAATACATAATGTTAATGCCATTAGTAATACATAATGTTAACGCCATTAGTAATACATAATGTTAACGCCATTAGTAGGCTAATACATAATTTTAACGCCATTAGTAATACATAATGTTAACACCATTAGTAATACATAACATTAACACCATTAGCAATACATAATGTTAACACCACTAGTAATACATAATGTTAACACCATTAGTAATACATAATGTTAGCACCATTAGTAATACATAATGTTAACGCCATTAGTGATTCATAATGTTAACACCATTAGTAATACATAATGTTAACACCATTAGTAATAACAAATTTTAACACTATTAGTAATTTTAAAAAAAATGTTAACGCCATTAGTAATACAATTTTTTAACACCATTAGTAATAAACATGTTAACACCATTAGTAATAAAAATATTAACACCATTAGTAATATAAAATGTTAACACCATTAGTAATACAGAATTGTAACACCATTGTGCTGGCTCCGTGCTGGCTGACAGCCAAAGAAATATAGGGGCTGACTGCTACGTACTGTAGAGGATATGCAACTAATTGTTTTTAACACCATCAGTGCTACTTGAATATAACACCATTAGTAATACATAATTCTAACACCATTAGGTAAACACCATTCTAAGACTATTAGAAATACCAAATTCTAACACCATTAGTGATACATAATTCTACCACCATTAGTAATACATACTTCTAACACCATTAACTAATCTTTCATGTGTGTGTAAATTGTTGGGCTTCTAATGACATCTCTAGCAAATCCATATGGGCATCTCTCAACACAAAACACAATAACACATTGAGGTTACACAGCCGTTTAATAGAATGATATGTTTGTTATATCAACGCACGCACGCACGCGCACACTCTCACACGCACACTCACACACAGGTACACATACAACACACAGATAACCATTTAATAGAATTATATGTTTGTTATATAAATACACATACGAGGGGAAGTCAATAAGTCATAAATAGCTGTAGAAAAATAACTAAATATGATAACAACTTGAAACCAGTTTATTTTTATACATACATTGTCCCTTTATTTCTCAACATTATTTCCACGAACATTGATGCACTTGTCCAATCGTTTTATCAGACCTCCCAAACCGGCTGCATAGAACTGCGTGCTCTGTTTTCTAAACCACGTTTTCACTTCACATTAAACTTCCACGTCATTCGCGAAATGTATCCCGCCAAGGTGGGTTTTCAGTGGACCAAAAAGGTGGAAATTGCTAGGGGTTAATTCGGGACTGCAAGGTGGATGTTCCAGAACATGCCAACTTGGTTGGTTAATTTTCTCCTGAGTTAATCGAGCCGTATGCGGCCTGGCATTGTCACGAAGAAGCAACACTCCTCTAGTCAGCAGTCCCGGACATTTTTTTTTCTCGAATTTCTGTCGATCATGCATTATGCTCTATGCTGAACCATGTCAGCACCGTATTGCGGATGCTACAGGAACCATCGTTACTCGCCTGTCACCTCTAATCATCTCCTCCACCCGCTGCACGGATGCTTCTATTGCAATCTCAACAGGACGACCAGATCGGATTTCATCAACAATTTTAGAGCGTCCTTGAGAAAACTTTTCTACCCGCTATGTAACGCTTTACGGGACAAACATTTGTTAGCATAAACAGGAAGAATTTTCTTATGAATGTCCTTTGCAGGCAGTCCTTTTGCCCACCAAAAACCAAACAAACAAACAAACAAACAAACAAACACGCACAACAGCAAGTCGCTCTTTGGTTGTACTCTCCGTAAGTACAATCGCTATTTCGTTTTTGCGCTGCGCATGCGCATGAGACACCTAGCGCCACCTGACGAACGGGAATATAAAGTTCGATGTTACTGTCACCTAATGACACCTGTAGAAAACACCAACTACATTTACCTGGCATCCCACAGAACGTGTGACTGACTTATAGACTCGCCCTCGTACACTGCCATTTAATAGAATGATATGTTTGTTATATCAACACACAAACACATACATCTCTGTCTGTCTGTCTGTCTGTCTGTCTGTCTGTCTCTCTCTCTCTCTCTCTCTCTCTCTCTCTCTCTCTCTCTCACACACACACACACACACACACACACATACAACACACGCATATTTATCTAATAGAATCGTGTTTGTTATATCAATACACACACACACACACACATGCAGCTATTTAATATAATCATATGTTTATTACACACACACGCACACACACACACATTTACACACATGCAGTTATTTAATATAATCATATGTTTATTATATACTCAGACACACACACACACACACACACACACACACACACACACACACACACACACACACACACACACAAACACACACATGCAACTAATTAATATAATCACATGTTTATTATATACACAGACACACACACACATGCACAACCAATTCATAGAAACATACGTCTTTATCAATACACACACATACACATAGCCATTTAATAGAATGATATGTTTGTTATACCAACACGCACGCACACATACAATCTCACGCAAACGCACATACAACACACGCATATATATATATATATATATATATATATATATATATATATATATATATATATATATATATATATTTAATATAATAATGTTTGTTATATACATACGTAAACACACACACACACACACACACAAACACACGCACATACACAAACACACACACACACACACGTGTACATAACATTTAACAAAATCATGTTTGTTATATCAAAATCAGTAGGTCAACGTGGCCGAATAAATAAGAACACGTGTCCTTAAACATCCGGTGTGCGGATGCCAAGGTAAGGGGTTCAACCCCTAAACCGGACAGCTGGACTAAAGTGTTGAACTATTGTCATTGACTTGGATACGTAAATTACAAGTATCTCTGAAGTCAGAGTAGGTTCGCCTGATGGCGAGGGACACTGTTAATAGGGAAAGCTAATCCACACGCAAAAATTCAGTCCAGCACTACTACTACTACAAAAGATTGTGTGTATGGACAGCGCTTGAGTCCATAGCGAGCGAGCGCAAACAAATATCAAAATCACAAACACCCCCCCCCCTCCCCCCCCCCCCCCCCTTTATACACACACACAGAGATATAGAGAGAGAGAGAGAGAAAGAGAAAGAAAGAGAGAGAAAGAGAGAGAAAGAGAGAGAAAGAGAAAGAGAGAAAGAGAGAGAAAGAGAGAAAGAGAAAGAGAGAAAGAGAGAGAAAGAGAGAGAGAAAGAGAGAGAAAGAGAGAAAGAGAGAGAAAGAGAGAGAAAGAGAGAAAGAGAGAATGACAGACAGACAGACAGACAGACAGACAGACAGACAGACAGACAGACAGACAGACAGACAGACAGACAGACAGAGTCATTTTAAGAACACCATATTTGTTCTGGGAGGATAAAGTCGGTCGGCCTGATTTGAGCGAAGCATTCATCAAGCGTCGATTGTTGTTGTTTGTTTGCATATCCTTTACAGGACATTGCTGTCAACATCGGATCTTTCAGCTGATTGTTGATTTCTTGGCAAGATTACGCTCAGTAGTTTGCCATTGCTTTCTGAGCGGCCGGCTCACATACCTCGTAAGTTACCAACGCGATTCGAACCACTGCTGATTCTCACGGTCGTCACGTTACTTACGAGAGTATACGGGATTACGGAGAAAAGTCGCTAACCTCTAGGCCAGGAAATCGGCAAGCGTTGATTAGTCGATACAAATGTGGGTCTAGCACCATTAGCACTATACAGCTCAAGGTGTGCAAAAGTATCCTGTTCTCTGAGCTTACCTGACAGATGGAATATTGTGTAGAGCAGACAAGTAAATCGGTAATGGAAGAACTGGAGATTAGAGCGATATTACCGAATGAGACCAAGAACAAAAGATTAAGTTACTCAGGCCATGTAAATAGACACATCATCATCATCATCATCATCATCATCATCATCATCATCATCATCATCATCATCACGTGTCATGCCAATTGGTGTAGGCATTCCTGCTGCTCCGCAGATCTCAGTGTTTGACGTTCTGGATCAACCCGCTGATGATATTCCCAATACAACCATCTCAGTCCACCCAGCATCATTTCTCTCGGTGTGTGGTATTCTGGATCACCCCGCTGATGCTGTCCTTCATGCCACCGTCTCAGTCCACCCAGCATCATTTCTCTCGGTCTGTGGTATTCTGGAACAACTCGCTGATGATATCTCCCATGCCACCGTCTCAGTCCACCCAGCATCATTTCTCGTTCTCTGCTCCAGCTTCCACTCCACGTGATCTTTCCCAGTCGTCACCACGTAGTCCAATACGTGTCGTCTCATTATTTGACGAAATGACGTCGTTTGTCTCTCGCTTGTAGACTTTTTATTGTATCTACTCTCATTAGCCTTCTCCATGCAATCGTTGTTAGTTATTCTTACAGTCCAAGGTATTCGTCTCAGGAATCATAAATTTTCTCCCTGTGTCCTCCAAACACTTTTACACACCATAATAAGTTCTATATCAGATTTTAGTTCTTTCTTTATGACTTTCAATGATAGTAACTTATCGAATAAGACACTCTTCCTTTTGTTAAATGAAGCTTTTGATTGACGTATTCTAAAAGAGATGCAGCTCCGTGTAAGGATGTGCTCGGATGAAAAGTGAAAGGTTGTCGTGGAGAGATGGGGATAACCAAGTTGAGAATAACATCAAGAGATGGAAGAACCCTATACGAATGCACAATCAAGACACACCACTGATGTTGTTTTAGATTCGATTCATCCGACCATCAACGGGTACATGGCACTGTTTGATGATGATGTTGAATTAAAACATTAATGATAATAAAGTCGCTTAAAAGTCGACAAGGTCGACTTCATCGCACCGGGTTTTATCCCATATGGCTCAGTCTCTTTCCGCAGCGTAGAAAGCGTCACACAAAGCACGAACTCCGTAGCTTTTAGCGACGACCCACAGGAGTCTCCGAAACATTTAACTCGTAAACCGAAGGGTGCGGCCCGGAATCGAACCCACAACCTTCGGAGCACGAGTCAAACGGCTTGACTACTTCGCCACAGAGACTCCCTAATGATAATAATAGTAATCAAGTGATAATAACTAGCAGAAGAATGAATAACAGATGGGGAAGAGTTAAAAGACGTAGAAGAAAGAAGAGGAATTGAAGTGGAGGACGAAGAAGAAGAAGAAGAAGACATTGTAGAGTTCTGTTCTCTCCTGGGAGTAGGCGTCAGTATTCCACACTGATCTCTCAGATATGAACACACAGACTGTCCACTTCTGCAGCTGATACAAGTCAACGACCTGACCACACCGGAAGTGAACCACTCAAAGAGTTCTCTAGCCCCTGGACACGGACACACAAAAGATTCCACCGTAGACATGTCTATATTGACATGGTCATTGGTCAGTGATGCAAAAGCCACAGGAAGCTCCACCAGTCGGGAACCTGTCAGGTTCAGGTAGGTTAGTGACACCAGGCCTGAGAATGCAGACGGCGAGATCATGGAGAGGGGATTATTATTTAAAGCCAGACTGCGTAAAAGATCCAGCTTTAAGAAAGCTGTGCTATTAATAGCAGTTAATTTATTAAAACTCAAATCAATCTCTTCTAAACTAGGCGGAAACGTGTCTGGTTCCAGCTCTGAGATCTGATTATATGCCAAGTTTACATGAGACAAGTCAAGGAGACTGACTATATCTGATGGCACAGAAGAGAGATTGTTACCACTCAGGATTAAGATGGAAAGAGATGGCGGACACGACCCTAAAGGTACATCAGCTATTCTGTTATTGGCCAAACTAAGTACTTTCACACTTGTCATGTTTGATAAGTCCGTGAGATTTGTTATTCCAATTGAATCTAAGTATAAGCTTAGAATTTCTGAAGCAAAAAGAAACTGAGGTAATCTTTCGAGTTCAGAAACCGCGAATCTGTTGCTACCGAGGTCAAGAGTTTGTAGGCTCGATGCATTAGATAATGCCTCAGGTAACTTGGTCAAATTGGTGTTTTTCAGCCTCAGTTCTGTTAATGTGTCATGTAACGAGTCGAACGCATCATCGGGTATACTCGTCAAAGAGTTCGTGTCTAAGGTGAGTGAAACTAGTGATTTAAAGTACGACAACCAACTGGGCCATGCAGGTAAAGTGACGTTTCTCAAGTTAAGAGTCCGAACTGATGTACCCAATTGTAGCATCGTAGCATCATCCCAGTCGTGCACTGGGGTATCGACTAGATGCAACGCCATCAAGTTGTGTACTTTTGCAAGTGCTTTTGGCAAGGTTTTGAACTGCGCGCCAGTGATGTATAGATAGAGTAAAGTAGCGTTGGAGTTGTCGAAGGCGTCGTCCGAAATACCGGTGAGGGGCAGAGATGACAGGGTGATTGTCCCCAAGCCAGGAGGCAGGCTGTTGCCGGCTATTCTGGTTATGTTTCCACCCTGAAAGACAAAGGGAACTCGTTGAAACATGTTTAATAAACATAACTGGATAACTCCATTGCTGATGCTTCTCCTTTCTTCCTCTTCTACTTCTACTGCTCCTGCTACTTCTCCTGCCCCTCTTTCTCTGCCATGTTCGCCTCCTCATTTGCTGCTAATGTTCTACCTCCTCCTCCTTTTTTATTATTTTTCTTCCTTTTCCCCATCCTCTTCCTTTCTTCTTCTTCCTTTCTTCATCATCATGATCAGTATCTTCTTCTCCCCCTCCTCCTCTTTCTCCTCCTCCTCCTCCTCCTTCTTCTTCTTCTTCTTCTTCTTCTTCTTCTTCTTTTTCTTCTTCTTCTTCTTCTTCTTCTTCTTCTTCTTCTTCTTCTTCTTCTTCTTCCTCTTCTTCTTCTTCTTCTTCTTCTTAACCAAGTGGATAAATGTAAATACTTAGGGGCATTTAATTAACATCAGATGGAAGATGCACGAACGAGATTAAGAACACAATTGGGCAAGCTGTATTACAGAAAATGAAAAGTATCTTATGCAATAACTCACTATCTTTGAATAAAAGAAATACAGTGATTAAATGCTATTATGGAACATGTTTTCCTGTATGAATCATGGAATGTAACTGAACACATTAGAAAGAACTTGGAAGCAGCAGAGATGTGGTTCCTGAGACGAATGTTGCGAATTCCCTGGATTGTCAGAGTAGCTAACAACGATTACATGAAAGAGACTCATCATCATCATCATCATCATCATCATGTGCATTGCCGGTAAGCGTGGGCAGTCATATTTTGCCATCTCGCTCCATCACCAGAGTCGTGGATCAGCTCAGTGTTCTTGTCTCCACCATTCAACGTGATCAAGCCATCCTGGTATTTACTTCTCTGACCTCCCATTTTCTCTTCCCTCGATCTTGCCAGCTGTCACCAAGTTCTTCACTTTATGTCTTCTCATAACGTGACCAAAAATTGTGACTGTCTACGTCTAATTTCTCTAATCAGTTTACGGTTTTCATTCAAGAGACTAATGAAACTAGAAATTACATACACCAATAGGAATGAGACAAATAGCTTTCTTTTGTCATGTAATGAGAAGTGAGGCATTGGAGAACATCGTGGCAACTGGAAAGATCAAGGGCAAGAGAGGCAGAGGCAGACCAAGATAAATGATCGTGGATGGATTGAGAAGGTGGCATGGAAGAATATTAGCTGCAGAGTTGATCTAGAACACCAAAGACCGAGATCTGAGGAGGGCCATGAAAACCTACACCAGCTGGCAGGGCACTTGATGATGATGATATCTAATGTGACAAAAGCAAGTAAAAGGATCCTTTACGGATATGCTTAGTATAAGTTAGGCAGGCTAATGAAGCTTTTCTGTTGAGATTACCCACCCTAAATGTTAAAACGGAAACACGAGCCACCCCAGCTCCTGTTTTCAGTGGCGGAATCTGCTGGAGATTTGAGCATACCACTTCTTCGTCAAAACAGTTGCAGTTCTGGGGACAAAAGAGATCTAATGTTAAATTGATAACTGTACAACGAACTCCGTGCTTTCAAATTCTATAAGAGAACAATCATGATTTTTATGTCTGTGGAATTTCTTTAATGACTAAATATTCATCTCAACACACACGAAATTACATAACTTGTATACACCTACATATTTATATTTATGTCTCTATCTCCCTATATTTCTCTCCCTAATTACCTACCTACCTACCTACCTACCTACCTACCTACCCACCTAGCTTCCTGCTTGCATACCTACTACCTACCTAAACACTCACCCACCTACCTACCTGCATACCTACTTACCTACTCTACTGTTGTAAGTTTATGTGCAAATTTTACTCTTGCCATAATATGTAAAGTATACTCTTGCCACAATCTGTAAAGCATATCCTTGCCACAAGCAGTAAAATATATTCTGGCCTCAATCTGTCCATAGCTGTTGTATGTTTATGTGTAAAATATACTCTTGCCATAATCTGTCCATAACTGTTGTAAGTTTAAGTGCCAAGTATACTCTTGCCAGGATATGTAAAATATATTCTTGCCACAATCTGTCCATAACTGTTGTAAGTTTAAGTGTAAAGTGTACACTTACCACAATCTGTCAATACGTGTTGTAAGTTTATTTTAAAGTATACTCTTGCCACAATCTATAAAATATACTATTGCCACAAGCTGTAAAATATACTCTTAACACAATCTGTAAAGTATACTCTTACCACAATCTGTTAATAAATGTTGTAAGTTTATGTGTAATGTATACTCTTGCAACAATCTGTAAAGTGTACTCTGTAAAGTATACTCTTACCACAATCTGTTAATAAATGTTGTAAATTTATGTGTAATGTATACTATTGCAACAATCTGTAAAGTATACACTTAACACAATCTGTAAAGCATACTCTTGCCACAGTATGTTCATAACTGTTGTAAGTTCATGTGTAAAACATACTCTTGTCACACTCTGTAAAGTATACTCTTGCCACAATCTGTCCATAATTGCCGTAAGCTTATGTGTAATGTATACGCTTACCACAATCTGTAAAGTGTACTCTTGCCACATTATGTTCATAAATGTGAGTTGTGTAAAATATACTCTTGCCACAATCTATAATGCATATTCTTAACATAATCTGTAAAGTATACTCTTGCCACAATATGTTCATAACTGTTGTAAGTTTATGAGTAAAGTATACTCTTGACACAATCTGTCCATGGATGTACCAGGCCACACTAGCGAGAGAGGTAACGCGCGAACTGATCAGTTGACCTAGATTGCGGTGATTGAGGAGGGAAGAGCGATTGATGGTCCAGTTATCATCAACACCAAAGAGACTTAGGACGAATAGATGGCTTGAAGGACACATGGGAATCTGCTCCCTGGTCCAGAGTGAGGGAGGTGTGAGTGAGGCGGCATACCGCTAGGCATGAAATGTTTTCAAATGCACAAGACACCTAATAACCATATAACTGGCGAGATCCCGGGAAGGTTAACTCTGTCAACAAATGCCCGCAGAAGTAGGACGTGTTAGTCTAAAGGCACAAATCTCGCAGCTCTCCTGTAAACGGGAACAACGCAATTACGTCCGAGTGAGTGTCGAATGTCCCTCAAAACACCCGGGAAGGTTAACGTGGTCAACCAATGTCGGCAGAAGTCGGTTGTGTCGGCCTAAAGGGGCAAAGCATCGCAGCTTTGATGTAAACGAAATTATGTTTAAACACACACACACACACACACACACACACACACACAAACACACACACTCTCTCTCTCTCTCTCTCTCTCTCTCTCTCTCTCTCTCTTCTCTCTCTCTTTCTCCAGATGAACGCAGAAGAATATAACTAGTGAGACGAGTCAATGTTAGCGGACTGTATGTCTCAAGAAGAGATTAAGACATCAATGAACCTTTTGGACTTATATGCTGACGACCATCATTGACTGCATACAGCAACAAGCAATGATGTACAAGCCAAAATGAACCGGAAGAAGAGGCCAACCATGAAAACGACTGACAGCGGGAATAACAGAGTTCATGGGTATCTCCATATATTCAGCCCATAAACGGACACTCTCTCTCTCTCGCTGTTTATCCTTCAGCTCAACACAGCAAGGTACAAGAGGAACAAGATGAGAACCACGCTGTCCGCTAATACATTCATTAGGAGCAGCGTTGACAGAAATGTGAGGTCACTTGTCTGCCATAATGGTGACCGAGGCTCCATCAACAACAGAGGGACCATTAGTGTTTGCAGACAGTCACTGGGGTCGATCCCGCCTCATAGAAATGAGTGCCAGGCAATTTTCAGAATGTTCCTGGAATTGTCCGGCAAGGAAAGATGTGAGGAAGTGAAGTGGTCACCACACCTCATATGACGCTGCCTAGAATATAAGATAGCCTAACACGTCAGACCCCAACTGTAGTCTCTGCTAATGGAGTGTTTCTTTACACATTCATTCATGTTGTTTCTTTATTGACGTGGCAAATACAACACACAAGAAACGGTCCGTCAATGACAATAACAGGAGATATAGGCCAGCATGTCTGAATGGACCAGAGAGCTCACTCTTAAACTCTCAGTGTTCTGATGCCGAGGTAGCGGGTTCAAACCCTTCACCGGTCAGTTGGACTAAAATGTTGACTCGGAGATGTAAAATACAAGTACCCCAGAAGTCGGAGTGGGTTCGTCTGACAGCGAGGGACACTGGTAATAGGGAAAACTAATCCGCACGCAAAATATTTGTCTAGTGTACTAGAAGTAGAATCACCTGTATGGATTTCAAAGCTAGTGAACGCAAGAAAAAAATGAGCATGAATGATACAGTTCTCTTACTCACCGTGTGAATGTAAGGACAGGTCTCAGCTGCTGCTCCTTGAACAGACACAAGTCCAATACACAATGCAATCATATATTGTTTGTAAGCTTCCAACATCATGTTGTTACCTTGTGTTTAGTCACTCTATGGAACATAGTTCAGTGAAGAATGATTAAAAAGTCAGCCTAGTCGTGGTAATAAAATAAGCTTATACTTCCGCTGCGCTTACGGCGGGGTAAAGGGTTCATTCCTTACGTGGTCAGTTCGATTTTAACGTAGACTTCTCTTTCAGAAAGCAATGGCAAACTACTGAACGCAACACTTGCCTAGTAAATTAACCTGAGGGTGGGGTTGACCAGAACGTTCTGAAAAGAACAGGCTACATGTAAAGAATGTTTACAGTAAAATTGTGGCTCTGTGACGAAGGCGGTTAAGAACGCATTTTCTTAATCCCGCATACCACGTTTGAAACATAGCAGCGGACGATTTGGCAGAAGACCGCCTTTCGTTGATTTTCACTCAATGGTGTGATTGCCATATGTATAGAAAGCAATGGCAAACAAGTGAAAGTAAACTTGACCCCCCCCCCCCCCCCTCATCCAAAAAAAAATCATAAACAACCAAAACATGCTGCTGTTGACTGCGACTTCCTGTAAAGCAGTGGTTCTCAGCCTTCTTTGGCCCATACCCCCCTTCACCATGTGTTGAGAATATCATTCCTCCCCTTTCGTATTTCCTCCCTATAAATTCCCCCCTCCCCCACCCTGCCCCTATATAGTATACGTAAAAATGGAAGCTAACTTTAATAAGACATACTAGAACAAGTTTAGGCGTCTACATAAAACGTGATTTGTGGGTCTACTTACGTTATAAGACGAATATCAGAAGGGCGAGGAGTACAGAACCGTAAAGTATGGAGGGAAAAACAATATCATGAAATCTGTTCTTGTATTAACGCGATCTTGAAATAATCTTTATTCCCCCCCCCCCCCCCCCCCCCCCGGGAAACCCTAAAATTCCCCCCTAGGGAGGAATTCCCCATCGGTCGAGAACCACTGCTGTAAAGGATATGCAACTAACTTAAGAGTGAATTGTTTTTGGTGGTCAGTGATTGTAAGAATTGTCTTTGCTTAAGCATACTTCTTTCTCTTTGTTGATGTAATAAATATTCAGAAATATCATTTGGGAACCCTCTAAGACTGTTCTTAAACAAACACACATGCATTTCTTGCATTATTAGAAGTAGAAGAACGAGGGAGAGGCTAGAGGACGCATTAGACAACACAACAATTGAAAGCTCTAGTTATCGACCGGGATTCGAACCTGTCACCTCCAAATGACGACAGTGCCTCCTCAGAAACAAGTGTACTTCGAGGCATGACCGACTAGACACCGTCACTGAGTGCCATGCAGTACATGTGTGTTTATTTAGGAACTATAATAAAACTTTATAACTAATTATACTTTAGTCAGGTCTTAGTCAGATATGACTTGATGGCTGATGTTTGTCCATCAAGAATGATGATGACCATAACTGAGCTACCGAATGGCAGTAGATGGTACTACCTGCATTCTGTTAGCGCCAAACCCAACATCCCACATTGTGCCTACGGCTTTGGGCAGATGTTTTTCAGCTTGTCTACTCATTGTCCACGCTTCACATCCTTATAAAAGTACAGGTTCTATGTAGCACTTCAACACTCTTTTTCTCGTTTCAATTGATATCTTTTTGTTGGTCAGTATGTTTTTAATCTTGCAAAAGGCTACCTTAGCCATCGCAATTCTTGTTCTAATCTCTTTAAGGCATCTCCCATCACATTAGTGAGTTAGGAAAAATAATAACTGCCCCCTTAACACGTTAGTCCATGTTGGGTATATAGATGCATACTTTTACAGATCAATCGGTCCTCGGTGACACACTGGTGTGCCAACTCAACAGAAACGTCCAACAGCACATAATCTTCTCTCTCTTCCTCACTCTCTCTTTCTCTCTATCTCCATCTCGATCTTTCTCTCTCTTTCTCTTTATCACTTTCTCGATATCTATCTGTTGTTTTCTCTCTCTCTCTCTCTCTCTCTCTCTCTCTCTCTCTCTCTCTCTCTCTCTCTTTCTCTCTCTCTCTCTCTCTCTCTCTCTCTCTCTCTCTCTCTCTCTCTATATATATATATATATATATATATATATATATATATATATATATATATATATATATATTGTTCCAGATGTAGAGGTGTTACCTTTCCTCTGGAGTAAAGTAGGCAGACCAAATGAGGGATCATGCTGCATGGGCAACAAATGATCTCTATATTTTAGCCCAGGCTTTGTGCTATGGAGAAGTTCAATAACTCCATCCCTGGTCTTAACTGGTCTCTGAATCAAAGCGAGAAGGCAACTGTTACAGTGTGCGTGATGGTGGAAATGACCACGTGTTCACATGCACCCACTGTGAACGGACATTTACAGCGCGAATTGGCCTTATCAGTCACATTCTCTACCGCCATAGGTAAAAGTTATTATGCCTTTTTAAAGCACAAACTATCGTCTGTCAAGACGGCAAGGTGCCAATGATGAAAATATATATATATATATATATATATATATATATATATATATATATATATATCAATCACATACTCTCTCATATACACATACTTTCTTTCACAAGCACACCTACATATTCTCTTACACACATATGCTCACACAAACACAAACACGCACACTCTCTCTCTCTCTTTATCTTTCATACACACGCATGCTCTCACACACACATCCGCAAATACTTAAGGAATATAAGTACACCTTTATTGTCAGAACATGTGAGAATTTCCTATGATCTGATGTACCAGAGATAAATAATTTAACTCTTAACTTACAGATAATCAATCAATATGCTTGTGAGGGATCAATTTCTCTGACACCTAAAACTATGCAGGCGCTCTAGTATTCTTCTATACATCAAACAGTGGAATTGCAACGCTGCATACCGGCTCCGCAGCACTGGAGTGCATCCATCTATTATGTGCCATGCCGATAAGCGTGGGCGATCATGTTTTGCCATCTCACTCGATCACCAGAGCCGTGAATCAGCTCCGTGTTTCTGTTTCGATCATGCCACGTGGCCAAGCCATCCAGGTATTTAATTCTTGGTCTTCCCTTTGGTCTCCTCCCTTCGATCTTGCCAGTTGTCACCAATTCTCCAATCCATTTCTTCTTATAACATGCCCAACAATTTTTGGCTGTCTACGTCTAATGTCTCTAATCAGTTTACGATCTTCATTTGATTCTTGTAAGACTTGTTTATTGGTTTTTCTATCTGTCTATGATATTCTTTGCATTTTTGTCAGAAATCACATTTCCACAGCCATCAGATGTTTTTCAACTTGTTTGCTCATTGTCCACGTTTAACATCCATATAGAAGTGTAGGTTCTATGTAGCACTTCAACACTCTTCCTCTCGTTTCAATTGATATCTTTTTATTGGTCAGTATGTTTTTTTTTCCATCTTGCAAAAGGCTACCTTCGCAATGGCAATTCTTGTTCTAATCTCTTCAAGGCATCTCCCATCAGATGTTATGACTGTTCCGAGATAATTGTACCGATTCACTTGTTTAAGAATATTCCCATTTACTTGTATATTACATTGTCGTATTTCTTCCTTCCTAGTGACGACCATAATCTGTGTCTTCTTACAATTCAATTCTAACCCTAGTTATTCACTGTGTGCAACAATCGCATCTACTAAATTTTGCAGGTCATTTTCATTGTCTGCAATAAAGACTGTATCATCTGCATATCTAATGTTATTGATGTATCGTCCCCCAATGTTGATTCCTTCCATATCTTCTATATTTCTGAAAATAATTTCACTGCACTGGAGTGAATGCAACTGTGAAAATACCAGAATGATAAACATTACATGATTCTTTTAGACCCCTTAAGGTACAACGGATATGTGGTGCTAGACTCATAACTGTATAGACCGAACGGCACTGGGTGGCTGATGTGGCCAGTGTCACACATGCCGCTTTGACTTCCCAATACATTTCCTGGTACACATTTCATGCTGGGTCGATCTGGGAGCCCAGATAAATGAAATACAAATCCTCCCTGATTATTGTTGTTCTTTATTCATGTGTTTGCAAGAGTTGAACTCAAGCGTAGTCCATGCGAGCGACACTACTTCTGGTAGTTGCCACGACTGGAGAATGCACTGGATGGATTTGTCCGTGTGGATTAGCTTTTTTTATTACCAGTGTCCCTTGCCATCAGGCGAACCCATTCCGACTTCTGATGTACTTGTAAGTTACGCCCCCAAGTCAAGGACGAGAAGTCAACATTTTAGTCCAGATGACTGGTGTAGTGGTTGAACCTGCTACCTCGTCATCAGCACACCGGAAGTTTAGTAGTGAACATTCTTATCCATTCGTCGACACTGACCCCCTCCCTGATGTATAATCGAACCCAGGAACACCGGGTCGGTGGGCGAGCGTCTTAGCCTTTACGTTACCTATGCTCCCATACAGAATGATACGTGACATCAATATGATTTTTATATCATTGGTTCTACAATGTTGAAATTTAACTCGAGCAGCTGTTGAATCAACCTGCTAGATTTGATCTCAGGTTGGAGCTGCGCCGTAGCAACGTACGCACGACAACCTTAATTGATAACTCGTATCTGATACAGAAAGAACCAACGTTACGTTCATATGGTGTGGCGAAACGCCAGTGGCTCATGTCCTCATGCCTTCTATACATTTGGGAGAATAGAGGGAAACAGCTTTAGGGAACCCTCAGTTCTCTTGTTCGCTCAATCCCCATGGAAGATACTTTAATAACACGATCTTCTTAATAGAATTAGTAGAAATATATCTTTCTTCGGGGAAAACCCGATAGGGTCCCCTACACCAAATGAGCACCAGTGCAAGTTCTGGTGCAATTCATGTCCGTTCCAGCACATACCGTTTGGTAGTTGCAGCATGTCAAGTTGATTTAAAGATTAAGACAGAGGTGCAACCTACTACTGATACAGTTGGAAAGGTAATAATTGGGTTGTGGGTAGTCCAGCCAAACCTGGACCTATAAATGTATTTTGTCTCGAAGGGGAAGATGGATTGGCGAAAAGCCAATCATAACATATGAAGAGTTGGTTGACCGTTGGCCAATCTGACTAGGCGTCTTGTTCTTGGCATAGCCAGGGGGAGTGAATCTGAACAATATATCTCCCCAGAGGATTTCATTTGTTCTTGGCGGCAGATGAGCTGTTGCTATCTTTCCTTCTACGGCTTGAACTGGGCATACTGTCAGCTTTCTATAGAATATAATCATTGGATAGCTACGGTGGGAAGCGCTCCTTGGGGATGGGTTCCACCAATCTATGATCTATCTTCTTGAGCCGGAAGAGGCTATCCACAGTGCTATCTCTTTCGTCTTTTAGTCGATAGGATGATGTCGGGAAGATAATGGACTTCTCTATCTCACTGAGAGAACCTGAACTCATCTGAATCTATGGGTTATTTGAGGCACTGCCGGTCCATTGCGGCGACAGCTCAGACAAGAGCAGCGGCCGGAAGGAGTAGTATTTTTTTTTCTTATTCTTGCTGGGAATGGGGAACGACACTTCTTTACATACACATAATTACCCACACAACACCACAAGAGCTGTATAGTGAGAAAGGCCGGGTTTGCAAGTGAGAGGAAAGCATGGACATGAATGTGCCCAATAATAATAAAGGCTTGGTATGAGTGTGGAGAGGGAGTCTTATATGCAAAAAGTTCCTAGGGTGGACAACCGGACATCTACAGGCTGGAGGTCTACTCAAGCCCGACGTAGCCAATCCAGGGGCTACCTGACAGGTCAGGCCCATTCATTCGGGTCTCGTATATAATGCATTGGGTAGAGAACCTATATGTCAAATGTAATAACTGAGGCCCTATTGGTCCTCAGGATTGTGGTGCTTGAGTCAGCCTGGTCGCTCACTTATTTCTGTCATCTCCAGGGTCCTCCTTGAATTGAAGGGAGCATAAGAGATCTACAAGGCCACGAGAGCATCACCTTAAAACATTCTCAGGTGAACCATAGACTTTCAGCATGGCCACAGGCTAATGACTCCAATTAAGGAATCAATGTCCGATTAGTCCTGATCTAGTATCATCCTTCGGTACCCGCTCTGTACAAATCTCATCGTCAATAGTGGAGTGATTGAACCTATGTTCCTGAATGGACCTACAGCTCATTCTCGGTCCTACTCATCTGTATCAGTGACATTGAAAAACCCATACCCATTCCACATTCACGAACCATTCCCATTATGTGAAATCTTACCCAGCCTGGTCAGTGACATTGAAACACCCATACACATTTTACCCTTCAAGAACTGGTCCCATTGTGACAAGATATGTATTCCTGTACCATTGGGCTACAGCGAACACAAGACTCATTGTGCAGAGTAAACCACTGGAACTAGTAGGACTGGTTCTACAGGCGCCTGTTCTTTGTACACCCTATCGGGACGGAGGAAAATACCTGCGGACCAAATCGGTGAGGCAGATGTCGACTGACGGGACTTTGTAGTACTCTTCGGTCTATGAGGGAAAGCCATGAGGCTCTGTGTCTGAACTTTATCCGTGTTGTGTCTGTTTAGAACTATCTGTATTAACTGCCTTGATGTTTTCCTGTGCTGTTCTTTATTAATCTAATAAATCACGTTTTAGTTTATTCCAACGATCACTGTGTTATATATATATGGATCAGCCAGAAGAACACTGCAGGAAATAGGTCCCGAGGTCGAAAGATAGAGTGACAGTGAGTCCAGGGAACGGAGGAGGGTTGGCAAGCAAAGACCTATCACAGCCAGGGCTAAAGAGAATAATTTTGAAATATTGTTACATAGTTATTTGGGACCCTCCACATAGCTTGTTCTTAGCCTTTACGTTACCTATGCTCCCATACAGAATGACACGTGACATCAATATGATTTTTATATCATTGGTTCTACAATGTTGAAATTTAACTCGAGCAGCTGTTGAATCAACCTGCTAGATTTGATCTCAGGTTGGAGCTGCGCCGTAGCAACGTACGCACGACAACCTTAATTGATAACTCGTATCTGATACAGAAAGAACCAACGTTACGTTCATATGGTTAAGAAATTCACTACTAGCATTGTGTTCTTTTTATCTCCGATCCGACACGCATTGATCTTTGAATGTTATCAAGAAAGATTTAAGCAAAGCTTCGTCTAATGGCGAGTAACAGTATAAGTTTTTTCTCTGAGTTTATGATGGCACTAACCTAATGGTCAGTAACAGTATAAATTCGCTCTCTAAGTTTATGATGGCACTAACCAAGTAATAGCCAGTAACACTAGAAGTTAAAACACACACAAATACACACTGCCTCTCACACACATATACTCACAATCACAAACTCACAAATAAAAGTGTACTGATACATACATATATACTCTCTCTCTCTCTTTCTCCAACTCTCTCTCCCACCCCATCTCTCACCCCCACCCCTTCTCTCTCTCTCTCTCTCTCTCTCTCTCTCTCTCTCTCTCTCTCTCTCGCCCATATATCATCATTCATACATACAGCAAGACACACACGTACACTCCTTCCAATACACACACACAATCAACACATACGCACTTATGCATGCGTGAGAGAGAGAGAGAGAGAGAGAGAGAGAGAGAGAGAGAGAGAGAGAGAGAGAGAGAGAGAGAGAGAGAAATTTAGCAAGATGGGGTAAAACCTGGTGCAATGAAGTCGATTCTATCGAATTTATTTCTTTAGAGTCCAAGTAGCTTGCGATTGTATGCACTTGTATACCGCTGTTGATGATATCTTTGATTTCCCGTGGCAGATTGTTCTCCAGGAGAGCTGTGAAGACGGCACCTAAGCTGTTTGAGTATACGTCTGGCCTGAGCTCGTGCAGCTTGGGCGACCTATCCCCTATCCTTAGATCAAGAGGAAGTATACTATCCTGGAGTTTCTTGTTGTGTAAATAATTCAAGCAATCCACAGCGTGAATCAAACTTAGGGGGAGAAGAATAACGGATGGAGCTGTAACTCAATTGACATGTTTCTATTGGCTTTAATAGCTTCTGCTGGGATACCATCAGGACTATAAACTTTCCGGCACTCTTCCGAATTCCGGTCCCAAATAGTTCTGCAGTGAATAATTTTATATAACTGTCACATAAATGTGTCATTCATTCACATTCCCAGTCCCTAAAAACAATTGATAATTGTTAACAGAGTCCCTACTGATAGCATAGTTATTTTTAGATAGAATGTTCGAGAAAAGGAGCAGGGTACACCAAAGGCGAAAGCTATTTGATTGGTTAATGCTAGACTAGGCTAGGCTAGGAATGTTATCTTTCTGGGTCAGGCAGGACCTATAGCTTAACAGTTGTAGTTTTGAATCCATCAGGACCGGTCTTGTTTACAAGATGTGGTGTTATTTTCCGCCCTAAATAATTTCCTCTGTCTCAGGTACGCCTTAAATCATTTTTAAAATGTTGTGGCTATGCCTAGTGAAGTAGAAGAATAACAGGGTATTGGTATGAGAAATGTAAACATTAAATGAATGTTTCATTGAGAGGTTTTTGATGAATTACTGTCAGGCTGGCGTATGCAAATCACTGATACTTCCTGACTGTGCCTATCATTCATATGCTATGAAAATTATGCGGTATGCCTGATGTCTGTATATCACTCTCAGAGCCTATCTGCATTATTATGCTTCATTGAACTTCCCTGTGAATGCATATTATCGCACACTCTGGATTGACTGTAGTAATCCTATTGAGAGTCTATGTCTTATCACCTCTGTGGTCAGAATGTGTGATATAACATGTAATCTTTTCCCTGTAAATGCTGAGACTGTTTGAAGGAGTGAGATGTGTGTTTTATGAGTACCATCTCCAATGAAACGAAAGACGCCTTATTATATTCATATGTTTGCAGGACGCGCTTTTCCGCCACTATTCTTGTGAGTAGATGGTGGCTATTTTTCGTTCATGAGAATTGCCAAAGGCCCTCTTAGGGATTTGCCTTGAATGCCCTTTTTCTCTGAATGAGGCACTTGTTCTTTTGCAACATTGATTGGTTTTCGAACTGCGTTCAGTAAAGGACCATATAAGTTTGAACCGTGGCTTAGTTTGTTGAATATAGATCTGGTGGCTCAGGACATGTTTCAGGGAAAATAACATGTTTTTCATGTGTGTATTGTTTCACATGTGAATACTTTTTATGATCATTGCCTCACCTGCTGTGGAAAATATACTAATGGTACCCAGTAGGGATGGAGCGAATGATGTGTTGGTGATGTAAGATAGCACTTGTGAATTGAGTCTAGTCTGAGAGAGGGGAGGATTGGCAGTGCAGTGTGAGTGTGGATGAGATGAGACAGCCATGTAACTTAATACCACCAATGGGTTTATTCAATGCAAATGTGCCATCTGTCACATTATATTACATATTGCCTATTGCAGTTGTAAAGAATGCCTGTCTCCCATCTGTCTCATATCTGCCTCAGGATGTTAATTCAGCAGGAGTGTCTCATGAAATCTACCTCATGACACTTGTCTCAGGGTATCTGTCTCATCATGCAGTCTTATGCTGCCTGTCTCATGAAGAGTAACTTATGATGTCTGTCTCATACGACCAAGTCTCTTGTGGTCTGAGTCTGGTGAGAATTCTATCTATACAGGTACCTTGTCATGCTGTTGATTGTGTAATGATGTCCCCAACTCTACAAGAGATCTCAGTGTCTATCACCAATATGGGGTGAATATTGCAACTATATCACCCACTGCCATCTGAGTAGAATACACTCCATCACCAATATGAGGGGATTGATGCTTGAACATCACCCTCTATTCTCTTCTCCCCATTTTCCTGAACAATCCTCTATGGTTGTTGTTTATGACAATTGATTTCCATACAAATGTATACAAAGTCTTTTTATTTGTTTGCATCAACAGAGGAAGGGAATGGAGGGAGAGGCCCTTTTTATTTAGGACACCCAACCGGGAGTCCCTGACTCAAACCTTGACTCCTTAGAGAACTCCAGGGACCTACACAGAATATATGGGCTGATTGACCAGCCAAAATCTTCAAAATATGGCATGCAGAGTCAACAAGTGCAGGAAAGTAATACGGTATTTTTCACAGAACCGCCTGACTTCAGTTTGTCTCTACCAGGCCCATGGAAGTTTACCACTGTGTTCCTATGGAACTCTCACCTTGTTCTGGAATCCAAAAGTGCTGGTGTTTCTCAGAACTTGTTTACCTCAGCCCCAGTTATAGCTGTGGGTTATTCAGGAGCAAGGAAAGTCATCTTTATCCCCATTTTCAACTTGGATATTTGGTGCAGTCCAACAAGGAGTGTCAAATCTGTATCCCCATTTTCAACTTGGATATTTGGTGCTGTCCAACAAGGAGTGTCAAACTTGTATCCCCATTTTCAGCTTGGACATTAGATGCAGTCCAGAATTAGCTAGTTGGGATTTAATCCCATGTTGAACTGTTGGTGTGATGGACTGTTATTATAGAATGCTGAATCTTTATTTACCACTGGGTGGAATCCAGAACTTTGTGAATACACGAACGGAGCTTTACCTTCCCATAACCGGAGGAGTGGAACTCACCTTATGGATTGACCCCAGGTGTCAGCTTCACAGTCTAGTCATTACCAGGGTTCCTGTTTGAACTTATTTCTTCAGAGATTGCTTCACCAGAGGAGAGTACTTGTCTGGGAGATTACATTAGGTGTCTACTACATGGGACCTTACCTAACACCACTACTGGTGGCGTCAGGATTATCAAGGACCATAACTAGTTTTACTTGTGTATTGCCCAGTACTTGTGACTTTCTTTTCCTCAGGGAACAAATGAAGAAATATACTTCTAGTAGATCAGTTAGTAGTGAAGGAGGTTTTGGAGATATGTGTGAACTGTGAGTTGGAGGAGAGATGTTGTTCTTTTTTGGGTTGGGAATCTGTGGGTTGTTTGGGGAGGAATCTGGGTGTTGTCACTTGAGTATATAACATGCATATAGGTAAAATTGAGGTGTATGATATACCATGTGTAACCTGGGTCTTCACTGGACCCCACTAGTCCCAAATAAAGGAAAGGGAGGTTAAAAGCTGTTGTTGAGACTATTCCATTGTGTGTGCCTGTCCCTTTGTTGTGGAAACATACCATTGTGAATGTCTGGTCCAGCTTTTGTTGTGACAACATATCATTGTGAATGTCTTGTTCAACCTTTGTGGAGTGCAGCTCTTGTGGATGTTTTGTGCAACTCTGTGAAGTATCTTCCATTGTTGATGTTTGGTCATCTATTGTTGAGTCCAGAAGTCTAATTGTCAAATTGTCAAGTGTCACTTGTGATACAGAATTAATGTTAGATCCACATGAGGTTGGCAGAAAGCATACAGTTAACAATATTGGGGAGGGAACATGTTCCTCTGTTGCTGTGGCAAATTGCCAGGATCTATATCTATATATATATATGTCTTATAGAGGAACCTTTCATTCTATAAATTCTGTGTATCAACTCAACTTTGTCTGAGATTGGCACAGTGGGGGTTTGAGCCAAAAATTTTATTGTTCCTCTTAAGGGCAGCGCGGGAATGATTTCATCTTATTAGTGATACCCTAGACAACGTGCTATATCAATCCCTTATCTATCACCGATGGATATATTTATACAGACCTCACTCTGAGGGGGCCTTGTATATTTTCACTAAAATCCTCATAATAACTAACTCTAACCCTAACCCTAATCACTTATTCACTGCAGAACTATTTGGGACCGGAAGTTCGGAAGAGTGCCTCAACTTTGTCAATATTCACAAGTTTGACAACTTTCCCAATTTCTGACTTCAATTATTACTCGCGGTTTATATTCAGCTCCACATTTGGAAACGTGGTATCTGGGAGGTCTTTTGGGACTGTTCTGTTCAGAAATTGCCAAAAGAATTCAGCCCAACTGTTCATTAGATCTTGCGGTGTATTTGAGTATAGAGCAGCTAGTACTCAACGGTTTATGTGGTGAATGACTCTACCGCTGCCTTTACCTCCCAGTACATTCCCTGACAGTCGTGTTAGGCTGCGCCGATCTGGGAGCCTAGGTCAATTCGTAAACATACCCACCTAGATGTGGATTCGAACACACCAAGCCAGCAAAGAAATATATAAACACCGTGCCACCCCGACTCCAGTGTCAAATATTGATTGCCAGCAAATTCACTGTGTAAACAGAAGTAAAGATAAGCAACACAGCCAAGCTCAGCAATGTATGCTTCTTTATTTACTTGGTGCGAAGTCCAGGTTTTATAGTTAATACAATTCAAGTTGCATAGTTAATAAACAAGCTTTTAATATCCAAATACTAGGACATAAACTCGGGCTGTTAAATCAACAGTGTTGCTGACAAGCACGTTTATAAAGGATACTTGGCAACGAGAACACATTTCTCAACGTGTATGTTTTTTGTCGCTGGCTTGAAAACTTGATACGGGGCCTACTTAAGACAGGATACTGCATTGTGTTGAAATGGGAATGAAAGGGGAGTTGATGGTAGAAATAAAAACAGAGGCAAGTGAAATATTTTGGCTACGTTAAAAGACGTAACACTCTTATAAAACCCATACTGGAGGGTAAGGCTGAAGGCAAGCGAGCAAGAGATAAACAACGATACAAATGGGAAGATAACATCAAGAGAAGGACGAACAGCAGTCTGACAGAATGTAGAATCACGGCTAGAGACAGTGTTGGAGATCCATAGCAGCCAACCTTCATTGTGAAGACGGCACCTGATTGATTGCTAGGGTTGACACATTCAGGATTCGGAATCCTGCTGACACACCCAGGAAACAAAAATGTTCACTCACTCAGCGTACTCAGTCGGGATGGCGTATTCAGGATACGGAAATTTGGTTGATAGTCTCAGGATCCAGAATCGGGTTGATAGAATCAGGATCCGGAATCGGGTTCATACACCCAGGTTGCGGTAAGGGCTGAAACACTCGAGATACGGTAACGGGCTGACACACTCGAGATACGGTAACGGATTTACACACTCAGGATACGGTAACGGGTTGACACACTCAGGATAAGGTAATGGGTTGACACACTCATAATACGGTAACTTGTTGACACACTCGGGATACGGTACGGGTTGGCACACTCGGGATACGGTAACGGGTTGACACACTCGGAATACGGTAACGGGTTGACACACTCGGGATACGGTAATGGATTGACACACTCAGGATACGGTAACGGTTTGATACACTCAGGATAAGGTAATGGGCTGACACACTCAGGATACGGTAACTTTTTGACACACTCGGGATACGGTAACGGGTTGACACACTCAGGATACGGTAACGGGTTGACACACAGGATACGGCAACGGGTTGACACACTCAGGATAAGGTAACTCGTATACATCTGAAGTCGGAGTGGATTCGCTTGATGGCGAAGAACACTGTTATTAGGGAAAACTAATCCTCACACAAAATCCAGCCCAGCGCTACTAGAAGTAGTGTGTGTGAACTACGCTTGAGTTCAACGCGAGCAAGCGCCTAAAAAATATTCATCATTATGTATAAAGCTGCAGGCACAGCCATTCACCCCCTTCACCGGTGTATTCATCATCACCCTCTTCACCGGTGTATTCATCATCACCCCCTTCACCGGTGTATTCATCATCACCCCCTTCACCGGTGTATTCATTATCACCCTCTTCACCGGTGTATTCATCATCACCCCCTTCACCGGTGTATTCATCATCACCCCCTACACCGGTGTATTTATCATCACCCCCTTCACCGGTGTATTCATCATCACCCCCTACACCGGTGTATTCATCATCACCCCCTTCACCGGTGTATTCATCATCACCCCCTTCACCGGTGTATTCATCATCACCCCCTTCACCGGTGTATTCATCATCACCCCCTTCACCGGTGTATTCATCATCACCCCCTTCACCGGTGTATTCATCATCACCCCCTTCACTGGTGTATTCATCATCACCCCCTTCACCGGTGTATTCATCATCACCCCCTTCACCGGTGTATTCATCATCACCCCCTTCACCGGTGTATTCATCATCACCCCCCTTCACCAGTGTATTCATCATCACCCCCTTCACCGGTGTATTCATCATCACCCCCTTCACCGGTGTATTCATCATCACCTCCTTCACCGGTGTATTCATCATCACCCCCTTCACCGGTGTATTCATCATCATCCCCTTCACCG
Source organism: Cepaea nemoralis (assembly GCA_014155875.1). NCBI lineage: Eukaryota > Metazoa > Mollusca > Gastropoda > Stylommatophora > Helicidae > Cepaea > Cepaea nemoralis. The sequence continues at coordinate 289,052 of JACEFZ010009934.1, forward strand.
GTGTATTCATCATCACCCCCTTCACCGGTGTATTCATCATCACCCCCTTCACCGGTGTATTCATAATCACCCCCTTCACCGGTGTATTCATCATCACCCCCTTCACCGGTGTATTCATCATCACCCCCTTCACCGGTGTATTCATCACCACCCCCTTCACCAGTGTATTCATCATCACCCCCTTCACCGGTGTATTCATCATCACCCCCTTCACCGGTGTATTCATCATCACCCCCTTCACCGGTGTATTCATCATCACCCCCTTCACTGGTGTATTCATCATCACCCCCTTCACCGGTGTATTCATCATCACCCCCTTCACTGGTGTATTCATCATCACCCCCTTCACCAGTGTATTCATCATCACCCTCTTCACCGGTGTATTCATTATCACCCTCTTCACCGGTGTATTCATCATCACCCCCTTCACCGGTGTATTCATCATCACCCCCTACACCGGTGTATTTATCATCACCCCCTTCACCGGTGTATTCATCATCACCCCTTCACCGGTGTATTCATCATCACCCCCTTCACCGGTGTATTCATCATCACCCCCTTCACCGGTGTATTCATCATCACCCTCTTCACCGGTGTATTCATCATCACCCCCTTCACCGGTGTATTCATCATCACCCTCTTCACCGGTGTATTCATCATCACCCCCTTCACCGGTGTATTCATCATCACCCCCTTCACGGGTGTATTCATCATCACCCTCTTCACTGGTGTATTCATCATCACCCCCTTCACCGGTGTATTCATCATCACCCTCTTCACCGGTGTATTCATCATCACCCCCTTCACCGGTGTATTCATCATCACCCTCTTCACCGGTGTATTCATCATCACCCCCTTCACCGGTGTATTCATTATCACCCTCTTCACCGGTGTATTCATCATCACCCCCTTCACCGGTGTATTCATCATCACCCCCTTCACCGGTGTATTCATCATCACCCCCTTCACCAGTGTATTCATCATCACCCCCTTCACCGGTGTATTCATCATTATGCATAAAGCTGCAGGCACAGTAACTCATCCCCTTCACAGGTATGTCAGTAAAGTAAAGGACTACTTTATACACTTTAAGTCGCATTGGGCATATGGTGCTAAACCCATATTTTTACAGACCAATAGAATACACAAATAATACTAGGGACGCAGCTAGAGTTCCAACAGGAAAGTACTGCCATAACTATGATGCATAAATTGAGGCAATCAAGATAGCAGCAGAGAAATTAGTAAATACCAGTCATGGGACGCTCCTGCCTGGGAAATTGCCACTTCTAAGGACACTACTTTCTGAACTTAGCAGTCAGCGTAAGGTCACCATCCAGTGGATACCATCCCACTGTGGAGAACCCGGAAACGACAGAGCTGATCGATTGGCTAAGGAAGGAGCAAAAGAAAAACAGCCTGATTTGCACATTACATACCACCAAAAGACAAGAATGATCAAATCAGTCAGAAGGCCACCAAAACCTGCTCAGGATGACTACCACGTAATGGACAGACCAAAACAAGTCATTATTCTGCGCCTCAGAACAGGATACAATAGATTACGCAACCACATGTAAATAAAATTCAAGATTGGTGAATCCGCCATGTGCACATGTGGACTAGCGTCGCAGACAAGACTCCAAGACTGTCCAAATTACAACATTTCTAGGCAAACCTTCTGGCCTTAGGGAAACACCAGTGGAAAATAAACTCTATGGGCCGCTGCGTGAACTAAAAAAAAAGACTGTTAGATTCATACAAAAGACAACATTGCAGTTATAAACATATTTCAAGCGAACGAATGAAGAAGAAGAAGAAGAAGAAGAAGAAGAAGAAGAAGAAGAAGAAGAAGAAGAAGAAGAAGAAGAAGAAGAAGAAGAAGAAGAAGAAGAAGAAGAAGAAGAAGAAGAAGAAGAAGAAGAGGAGGAGGAGGAGGAAGAGGAGAAGAAGAGGAGTATTTTATATGTTTCATTTGTTTCTATTCTGCATTTGTGTTTTCTTGTATTATCTTTTGCATGGGTTTTTCTTAGGTGCCTTTTTGCATCTGTGTTTAGTATTTTGTGATTGCCTGGTGAATGTGGAATTTTTGGACGTGTTTTTGTATGTGTCTGGTTTGTTCGTAGTTAGTTCGCCCCTTTCGTACGTGACTTTTAAAAAATAATCTGTTGCTTGTTACGTATCTTTTGTATGTATCTTTGTGTATGTCTTGTGTGTGTGTCTTTCATAACCATCTGTTGTGTGTGTATTGGCATGTGCCGAAACTGTAGCTTACAGGCAGTGAACATGGTTCACAATTCCCCAAACACACCGAGTCGAAGGCTAGAAATCAGCCGCGGACAAATTGGAAGCAGATGTCTTACTTTGTTTTAATGGTATGAGCTTCGGTCTTCAGAAAGTAAAGGCAAACTACTGAACGTAAAAATTGCCTATTATATCACAAACATGGTTGATTGCGACGTCCTGTAAAAACATGTAACTTAACTTCTGTGTGTGTATTTTGAAAATTAGAACGGAGCTCAGCTCAACTCTGTGTATAATGTATGTGCATTGTGTTTTAAATTGCCCACAAGCGACATACTGCATTCCTATGTGTTCTCAACATGATTAAATTAAAAACCCGAAGCACAAATAGTAAGGAGTCTCAGTAGGTGAAATGAGTTAAGCAGCCTACCTCGCAGTCCGAAGGTTGTGGGTTCGATTGCTGACTACGTCGTTCGGTTCACGAGTGAAATTTTCTCGGAGACTACTGAAGGTTGTCGCTGGAGCTACGGAGTTCGTGCTTTGTACGTCCTCTCACGGCAGGCCGTCCTGTAGACAGAGATCGAGCCATATTGGATAAACTCTGCACAACATAGCACTTTTGAAAAAAGAGGCACAAATATGAGAAATGAAACATCTTTTAAACGATGTAGGATGACTTAACTATAAGCAGAAACAAGCTCTTACACGATCTAATGTTAACAGGAAAAAAACATGATACCTTGTAGATTATAAATGTTAGCAGAAGAACATTCCATGTATCTCCGTGTACCTGTACAGCTGTGAAATGAGTGAAACCATAACGCTCTGTACTTTAAATAGAGATTGCGGACAAAAGGCCATAGAATGCCTGCTAGCGGATTTAATCGTTTTTCATGTTATTATACCGTCACACTCCCGGACTACGCAACGTCAGGGCAGTAAATCCACAGTGTGCTGCACATTATTCTTGTGCTTGCCTCAGTTTGGTAAACACTTGCCTGGAAGAGTTTTGTTCTAGGTAGTGGGCTAAGCCAGATTAAATTAGATACCGTGCTTGTCGTGTCGCGTTATGTGTCATAGCGTGTCGCGTTATGTGTCATTATGTTGTTCATAGTGTATCAAGCATGTGACCCTCTTATGATGAGTTTGGTATTTTCTCGCTATCCAAGGATATTACCAAGCCATGCTATCCCCTGTTATTTTGGGTTTTTATGTTTCGCTTTTGCCTTCGCTCGGTTTGAACTCAAGAGAAATCCATACACTTGCTCTGGAATGATTTTTGCGTGAGGATTATCTTTCCTACCCCAACTTCTGAGGCACTTGTAATTTACGTCCCCAAGTCAAGGACGAGAAGCCAACATTTTAGTCCAGCGGATCGGTGTTGGGGTTGACAGCTAAATGGGCATCAATATAGCGGAAGTTTAAGAACGAGAAGCTCTTATCCATTCCGCCATGCCGACCTCCTATCCCTCATTATAGTTCTGTTACAGTGCGGGATTTTCTTTGGTATATTTTCCAGACTAGTTATTATATTATTAACATATGTCCCCCGAAAAATGTCTATGAAGGAAAGACATCGAGGAAAGTTACTAGAGTCCGTTTACAAATGCTTGCCTTAATTCAAGATAAATGTCTTTGAAAAGTGTCTGTTTGACTCGTTATGAAATTTTCGCTGCCGTCTTATATTTACTCCCAGCCACGTAATGTCTTTGACAGGTCCAAAAACAACTACAATCGTGGAAATCGGCCACATTTCTGTGAAGTTTTGGCGACAATGCATTGAATTCACGCTAACAAACTTGTTTTACAGTAATGCACGTCAATTCGGGTAACGACGCACGGCTTATCCATATTCGTATGGAAATTGATGCAATGAATCAAAAGAGAACTTGTGTAAATGATATAGAATCAGAATGGAAATAGACAGGAAAGTAGAAGAAATATATTTCTTCCCTTATTTTTAATTTCCTTGTTTTTTCTTTTCTTCAGCAGCTTGTTAATAATATGTACACAGGGAGTCCTGTTACTAGGATGTATTTAACTTTTTATATGGAGTTCGTGAAAGCTTCCAAACAGCTGTCAGAATGCCACCGTAATTCAGTCATTTTTTTAGTATCTGTTCAGTTGTCTGTGTAGTTTGTTCATACGTGCAAATGAGTGATAAAACCATTTTGAGTCTTCGTAAAAGATAGTCTACTTCGCAGCTTACTCTCAGAGACGGGACATAATTACCTGTTTTGCACGACGAATATAGTTGTGAATGTCTCTCTAATGGAATTCATTCTTAACGGCCAAGATGTTGATCGTCTTTTCATTGATGTTTGTAGGTTGATTCGTATGTTCGTATGTTGTCCCCTCATTTGACAACGTGTTTGTTCTCACGTTTCTTGTTATACCTTAATATGTCAGTTTCCACCGCAGTACTACTCTTCTGCTGGTATTCAATGCATTTAGTGCTTTTTCAATGCCAGTTGTTTGTCACCGTTGAGTGCTTGCGGAACTGTGGTTAAGTAATCACTGTGGAATACAAACTGTTGCCATTGAAAACTGTTGTGTGTGCCTATGCTGTAATGTTTAGGGCCTGCAATTCTTCAGAATAGTTGGAGCAAAATATCCATGCAGGTGTGCATGTGGATTAATGTCTGCAATATGCCCAGACCTTAATCTGTGTCGGACGATTTCAGTAGGTTGATGACTGTTCTAGGTTGCAAATTCAATCCATTCTTTCTCCAATAATCATCTTCCTATTTCAACACATGGTTCTCACATTTTCCCCAGTAACTGTTATCAATATTTAATAGCGCTGAGTTAGTATCTTGACGTCAGACAATTTGAATTTAGTATTATCAGCTCCCACCTGTTCTTTAATTTTACACAGCACAAGTTCTATAGGGTTTAAATGAGAATGGTAAGGCGGAAGTCTCAAGCACCTGTGGCTATGCAATTCTATCATCTTGTCGATTTGATATTTCTGGCTTTTTTGCGTGTTTTGCAAGGGACAGCAACCCTAGCTTGAAGAAAGTTTCTGGAAGTGGTATATTTTTCCTTCGGAGCCACATCATTATTGCTTCCTTTGTGCTCGATGCCGTAGGTATTTTGTCATCTTTGACATCAACATTCTGATACGATGCATTTTTCATAATTAGGCAATTGGTATATCTAGTGTTGGAAGCACTGTTTTCTCGAACCAATCTCTAAATACATTACCACTCCTCTCATAATGATAATCCCTATAGTCTGTATGTTTTGATACGAACACGAGTCCAGCACTATGTAGAAAGCCATACTTCATACTACCTCTATTGCCAAACGCTGTCCTTTACTACTTAGTACATATATCTTCCATCCACTGATTGCCATTCCTTTTCATTTGTGTGATGCGCAATGATTTAGGTTTCATCCAAATACACTATGTCATAATTTTCTTTGCGCATTTCTCTTATGTTACGTAGATACTTGCTTCTCATAGCTCCTAAATGCGGTTGCTCGCAAATGATATTTCTACCTCCTTTGTATTTTCTAAACGTGAAGCCTAATGAGCTTATAATTTTCTACAAAGTTGTTTTGTATATCTCTATGTCATTGTTCTTTCTCAACCAAACTCTAAGTTTTCTTACAGTCACTGTTTCTTTGGTATCCAACATATTTATAATAGCTTGTCTTTTGACCTGCTTTTCATAGCTGTCCACAATTACCTTTCTACCTACGACTTGCGTATTGCGTGGTGGTTTCATTCCAGATTCTTGCACCCATCATCAAAATGACCGTTTACTCAAATTCAATTGCTCTGCTCTTTTCTCGGGATTTGTAATATTATTAAAAAGTTTCATGCGATCAACTTCTTGACAAACATATGTGTACAACTTCATAGCGAAACTTTGAAGTGTATACAATTTCACATTCAATCCTATTCTACAATATTCACACATTCAAATGTTGGCCATAAATGGGAAGGTAATATAAAATAATAATGTTTCACGAAAGCACCCACTATATGTACAATCATTGACGACACCACTGGACACTTCCGTTACACAATGTGATGTGCTTTTCATAAGGAAATTCTCGTGCACCACAGAGAAAATTCACTGTTGAACACAGATTTTTCCGTGTGAAGGTGTAATTTTTATCCGCATATTCTTCACAGAACATCGCAGTCAACACCAGCATTTTACCGCTGTTGTTGATTTCTTGGCAAAATTACGCTCAGTAGTTTGTCATTGCTTTCTGAGCACTTATCCCGTAAGTCACCAACGCGGCGATAACCTCCTTCAATTCTCGCGCGCTGCGTTACCCTACGTGGATAAATGGGATTACGGAGAAAGTCGTTTAACGCCTAGGCCAGGGAGCCCGGCGAAGGTGTAATACATTTCATAATATTCACTTCATCTCTGACCCGTAAATTATATACCGCATACAAACAAACATTGAGATGTGCTGTACAATCTCTAGAACAAAAATTATTTTGTTGGGTGGACGTAATAATAAAGTTATACGCCAAAACGCATCATTTTCCTTCACTTGGTTATTGAGTTATAGAACTTTACACGGGGACAAACAATTGAGAACGCACTATAGTCGCCCTATTTCATTAAGCCGTGGTCTGGATCATGTGATGGCCTAATACATTAAGTAATCGTCTATATCCTATTGTTGTTTTGTTCTCTTTCAGTCAAGTATCACTCTGGGTTCAAACCAATCTCATTATGTGGGTACCGAGCAGCGCCATCTATGTCTTCTGTACGAGGGGCTGGTCATGTCTGTTTTGGAGTATGCAATGGCAATCCTGACTCTCAGCCATAAGCAGATAGAAAGGATGGAAAGGATACAGAATGAAGCTATGCGCATTATTCTTGGATGTACAAGAGATACAGCATGCAGGGCGATGCGCTACCTTCTTGATTTTCCAACCATTGAAGAGAGAATACAAGTTTGCAGGGCACGCGCCTACCTCAGAATTAACGCAAACACACAACATCCACTGCATAGTGAAATTAGGAAGGTGAAGGGCAGCAGGTTAAAAAGAGGACGGTCGTGGATGGGTCAAGCCGAAGACATTCTTCAACAGGTGTGTTCACTTGAGGACTTAGAACCTGGCGAGGAGTGGGTGCAAGTGCCAACAGACTTCTGCACATCCTTTTCAGTTTGCATCCAACTAGATAGAAAATGCAGACAAGAAAATCCGGCTGCTGTTGAGGCTGAAGTACAAGCGTTGATTTTCGAGAATTTGCTAGACGGTGACGCGGTCATCTACACAGATGGGTCGGTCGTCCGACATGTGAGAAGCTCATGGGCCTTTACAGCTCGGGCCGGAGGGAGAATTGTGAAGGAGGAATCTGGTGCTTTCACTGAAACCACAAGTAGCCTGACCATGGAAGTCATGGCAGTAAGTAAAGCAATAACATGGCTCGAGACACAGACATTCACTAGGGCTTGTTTCCTTAGCGACTCAATGAACATGATCAAGAGGATAGAGGAGGGGTCGATCCGAAGAGAATGGTTGCTGCCTCTGAAGCGGTCTCGGCTGGCAAAGATTAGTTTCATCTTCGTGCCAGGTCATGCGGGAGTACAAGGAAATGAGCGGGCTGACAAGCTCGCAGGTGAGGCTACTGTGGAGGGCGGACGCGCCATGGACCAGGCTGACATTCTGAATTCTCTACGAGAAGTGAGACTTTTGCGAGAACCAAGTGATGACTGTGAATCTACAACAATGGCCAGACTGCGGGAGCAGCAAATTAAAAGAGGGGTGGCCAAACAAGAACACTACGCAGGAAGCCAAAGAAGATTGATAAACGAACACAGAACTGGCGTCGTTAGCCGCTACACGCTGCGGGATTTGCTGAGGAGGGGATCCGAGCACTTATGGACTGAATGGTTCGATGTGCAACGAGGATGATCTGTCGACTAACTAACTAACTAACTATGTGGGTACCGAGCATTTGTCTGTTTTCTTGGTAGTATATGAGAAGAGTAGGCGGCGAGGAAGGGCACTCGTCACCCCAGCTCATTAAGCCGATGTTTCAATTATGTGATGACATAAGACGTCACATCGCTGGGGAATTAACAGGCGGACAGATTGGCTGGCTCGGCAAAACTTGGTAGAGTATTGATGCATGACAAAACAGACGTGGTTGCGGCCTTGTGGGAGAACGTGTACACCTCGGAGGAGCAAATGGATCACCATAGTCTGGTAAGAATGAGGCAGCAAGGTGTGACGGGGGGATCTGGCCGACGATCGACGCTCAGAGGAAAGGCGAGACGGACATATAATCAGATTGCTACTGGAACTATTAGTGTTGGAACTCTTCGCTGACTGCTGATGATGTTAACGGAGCGCTTATGGGAATGTCCCGAATGCTGTGATGTCGGTTCCTAAATCAATCAATCAATCAATCAATCAATCAATCGCCTGTCTGCTACCGGGGCGCCACCAGTGAAAGTAAAGCCATTACAAAGGATTCGCCTAAGAATGGCTACATTCGCGCTTTTGAAAGAAAAAAAAAATATTCAACGGTCAACCAATCATGACCGGCCTACAAAGGGTTTGGCATACTTCATTCGGAGATGTAAATTCATCAGGCGAAAAGGAGAACATTTCACACTCACATATAAATAACTGACATGGAACCGAATCATATGCCATCTCCGCAATGAATGTTAACTGTAATGAGTCTGTAACACTATCTATCTCACAAATCTACCCAGCCTAAATGTGGAACCTGGGAAATAAAGGCGATCGGTGGGCTACTTACCACATCACCATTGAGTGCCGATTTCTCTGTAATATGCTGGTAAAATGCTGGTGTTGACAGCGGTGTCCTGTAATACGACATATGAATAAAAGTACCATATACCCAATACGTGTGCAAGGATCCTTCATTTTACATGTCCCACATCCTCTCTCCGTCCTCTACAAGGTGTATGTAGGTCATCTTCCGCAGCCGTCACCTCTTGGTCTTGTCCACCAACTTGCCACAAGAAGCTACTTGTAAGGTTACTTCGATTAGAGATGACTGCCTCCTGCCATAATGACGTCTCACAGCTGTGCTTTTCTCACCTTTGCTGTCGCATAATGTCAACGCCTGCTGTTAACGCTCATTGTCAACGCTTGACGTAAACGCCTGATGTCAACGCTCATTGTCAACGCCTGATGTCAACGCCTGATGTCAACGCTCATTGTCAACGCCTGATATCAACGTCTGATGTCAACGCCTGATGTTAACGCCTGATGTCAACGCCTGACGTTAACGCCCATTGTCAACGTCTGATGTCAACACCCGATGTCAACGCTCATTGGTAACGCCTGATGTCAACGCCTGATATCAACGCCTGATGTCAACGCTCACTGTCAAAACCTGATGTCAAGGCTCATTGTCAACGCCTGATGTCAACGCCTGATGTCAACACTCACTGTCAAAGCCTGATGTCAACGCCCACTGCCAAAGCCTGATGTCAAAGCCTGATGTCAACGTCTGATGTCAACGCACATTGTCAACTCCTGATTTCAACGCTCACTGTCAAAGCCTGATGTCGACGCTTGATGTCAACGCTCATTGTCAACTCCTGATATCAACGCACATTGTCAACGTCTGATGTCAAAGCTCATTGTCAAAGCCTGAAATCGACGCTTGATGTCAATGCTCATTGTCAACGCCTGATGTCAACGATCATTGTCAAAGCCTGATGTCAACGCACATTGTCAACGTCTGATGTCAACGCTCACTGTCAAAGCCTGATGTCGACGCTTGATGTCAACGCTCATTGTCAACGCCTGATGTAAATGCTCACTTTCAAAGCCTGATGTCAAAGCCTTACGTCAATGCTCAATGTTAAAGCCTGATGTCAAAGCCTGAAGTCAACGCCTGATGTCAACGCCTGATGTCAATGCCTGATGTCAAAGCCTGATGTCAACGCCTGAAGTCAACGCCTGATGTCAAAGCCTGATGTCAACGTCTGATGTCAACGCCTGATGTCAACGTCTGATGTAAACGCTCACTGTCAAAGCCTGATGTCAACGCTCACTGTCAAAGCCTGATGTCAACGCCTATTGTAAACGTCTGATATCGGTGATATGTCTTGTAACTTCTCTACATGTTCACTGTCCAAAACGTATTTAACATCCTGGATTTATTTTGCATCCACATGTTGTGCAACTAAGCATATCATATAGCTGAGATGTCAATTGAAACGAGAAAAAGAGTGTTGAGGTGCTGCATAGAGCCTGTTCTTTTGTATGGATGTGAAAGTTGGACAATGTGCAGTCAAGCTGAAAAACATCTGATGGCTGCAGAAATGTCGTTTCTGAGGAGAATGCAAAGAATACCATGGACAAACAGAAAAACCAATGACCAAGTACTACAGGAGACAAATGAAAATCGTAAATTGATTAGAGAAATTAGACGTAGACAGTGAACATTTTTTGGTCATATTATGAGAAGAAATGGATTGAAGAACTTAGTGACAACTGGCAAGATCGAGGGGAACAAATCAAAGGGAAGACCCATAAGTAAATACCTGGATGGGATGGCCACATGGCATGGACGAGACAGGAACACTGAGCTGATCCACGACTCTGATGATCGAGTGAAATGGCGAGTCATGACCGCCCACGCTTTCCGGCATGGCACATGATTTATTGATAGGAACACACTAGACCATACAAAAATAGTGAAAGCTATAGAAACACACTAGACCATGCAAAAATAGTGAAAGTTATAGTAACACACAAGACCATACACAGATAATGAAAGCTATAGTAACACACTAAACCATACAAAAATATTGAAATCTTTAGTAACACACTAGACCATAAAACGTAGTGAAAGCTTTATTAGACCATACACAAATACTGAAAGTTATAGTAACACACTAGACCATACACAAATAGTTAAAGCTATAGTAACACACTAGGCCATACACAAATAGTGAAAGTTATAGTAACACACTAATCCATGCAAAAATATTGAAAGCTATAATAGCATACCAGACCATACAAACGTAGTGAAAACTATAGCAACACACTAGACCATACACAAATATTGAAAGCTCTAGTACCACACTAGATCATACAAATATATTTAAAGCTATAGTAACACAATATACAATACAAACGTAGTGAAAGCTATAGTAACACACTAGACCATACACAAATAGTGAAAGCTCTAGTAACACACTAGATCATACAAATATATTTAAAGCTATAGTAACACAATAGACCATACAAACGTAGTGAAAGCTATAGTAACACACTAGATCATACACAAATAGTGAAAGCTATAGTAACACACTGGATCATACACAAATAGTGAAAGCTATAGTAACACACTAGACCATACACAAATAGTGAAAGCTATAGTAACACACTAGATCATACAAATATATTTAAAGCTATAGTAACACACTAGACCATACACAAATAGTGAAAGCTATAGTAACACACTAGATCATACAAATATATTTAAAGCTATAGTAACACACTAGACCATACACAAATAGTGAAAGCTATAGTAACACACTAGACCATACACAAATAGTGAAAGCTATAGTAACACACTAGATCATACAAATATATTTAAAGCTATAGTAACACAATATACCATACAAACGTAGTGAAAGCTATAGTAACACACTAGACCATACACAAATAGTGAAAGCTCTAGTAACACACTAGATCATACAAATATATTTAAAGCTATAGTAACACAATAGACCATACAAACGTAGTGAAAGCTATAGTAACATTCTGGATCATACACAAATAGTGAAAGCTATAGTCACACACTAGATCATACAAATATATTTAAAGCTATAGTAACACACTAGACCATACACAAATAGTGAAAGCTATAGTAACACACTAGATCATACAAATATATTTAAAGCTATAGTAACACACTAGACCATACACAAATAGTGAAAGCTATAGTAACACACTAGATCATACAAATATATTTAAAGCTATAGTAACACACTAGACCATACACAAATAGTGAAAGCTCTAGTAACACACTAGATCATACAAATATATTTAAAGCTATAGTAACACAATAGACCATACAAACGTAGTGAAAGCTATAGTAACACACTAGATCATACACAAATAGTGAAAGCTATAGTAACACACTGGATCATACACAAATAGTGAAAGCTATAGTAACACACTAGACCATACACAAATAGTGAAAGCTATAGTAACACACTAGATCATACAAATATATTTAAAGCTATAGTAACACACTAGACCATACACAAATAGTGAAAGCTATAGTAACACACTAGATCATACAAATATATTTAAAGCTATAGTAACACACTAGACCATACACAAATAGTGAAAGCTATAGTAACACACTAGACCATACACAAATAGTGAAAGCTATAGTAACACACTAGATCATACAAATATATTTAAAGCTATAGTAACACAATATACCATACAAACGTAGTGAAAGCTATAGTAACACACTAGACCATACACAAATAGTGAAAGCTCTAGTAACACACTAGATCATACAAATATATTTAAAGCTATAGTAACACAATAGACCATACAAACGTAGTGAAAGCTATAGTAACATTCTGGATCATACACAAATAGTGAAAGCTATAGTCACACACTAGATCATACAAATATATTTAAAGCTATAGTAACACACTAGACCATACACAAATAGTGAAAGCTATAGTAACACACTAGATCATACAAATATATTTAAAGCTATAGTAACACACTAGACCATACACAAATAGTGAAAGCTATAGTAACACACTAGATCATACAAATATATTTAAAGCTATAGTAACACACTAGACCATACACAAATAGTGAAAGCTCTAGTAACACACTAGATCATACAAATATATTTAAAGCTATAGTAACACAATAGACCATACAAACGTAGTGAAAGCTATAGTAACACACTAGATCATACACAAATAGTGAAAGCTATAGTAACACACTGGATCATACACAAATAGTGAAAGCTATAGTAACACACTAGACCATACACAAATAGTGAAAGCTATAGTAACACACTAGATCATACAAATATATTTAAAGCTATAGTAACACACTAGACCATACACAAATAGTGAAAGCTATAGTAACACACTAGATCATACAAATATATTTAAAGCTATAGTAACACACTAGACCATACACAAATAGTGAAAGCTATAGTAACACACTAGACCATACACAAATAGTGAAAGCTATAGTAACACACTAGATCAGACAAATATATTTAAAGCTATAGTAACACAATATACCATACAAACGTAGTGAAAGCTATAGTAACACACTAGACCATACACAAATAGTGAAAGCTCTAGTAACACACTAGATCATACAAATATATTTAAAGCTATAGTAACACAATAGACCATACAAACGTAGTGAAAGCTATAGTAACATTCTGGATCATACACAAATAGTGAAAGCTATAGTCACACACTAGATCATACAAATATATTTAAAGCTATAGTAACACACTAGACCATACACAAATAGTGAAAGCTATAGTAACACACTAGATCATACAAATATATTTAAAGCTATAGTAACACACTAGACCATACACAAATAGTGAAAGCTATAGTAACACACTAGATCATACAAATATATTTAAAGCTATAGTAACACACTAGACCATACACAAATAGTGAAAGCTATAGTAACAGACTAGACCATACACAAATAGTGAAAGCTATAGTAACACACTAGATCATACAAATATATTTAAAGCTATAGTAACACACTAGATCATACAAATATATTTAAAGCTATAGTAACACACTAGATCATACAAATATATTTAAAGCTATAGTAACACAATATACCATACAAACGTAGTGAAAGCTATAGTAACACACTAGACCATACACAAATAGTGAAAGCTCTAGTAACACACTAGATCATACAAATATATTTAAAGCTATAGTAACACAATAGACCATACAAACGTAGTGAAAGCTATAGTAACATTCTGGATCATACACAAATAGTGAAAGCTATAGTAACACACTAGACCATACACAAATAGTGAAAGCTATAGTAACACACTAGATCATACAAATATATTTAAAGCTATAGTAACACACTAGATCATGCAAATATATTTAAAGCTATAGTAACACACTAGATCATACATATATATGTAAAGCTATAGTAACACAATAGACCATACAAACGTAGTGAAAGCTATAGTAACACACTGGATCATACACAAATAGTGAAAGCTATAGTAACACACTAGACCATACACAAATAGTGAAAGCTATAGTAACACACTAGGCCATACACAAATAGTGAAAGCCGTAGAACCATGCAGGGACTTGAACGTGCCGCCGTCAAGTGAAGACGGCGCCTGGCTGAAGCAACAAGTGTAAAATATACTTGTAGCGACGTGCCCGAAAGGATAGCGCCTCTCGCTCTTAAACTTCCGATGCGCTGATGGTGTGGTATGGAGTATCCAATACCTAGACCAGCATTAAGTTGGACTTAAACGTTGACTTTGCTTTCAAAAAGCAATGACAAACTGTTGAATGTAAAATGACCTAGAAAATAAATCTAGGGTTAATCAAGACGTCATCAAAAGGACATCCAACCATTTTTACAAATTTTATAATAAATAGCTTGGCGCCGACACGGTTCACTAATTAAACATAAACTAAATACTTGCGACGCGCAAATGTAACGTATACATAAAGGAGTGTGTTCATGCACAGAGGGAAGGTTTTCTCAGAACCTTTAACGTATCCGTGTGCAGGGACATCAAGATCCAGCCCCAGATGTTACGGTTGAATCATTTAGTTCACTTTACCTGGCCATAGTGGTTACAACGATTTTGTTTCTCTCTCTCTCTCTCTCTCTCTCTCTCTCTCTCTCTCTCTATATATATATATATATATATATATATATATATATATATATATATATATATATATATATATATATATATATATATATTTGTGTGTGTGTGTGTATTCTTTGTATCTCTATTCATATCTCCCTCTTTCTCTCCCTTTATTTCTACTCTCTTTATCTCTACTCTCTGTCACTGTAACTCTCCAACTACTCAGTTTCTCTCTAAATGTGCATATGCCTACTTTCTCTCTCTCTCTCTCTCTCTCTCTCTCTCTCTCTCTCTCTCTCTCTCTCTCTCTCTCTCTCTCTACTATCTCGCTTTCAACTCTCTGTCTCTCTGTTTCTCTGCTCTCTCTTTCTGTCTCTCTTTCTTGGGCAGGCATACATACAAGCACAGACATGCAGAGTCGGATATTCAAACATATGGATATACATACTACATGTAGATAAACAAACTAACAAAACGAAATACTCAACCAGACAGAAAGACAGACTGAAAGACAGACAGACATATATGAAATCGAGATAAATAAATATTATAATTTATTATATTTAAAAACCTGGTCACCACCCGGGAACCAAAACAATTGCCGATGACCCTCTCAGCACTGGTTATCTTGAGTTTCCTGTTCTCTCTCGTAAGCATCTCCCTGATCTCGTCGTTGGTGAGATGGGTCTTGACTCGTTTGATGACCCATCGTTTCATCGTGCGGTGTTGGGTGGCTTCTACTGTGATGCCGTGGGGAAGCTTGATGTCGGCTTCCTCTTGTTGTGAAATCTTCTGCGTTAGTGCGGTGGTCTTGGAGTTCTTGCTGAGACCATTATTCCATCAGGTATTTTGCGTAGCTGGGTGATGTTGTGTCTTCCCAGCTCGTTTTCCAACAGACTCTGTATCTTGTCTGTTGGTAGCGCCGACAGTTTGGCCTCCCCAACGCTTGTTTGTTTCAGTGGGAATTTGCAGCCTGAATGTCCATGACTGGATGTAAGATACGGCGCTCAGACATCTAGAGTATCCACTGTCAGGCAACCAACCACAGACAGAAACTCATATATTTGTTTCCTCCAAAGGATTTAGAATTGGACTTGCGGGCCCGTCTTATCGCTATTTTATTTGAGCTATATTTCACTTGCTCGTACTAGGTCCACTCACAAAATTGGAGCTGTGTTTCAATTGTTCATACAATGTCCACTCACAACATTGGAGCTGTGCTTCACTTGTTCATACGATGTCCATGCTAAACAAACACAATTTCACAGACAGAAAGAAATAAGAAATCAAAAGATAACAAAAACACAAAGATTTAATAGATGATACACTGACATGTACACTGGATGTGGATGAGACAAATATACAATGCTTCAAATACAGTTTCGTTTCTGTAATAATCAATTTTATTAAATTTACACTTCTGTAATTTATATAGCGAACATTTTCATCTCATCAGCACAAAACATCATTCCTAAGGAAAGATACAAAAATCTACAACAGACATAACGCTCAAGAGCGAAAGAGGAAAAGAGACAATTAAAGCAACCAGGAATAGGACCAAGTAACTCCACCTACAAAATCAGCACGAGACAAATCTGAAGATCTGTCGAGGAGGACAATAAGAAGTTTGTTAGTAATTGTAATAAAATAGAGCATCTCCATTTGTAAGGCAAAGATGGAAACTTGTTAAAGGAAATCAGAGGTTTAACAGGCGAATTCAGACCATTATACATGGAATAAATGATAGAAATGGCGACACTTTAACAGAAAGCAACGATATACTAGAACTACGGAAGAGTCCTGTGGATCAGTGTACGAAGATACGACAAAGAGCCCAGATAATACACAAGAAGGTTTAGAGTAAGAACCATAACCTTGATTAGAGGCAGTGCTATCAGCAATATAACGTCTGAAGAAAGGGAAATCACCAGGCTGTGACCAAGTACATGGGAAGAAAAGGAGAAGCTAGCGTCCATCATGCCCTGTGTGTGAAGATCTGGAATAGCGATAGTTGACCAAAAACATGGAAGCGAACAATCTACATCCCATTACCAAAGAGAGGAAAGCTGAAACTGTTTGAACAAATTATAGAAGCATTTCATTGATAAATCATGCCAGGAATATCCTCTTGCGAATCATCATGGAGGGGACTGACAGAACATTAGAATATGAATTACAGGAAGTACAGGTAGGTGTCAGACTGGGCAGAGACATCAAACACCATACTACACACGAGAACAATCCTTGAGAAATGCCGGATTGATTGATTGATTGATTTAGGAACCGACATCACAGCATTCGGGACATTCCCATAAGCGCTCCGTCCCCATCCACAGCAACCAGCGAAGAGTTCCAACACTAATAGTTCCAGTAGCAATCTGATTATATGTCCGTCTCGCCTTTCCTCTGAGCGTCAAGCGTCGGCCAGATCCCCTCGTCACTCCTCGCTGCCTCATTCTAACCAGACCATGGTGATCCATTTGCTCCTCCGAGGTGTACACGTGCTCCCACAAGAAATGCCGGAATGACATACTTGCTTCATAGACCAGCAAGGCCTTCGATTGTGTTCAGAATCATAAATTGTGGAACATCATGAGTGATATGGAGTTTGCAACATATTTGATCAGCCTAACTCAGTTATCATATTATGATCAACATGGAGCTATCAAATCGGTGTGAGCTGCAAATGGGAGTAAGACAGGGCTGTATTATCTCTCCATACATATTCTACATGTATCCATTTATAGTTGATGAACATAAAATCCCAGAAGTTAGATATGTAGATGAAACAGTTCTCCTCTCAAATAGGGCTAACGGATGAGAAGAGCTGATCCTTCCTGTCAAGAGACACAGTGTCAGAATCTCTAATGTCTCCAACCGAGATGCAGTAACATCGTTACGCCCGCCAGGCGAATAGTCTCCAACCGGGATGCAGTAACATCGTTACGCCCGCCAGGCGAGTACCAGTTACCTGCCCGCAGGTTGCTGGCTGACGTGATAGTCAGCGGTCAGGCAAGGACAAAGCAAGACGCACGCAGTCCTCGTGAAGCCAATCCACAGGGCAAGCGCTGTGCGGGGAAACCGGCAGACGGCTTGGGAACTCGGACATGACAGGACGTGTGGGTTGAGAAAGGCTTCGTGTAGTTCTGTGCCCGAAAGTCGAGTGCTTGTATATCTTGTGAGATAGACTGTGAAGCTGTGGGTTTTGTCTGTAAGTGTACTGATGTATTGTATATGTATAGTAATGATCATCACATGCCAAACTAGATCGTAGTGCATGTGAATTGTAAATAAATCCATTGAACTTAGTGTCATTGTGTGTCAAGTCCAATCATTTTGTACTTGTACTTGTCTCACATATGTTAGGTCCAACGAGCCAGGTTTAAGATCCTGACATGTGTGACCGTGGAAGGCTCGTCCCCTTAGATTGTTTGAACGTGGAGAACTTAGATTGTTTGAACTTGTAAACGTGTAAAACATCGGTGATTGTGTAACTTGTCGCCATTTTGAACTTGTCGCCATTTTGAACTTGTCGCCATTTTGACCTTGTCGCCATCTTGTAAACATGATGTCTATGTCCTTACTGAATGTCATCGTGATGTAAGTGATGTACCACCATAGTAATAGATTGTTGAAATATATCCAGATTGTATTTGTGAAGTTAGTTGTGGAAAGCAGAAAGTTTGGGAAAGAACGTGACTTGTGATCTGGAAAAAAAAAATTGTTGACCGACGACATTACGACCTACAATTACACTCAACGCCATACAAACCTAATTAAAACTTAGTGACAAGCATACACATCACATAAAGGTAGATTCTAACTTATTTACTCCCAAAAGAAAGCAGGTTTTCTGTGCCATCTGAAACCGTTGCCCGTAGAGGTCATATGTCCTTGAAGTAGCGACCCTACAGTTCCTAGCCCTGGTGTGAACCGTTCTCCACCGCATCCAGTACACTTGAGTATATTTTTTGTATATACTTTCGGATGCAAATTTGGGCATAAATTGTAAGTTCAACAAGATTGTAAATTTTTCATGTTACTAACACCTTGTAACAAATTGTGTGTCTGATAACTCATTTTCATTTAAACATTCCATCATGTCTTCGTTAAACGACTTCATCGAGATGGGTTTAAAGCTAAAGTTAACTGGTGACGAGTTAACAAAGTGGAGTGAAACAAAATATTCTGAATACCACGAACGCGAGGAAAGAGCTGCTGAAAGAGCTGCCAAGCAAGCAGAGGCAGCATTAAAACAGGCAGAGCTAGAATTATCTGCGAAAACGAAATAGGCAGAGCTAGAATTATCTGCGAAAACGAAACAGGCAGAGCTAGAATTATCTGCGAAAACGAAACAGGCAGAGCTAGAATTATCTGCGAAAACAAAACAAGCGGAGTTAGATACTGAATTGAGGAAGGCAGAAATAGCAGCTCAAAGTAAACGAGAGGAGCTTGAATTACAACTCAAAATTAAACAACTTGAAACCGATACTGCCATAGACAAAGAGTCTAAGAAATCTGAAAGACTGGAAAAAGAAAACCAGTACCAAAAGTAACAAGGTATTGTGAGAAATTATACCTCTGGTGACTGCATTGCAGCGTTCACCCAAAATTTTGAAACCTTAATGGACCACTATCAGGTCCCAGTTTCTGAGTGGAACATTATTTATATGAGAAGTTTGTCAGGGGAACCTCTGAAAGTCATAGAGACTTTCCCCAAAGACCTCAGAAAAGATTACCACTATCTAAAGTTAAAAATTATGGCACATTTTATGCTAGATGAGGCAGGTTACAGAGAGCAATTCATCAAACTGAGTCCAAAACCTACTCAAACGTTCTCTGACTATGTCTCCGTAGTCCGAGACGTATTTACAAAATGGCTTTCAGCAGCCAAAGTAAATAAAGACTTTCATAAGTTAGAAGACCTCATCATCAGGGATAAAATCATCACATCCCTTCCATCATCATTTTCAAAATTTTTGCTAGAGAATGAATGTACGAGTGTAGAACAGATTGAGAGACGTGGTTCGGCTTACGATACAGCCAATAAACATTGTTTTGCTAGTGAGCCTACTGATACAGACTTCTTAGCAGCTGCTAACTATGAAAAACCTCGATCAGAACCCTACAATAGGCAAAGAACATATAAGCCTACTTCTGAGAAATACAATCATTGTAGATTTTGTAACATTTCACACCACCAAGGTGAAATGTGTGACAAGAATCCGGAATATCTTACATACTTACAGAACTTACAGATAAGGAACGTAAAACCTTTAAAAATGCACGAAAATGCTTCCTCTGTAAAGCGTACGGCCACTGGCGGCATGCGTGTAAAGGAAGGCAAATGACCAAGAAAGCAAATGCCGCCTTATTTGACAGTTCATCATCAGATGAAGAACATTCAGAAAATCACCCTGTGAACTCAGCGCAGGCTTTTGACATGTTTAATTCACATAATGTACTATTTGTAATACCTTTTATGAAGATGGCATTTTAACATGCGGCCACTCCATTCCTATTGCCAATGAGGAAGCTAATTTGGTAATAGATTCCAAAGGCAGAATAAACATCCACCAGGGATATGTGAATGGGAAGCCTGCTACAGTCCTTCGTGACACCGGAAGTTCTCTTATAGGATTAAAGAGAAAGTTCATAATGCCTACAGACTATACAGACAGGCACGTAACATGCAGAACATTCTCTGGAAATATCGAAAAGTACCCATTAGCATGGGCATATATTCAGACACCATTCCTCACTGGCTGGGAAAGTAAAATGCGCTGCATTAACTAACCCTGTGTGTGATATTATCATTGGGAACTTACCAGAGGTGAATGATATGCCTCATAATATTACATCTGTTTGCATTGATGATAACATAACATCATCACCATCACATGTCATCATTGAAAGTATGTTATCACCAGATGAATGTATGGTAGCTAATGGAGCACTAACATCTAATGAAATCATTGACCAAAATGTTTCATCACCATCTGATATCATTGAATATGTGAACGCAGTAACCAGATCTACTGCTAGAGTGCAAGATGAAATTAATCAAACTGAGGCTATAGAAATGCTTAGCCCAGTGATACTGCCTCCTAAAACCATGCAGGAGAATTTTGTAACAGCCCAAAAGGCTGATCCTTCATTATCTAAATATTTTAATCTGATCGGCCAAAAGCCAAAGGTAACTAAAAATGCAAGATGGCATTTTGCTCTGAAAAATTGCATCCTCACCAGGTACTATACCAGAGGTAACAGCACCACAGAGCAAACTGTTTTGCCAATTGAATACCGTAAGCAAGCCTTACATCTTGCCCATGATATACCTCTTGCAGGGCATATGGCATACTCCAAGACCAGATCAAGATTACTAACACAGTTTTATTGGCCAAGATTCTGCAATGACATTAAGCAATATTGTAGAAGTTGTGATATCTGCCAAAAACTAGTGAAAAAAGGTAAACACCCACAGGCCAAATTACAAATTACCGACTTAGCCAGTCGACGTTTTGAGAAAATATCTGTCGACATAGTGGGCCCTCTGAATCAAGTAACATCCAGAGGGAATAGATTTATCGTTACCATCATCGATTTATGTAGCCGCTGGACTGAAGCGATTCCTTTAAAGAACATAACTGCCAACGATATCATGGAAGTTTTCTTCCATATATTTTCACGAATAGGATTTCCAGACACTATCCTATCAGATAGGGGAAGCCAATTCATTGCAGCATCTACTCAAGCTTTCACCAAAATGTTAGGGGTGAAACAATGTTTCAATTCACCATACCATCCTCACTCAACGGGAATCATAGAAAAATTTAACGGGGATTTGAAGCATATGCTTGCTAAAGTCACGCAAGAATATCCCAAAAACTGGGACGTATATTTGCCTGCTATACTTTTTTGCTTATCGCGAGGTCCCACATTCTAGTACTGGATTCTCTCCTTTTGAACTTATCTATGGTGCCAAACCACGTGGCCCATTGAGTATCTACCATTCAATGTTAACTGAAGCCACCCCTTTACTTAAACCCATATCATCATACGTATATGTCACATCATTGCGTGAAAGAATCATCAAATCTTGTACTATTGCAAAAAAGCACTAAAACTATCTGGTGCTACATATAGACAATACGCAGACAAAGGTAACAGGACAATAACGTCGACACCTGGACAGGACGTACTTCTCCTCTTACCTAGTGACCGACACTTATTGACTGACTCTTGGCAAGGACCATTTAAAGAAATAAGACAGATTTCAACTGTAGACTATGAGATTCAAATAAAAGACAAACATAAAATATTCCACATCAATATGCTAAGACCATACCACAACAGAGACAACGAACAAGACGATGCAACAGCCTGTACAGTTATAATAGACCATGAAGTTGACGAAGATAGTGACGAAATTCCAACACCTGCATTAGACACGACAAACTGCTTGAAAGAAATCAAAATAAACCCAAATTTAACTCAAGCAGAAACAGACAGCTGCAAACATCTCATACAACAGTACAACACCATCTTCTCCAACAACCCAGGACAAACAGAATTAGTACAACATCACATCACGCTCACTTCAAACACACCAATAAAATGCAGACCTTACACCATTCCATTTCATTACAAAGAAAACTTACATCAAGAGATCATTAGCTTAGAGAAAAACATCATTAGACGATCCCAATCACAGTTTTCGTCTCCAATGGTCATGGTACGCAAAAAGGACAACACGATAAGACTCTGTGTAGATTATCGAAAATTAAATAAAATAACACTTTTAGATCTGGAACCAATGACCAACTGCGAAGATCTACTGACAGAACTGACAGACTCTAGGTACTTTACGAAATTGGATATGACTAAAGGTTATTGGCAGATAACGGTACACGAGCAGAGCAGACATCTAACAGCCTTTGCCACACCTTGGGGACTGTACGAATGGTGCAAATTGCCATTTGGGCTAGTCAATGCCCCAGCGACATTCGTACGCACGACACGACTCTTACTTGTGGACATAACAAACATTATCTGTTACATGGACGACATTTGTGTTCACACAAAGACGATGACAGACCACATAAAGACATTACAGCAGACATTTGAACGGATCAGACAGCACGGACTGACTGTGAAGCCTACAAAAGTTGACATAGCCTATCAAGAAATCTTCTTTTTAGGGTATAAAATATCTAATGGCTTTGTCACAACAGACGATAACATCGTGTCTAAAATACGGAAACTCTCACTTCCGACTACCAAGAAACAAGTCAGAAGTGTGTTAGGACTATTAAATTATTAAAGGCAGTTCATACCAGATTTTGCTGAACTGACAGAGAAATTTACTAACCTATTAACGAAAAACCAGCCTGAAAAGATTGTAAACAATGAATGCCTAAAATTTGCATTCCAGAAAGTGTTATCTTATTTTTCTGAGAATAGTTTAAAGAATCCCATTCTCAAATTGCCAAATTTACATATTCCTTTCAGATTACGCACAGACGCGAGCTCCGTGGCGATTGGGGCAGTTCTGTTACAGGAACATGACAACATTCTACACCCTGTATACTACGTCTCTAGAAAATTGAAACCAAGAGAACGCGCTTGGTCGACACCACAATTAGAAGCCCTTGCTCTAGTGGTGGGTATAACTAAATTGTCCAGATTCCTCCTGGGACGGCATTTTATTGTAGAGTAAGATAATAGTCCATTAAAATTTATTACTTCAGGAGTGCCGACAAACCAGATGATAGCGCGATGGTCACTTTTGCTGCAAGATTACAGCTTTTAAGTGCGACATATCGCTGGCAGAACCAACACGATTGCTGATCTTTTGTCCCGTTGTCCGAACGACCCAGTAAGCACTAATGTCTGAGTGCAGTGTGTTAGAAAACACTCAGACCAACACAGCCATCAGTGAAGTTTTTTTTTCAGGGAAGCTGTGTACATCTATTATGCGATGTGATAGGGTTCATTCCCACTGCAAATATTTTTTCTTATTTTATTATTAGTGTAGTAATCGTCTTGAATAATTGCGTAATGTGTGTGAGAAAGCGAACAATATTAATTGTATATATTATGAAATAAGAACAGTGCCACATGCGCTCATAACTTACCTCAAGCGAACTATTCAAGTTATCAGTGGTATCTGCGAGTGGAACATATCCAGTGATATTTTAATCCGTGAACGAAAGAGTGAACTGAACTGTGACATTTACACCACTGCAGTCAATCGCAATCCAGAAGTTTTCCAGCGAAACAACGAACACATTAACTATCAGAACAATTTCACATTCCGAATTGCTACGGACGAAAGAGTGAACTGAACTGTGACATTTACACCACTGCAGTCAATCGCAATCCAGAAGTTTTCCAGCGAAACAACGAACACATTAACTATCAGAACAATTTCACATTCCGAATTGCTACACCCGAGCGGTACAAGTGTGTGATAAAATTTTTAACGACATCATCTGTTCGTGTGTACTTCCGGATAATTTGTAAATTTAGACCAAAAGTAGCAGACGATAAACAAAAACCTTAAAAATTTATGACGCTTCTAAAATAATTATGAAACACCAATTTCGAATACACGAATTGTGTATTAGTATTTTTCGACTAGTGTAATCTTAGAATCATATCTTGAGTAACTTATTCACACTATCGACATTTTTTCGCTAGTATGGAAAAGCATCAAGCTATGACGCTGAGAAATAGAATAATAATTGTAATAGATTAGATTTGAGATCTTTTGAAATTATGTCCCTTTCATTTAATTGTTGTTACATTATTACACTAAGGGCGGTAAATTGAAATGTATTCGAATATGTGTTGTATAAAAATAGCCATTGTGTTGCCAGATTGTCAACACTCCAAGAGGTCATCAGCTGGGCATGGTATAGGGTTACCAACGTTGTAGACCAACGGAAGAGCTCCCGGCCAAATGAGGTCGGAGCTCGAGCGTTGAATGCGGCTTATAAAAAGACGTATTACAGTCTTACCTGATGTTTTTTGTTGCAAAAAGCATATTATTTCGTTTTTTTAAGAGGTTGCGAGGTAGTTGCATTGGATGCTGGTGCTACCGATCTGACTGGGTAAATATTGCAACTCAGGTGATCATCCATCGAGAGGATGAAACTTGGAAAGTGGTAAAGATTGAACACCACATGACTTAACATACAACTTGCAACAAAAAATGTAATTGGGAGGTGTGTGTGTGTGTTTGTGAATGGGGGATGTGTTGGTGGGTGGGGAAGTGTGTGAGGGATGTGTGTATGGGTGGGGAGATGTGTGTGTGGGTGGGGTTATGTGTGTATATGGGTAGCTGTGTGTGGTTAAGGGATGTGTGGCTGGGGGATGGGTGTGTGGGTAGAGGATGTGTGGGCGGGTGATTGTATATGGGAAAGGGAGTGTGGTTAAGGGATGTGTGGTTAACGGATGTTTGGGTGCGGGATGGCTGGGTGGAGGATATGTGGGTGGGTGAGTGTGTGTAGGTTAGGAGATGGTGGGGGATGTTTGTATGGGTGGGCTCGGGATCTGTGAGTGGGCTGGGGGAGATGGGAGATTATGTGGGTGGGTGCGGAATTTGTGTGTGGGTAGGTGCGGGATATGTGAGATGGCAAAGAGATGCGTGTGTGCGTAGGGAATGTGTGGTTGAGGGATGTGCGTTTCCCTGGGTGGTTGGATGTATGTGGGTGGAGGAGGATATGTGGGTGGGTGATTGTTGGTGGGTAATTGGACGGGTGGAGGATATGTGAGTGGGTGGGGAGATATGTGTGGGTGGGGATGTGTGGGTTGGGAAATGTATGTATGCTTGGGGTGTGGGTGGATGGGATGTGTGATTTGTGGGAGTGTGTGTGGGTGGGGAGATGTGTAGGTGTGGAGATGTGGTTGATGGGTGGGGCATGTATGTGTTCCTGTGGTATGTGTGTGTGGTTGGGTAGTGGATGTGTGGGTGGGTGATTGATACGTCTCATAACATGGTAATATGCATTGTTTATGTTTACAAAATTCTTTTGTCAATGTTTTTCCTATGTACTATTGATGAACGAAAGATGAGTGATTGGAAGGGCCGAATGTAAGACGGGCCTGCGTGCCCAATTTGTTACCCTTTGAAAATAAAGTCCGTTCATTGGTTCGTTCGTTCTGTGCTTGTTAACTTTCTTCGAGCCCTGAAAAGGACTCTGGTTGTCTTCGTCCTTGGGTCTATCGTCTAGCGTAGGAGAGGGACTGTCGCATCTTTCTTTTCCATCGTTTGGGAGGTTTGCTACCGTCTCCTCGTTGTCCAGCGTAGGGGAAAAGGGGGGGGGGGGGTTTCATGCGGGTCCCTCTTGTCAATCGTTGGGGAGGTTTCCTATCGCCTCCTCTTTTCTCCAGCGTGGGAGGTGTTTCCTGCGCATCCCCCTTATCCATCGGTGGGATAGTTCTCACAGTACTCCACAATATGCAATACTACCCAGAGATCAGTACCATTCATGATTTGTTGATGGGTGCTCTACAGGGTTGGGCGTAGAAAAATAGTCTTTAGACTCATTACATTGCTCCTCTCCACGGAGATCTATAGTAACATTTTTATTTTTTTAAAGAAGGACTCACTGTTCCCAGAGTGCCCAGTGCCGCCTCACTAGGTGTTGGTTGTGTTGGGGAATCGTCTATAATAACAAGACTAGAAAAGAGCGCACTGCGAACAGATTGGATACGTTGTGAAGAGAAACCAGTGTAAACGGAACCTCTGTTTTGACAGACGCGGCCCAGCAGATAAAGAAATAATTAATTTACTAAAGAATATTTATTATACAACAATTTGATGCCTAAATTTTCAAATAATATTCAAAACTTTATATAGCTTTTATGATATTAACATTCAATTTCTACTTTACAGTGTATGAATAAAATTGTTACAGGAATAAATATATACTTCTCTTGCAAAATAGCTGTCAGTAAAAATATAGTGAAATCTAGAATTGTTCCCCTTGATTGATAAAGCCGTAATATGACTTCACTCAACATGGAATTATTTCCCTTGTATTTAATAAAAATAAAATTAGTTACATATCCTTTACAGGGTGTTGCAGTCAACACCAGCATGTTTTGCTGTTGTGATCTCTTGGCAAGTTTACGTTGAATAGTTTCCCATTGCTTTCTGAACGACCGGCACCCATAACATTTCGTAAAAATACCAACGCAAGAGGTTTGCTGCCAAATCGCTTGCAGCTGTGTTTTGAACGCGGGTATGCGGGATTACGAATTGCGTCCGTAACTCCTTCACCTCGAAGCGAGAAAAACAAAACTATTCGTACTAACAAACCATTCTGTACACAACATCTTTGTAAGGTTGGCTTGTCCTCTGATGTCCACATTTGTTTCCCCTGTCAGCTTCCGTGGAACCTCTGTATTTTATTTATTTATTTTATTTATTTTTTGCATGATTATGACATAGCCATGTACCACTCGAGCCAAAGTGCAGTAAGAACTCAAGAAGGTATATCAGATATGTTCACAGTCAATATGAAACAGCCAAAATGAGCAATCCAGGCACTTTGACGGAGAGTAAGTTGCAAAGACAACTTATCACAAACATCAGCAGGAGGCAGTCATAATTTATTGGCCATATTATTAGATGGCAAACACTGGAACATGTGAACACCGGATAGATTTGTGGAAAAGAGAGAGATAGAGGAAGACAGCGAGAGAAAAATTCCTGAGTCTAGTGTCATGGCACGGAAGGGAGTCACCACATTATTTGTTCCATGTTGTCGGAGATCGCCCATGCCAACCGACAAGGCACTTCTTTGTGATATTTTGGCTGGGAGCCCAGGTACGTTTGTAAAATGTGGATCGAAACCCATGACTACTGGGCCGACAGGCAAGCGTCTAACTCTTTATTTATTTATGTGACAATCAAATGATTTATTTTCAGCAGTCACTGAGTTGAAACATTATATTACATTGTGGTACTTCGTTCTTCCTAGTGACGACCATAATCTGTGTCGTTTTACAATTCAATTCTAACCCCAGTTGTTCACTGTGTGCAACGACCGCATCTACTAAATTTTGCAGGTCCTGTTCATTGTCTGTAATCAAGACTGTATCATCTGCGTATCCAATGTTATTGAAGTATCGTCCTTCAATGTTGATTACTTCCATATCTTCAATATTTCTGAAAATATGGTCACTCTACAGGGAAAAGGTTCTGGAGACATTACACATCCCTGTCTCACAACTCTCTTAGTAGGCTGATATTGATATACTTCATTATCACTTCTTATGGCAGCTTGTTGTTTCCAATATATGTTCTTTACAAGTCTAAGGTCTTTTCCATAAATTTGTAGATCTTCAATCTTCAACCTACTATCTACGTTTTCCTATTTTATCCGCTATCTCTTAATCCTATATCTTCTGTTATTCAACGTTGTAGTTGCTTCTGGTATTTCTCGTAACTATTGTTTGTCTGGTTATTCATGGCTGTGTTTTGTTATTTTCTTAGTTATCTTTATTCATGGCGTTTACTGTTTCTTTGCTGCGGTTAGTTGTTCTGTGGTTTTATTGTTGTTTTCCTTTATCTTCTTCTTCTTCTTCTTCTTCTTCTTCTTCTTCTTCTTCTTCTTCTTCTTCTTCTTCTTCTTCTTCTTCTTCTTCTTCTTCTTCTTCTTCTTCTTCTTCTTCTTTCGAAATATGTTTATAACTGCAATGTTGTCTCTTGTATGAATCTAACAGTCTTTTTTAGTTCACTCAGCGGTCCATAGAGTTTATCTTCCACTGTTGTCTCTCTAGGCCAGAAGGTTCGCCTGGATATGTTGTAGTTTGGGCAATCCTGGAGTATGTGCTCTGCTGTCTGCGACGCCAAACCACATGTGCACATGGCTGAGTCACCAATCTTGAATTTTGTATACATGTGGTTGCGTAATCTATTGTGTCCTGTTCTGAGGCGCAGAATAATTACCTGTTCTGGTCTGTCCATAACGTGGTAGTCGTCTTGAGTAAGGTTTGGTGGCCTTCTGACTGATTTGATCATTCTTTTCTTTTGGTGGTATGTAATGGGCACATCAGGTTGTTCTTCTTTTGCTCCTTCCTTAGCCAATCGATCAGCTCTGTCGTTTCCGGGTACTCCACAGTGGGATGGTATCCACTGTATGGTGACCTTATGCTGACTGCTAAGTTCAGAAAGTAGTGTCATTAGAACTGGCAATTTCCCAGACAGGAGCGCCTCTATTACGGATTTTGCATCTGTCAATATCACCACAGGTTGTGTACCATGGCTTGTATTTTATAATTTCTCTGTGGCTACCTTGATTGCCTCAATTTTAGCATCATAGTTATGGCAGTACTTTCCTGTTGGAACCCTGGCCGTGTCTCTAGTATTATTTGGGTATTCTATGTACACTCCCGCTCCTCCATTTCGAACAGCATTTTGTGCTGACCCATCTGTGTAGACTCGGATCCAGAGGTCCTGTGGGTATTCGTCATCAAGGAAGCTGAGAGTGGCTGTTCTGCGCTGTACACTGTTCTGCTCTTCCTTGTCAAATATTCCTCTCACTTTTGTCTGGATTTGTAGCGATAGCCTATGTTCATCTTTCCACGGGGTTCGCTCTGGAATAGTTGTCAGGGAGATATCAACTGTGGGCAGATCGATGGTTTCTCTGCAGAATTATTTGGCCTGGTGTATGAAACTACTTCTTTTCAACCGCCCCATAGCTAAGTTTTCAAATCGGTTCTTCATAGGTTGGCCTGGCAAGCTGAGGAACTTTTCTGCTTGTATTAGTGTTTGTGTATCTCTGCGTTCTCTTAGAGCTTGTGTCCTCCCCATTTTCTCCATTGCTACTAAAGGGGTTGATCTCATCCCTCCTTTGGTGACTCTAAGAGCTTGATTTTGCACCTTGTCCAGCTCTTGTAGTGTGGTTTTTGATGCTGAACACCACGCAGTTGACCCGTATTCCAAGTGTGGTCGTATGCTCTGTTGATAAACTTTGCTAAGTATTTTCCCACTGGCTCCCCATGTGGTTCCACTTAGCTTTCTCAGGATGGCTATATTCCTTCTGGCTTTTGCTACTGCTTTTTTTATGTGTTTTCTCCATGTCAGCCTGTCGTCGAATGTTACACCAAGGTATGTTGGTTCTTTATCTTCTCTTAGGGGTGTTCCATTTATCTGAATGATCCCTGCCTTTTGTTTCGGAGAAATGGTAAATAGAGTGGTGCTGCACTTGTCAGTGTTTATGCTGACACATCATCTATCCGCCCATGCAACAAATGTATCTACAGCTCTCTGTAGCAATATGGTGGCCACTGATGAATGTTCATTTGCGCTCCACAAAACCAGGTCATCAGCGTACATTGCCGCTTTAATTCCATTCGGTAGATTAGCAACAAGATCATTGATGAAGATTAGAAAAAGTGTGGGGGACAAGGACTCCGCCTGCGGAACACCGTGACGCAATAGTACTTTCTTGCTCTTATGACAGTCTATCTGTACTCGGGCTCTTCTGTTGTGCAAGTATGCTTTCACCCATTTGTACATTCTTCCATTGACTTTACAGTTTCTCAGTTTCTTCATCAGACCTTCTTTCCAGACTTTGTCAAAGGCTTTCTTCAGATCTATCCAAGCCGCTTATTCTCTTGGAATGCATCCTCAACTTCTTGAGAGAGGTAGGTTGTCCGATCTTCCGTAAAGTAGCACTGCCTAAAGGCAGCCTGTTGTGGCACAAGGATGTTTTCACTTTCAATGTACCACTGTAGTCTGTGATTGATGACGCGTTCCATTGTTTTGCAGAGACAGCTGGTGAGGCTAATGGGTCTGTAGCTGGAGGCAATGGAACTGTCTTTTCCAGATTTTAGGAGGGGTATCATGATTACTTCTCTCCAGACTTGTGGAACACTGCCTAAGGTCCATGTGTTATTAAAGATCTGTAGCAGCTTTGCTTTGGCCTCTGTTCCTAGGTCCATGATAATTTCATTGGAGATACCATCAGCTCCTGGTGACTTTCTCATTTTAAGTTTTGATATGGCTAGCTCCAGTTTACTGATTGTGATAGGTGTCTCCATAACCTCATGTACAATTTCCTTCTGTCTTGTATGTTGCCATTTCTCTCGAATCTCTTGTTGTTTCTCTGGACTAATTTCGATATTGTTATCTTGTGCGAATGAGTCTGCAAAATGGTCAGCTGCTTGCTTTCCTGTTAAGATATTTCCGTCTTTATGTAGTGCAATTTTTTAGTTTCTCCCTGTGCCCTCATCGTTAGGCTGTTTTATTAGCTTCCATAACTTCCTTGTGTCTCTTTTCTGTTTTCTCCTGCCAGCTTTTCCGTCTGCCCTGCATCAGGGCCCTTTGAAATTTGGCTTTTGCGTGTTGATATTTATTGTGGTACTCTTGGCTGGGATTGGCCTCTGCTTGCTTTCTACACACTTCCATATCATTATGCAACTGTTCCAGTTCACTACCCCAGTAGGGTTTATAATGTTGACCGTCTCCTCTTGGTATTGTTTCTCGTGGTGCCTGTAGTATGCATTTCCCAAACTCTTCAACTACTTTATTTATGTCATTCTCAGTGTTCAGGTTTCTAACCAATATGCTGGTGCGATGCTTGTACATTGCCCAGTCTGCTTTCTTGTAGTTCCACCTCGAGAGGGTGCTGCTTTCACTTACAAGCTCATTTTCTACAGTTAGAAAGACTGGCCGATGGTCACTGCCACCAAGTTGTTTCCCAACAATTCGTGTAATGTTCCACTCCAGGTCTGGTGAATGAAAAGCCAGATTTTATGTAGTTGTAGTGTGCCATGATCTCGAGTAGAAGGTATGCGGGTCAGGCGGCTTGTTAATAAGGATGAATCTATTCTCATCCTGCCAGTCTTCCAGTCTCTCTCCTCTCGTTTTCCTTTATCAATTTGCATCCTAGTGGGTATACTGTTGTTCACGCTTTTCGTTAGTTAGGATGTGGTTTATTTATTTCCCAATTTATTTATTTAGTTATTTTGTGTTATTAGTTGCATGCTCCACTTTGTACCTCCTTGTGGGTGGTTTCTCTCTTGTACTCGGCGTCGGTCTTGCTCTCGGGGTGTACACGTTCTTGTACCCCCTGTTCCGTTGTATGCCTTACACCCAGTGTTGCAATTTTAGTACTTCTCCCGCAAAATTTAGTGCTTTTTCAAGTCAGTTAGTGCGAAAATTTTCCTTTTAGCGCGGCCGCATAAATTTAGTGCTTCACAAAATTTTGGGGGTGCTTTTTGGTGCTTTTTTTGGGGTGGGTAAAAATTACTTTAAAATTCATTTTGTGAACACTAAAAAGCCGAATTTGAACTGAAGCAAGGGAATAAAACTGTCTTAGTACGTTACCGCGCAATACTCAACTAATCTAACTCCATTTAATACTATTTAGCTGAAAGCGAACGCCATCTTGCAGACAAGTCCAAACGTCAATACATTAGCTTGTAATCGAGTTCATAATGTTGTGGTGTATACATTATCCTTTCATTTAAGCTTATTTGTGTTTCACCATGAGCAAGAAATATTATCAACATTTCAGAGAACAATGGCTCATTGACACGAGATTTCAAAAATGGTTGTTAAAAGTAGAAGGGGATAATACTAAGTGTTTTTGCAAACATTGCAAATGTTCAATTGCAGCCAGGGTAAATGATATTGAAAGGCACAAGAATACAACGAAACATCAGAAGCCGAACAACCATTCAGTACACAAAGGCAAACAACAATTGCATTTGACAAACTTAAAGATGATGTCAAAGAAACAGAAAGATGCATGAGTTTGTTCATAGCTGGCCATTGTTCGCTTCGCGTTGTTGACCATTTAAGTGAACTCTGCAAGGTATACTTTGTTGACAGCAAAGGTTTCAAGAACTTTAAGCTTAGGAGAACTAAGTGCAGAGAAGTTATTTCAAATGTACTTGCACCATATTTCACAACAGACTTGACAGATAATATTGGCAAAAGTAAATACAGCTTATTTATCGATGAGAGCAATGACATTTCTGAAACTAAGCTACTTGGAGTAGCTATTAGGTACTATTCAGAGACAAGAAAGCAGTTTGTGGTTACTTACTTAGATTTAGTTGAACTGAGTGACTTCAACGCACAGGCAATATGCAATGCGTTAAAAGATTCTTTAAACAAGAATGGACTTGAGTTGCAAAGACTAGTTTAACTCGGCACTGACAATGCATCTGTCATGACAGGTGTAAACAATGGAGTATATACAAAATTAAAATCCGAAGTTCCTCATCTGGTACTAATTTCGTGTGTATGTCATTCCCTACAGCTGCCAGCGTCACAGGCTGCAGCTGCTTGTCTGCCCAGGAACATCGAGTTCATGATTAGAGAAACATATAACTGGTTTTCTCACTCAAGTCTTCGTTAAGCAAAGTACAGGGAGCTTTTTGCTTCAATAAATGATGGACAACATCCGCTAAAGATTGTTCAATTAAGCCAGACACGATGGATGTCCATTCAATCTGCCATTGTCAGATTATATTACATTGTGGTACTTCGTTCTTCCTAGTGACGACCATAATCTGTGTCTTTTTACAATTCAATTCTAACCCCAGTTGTTCACTGTGTGCAACAACCACATCTACTAAATTTTGCAGGTCCTGTTCATTGTCTGTAATCAAGACTGTATCATCTGCGTATCCAATGTTATTGAAGTATCGTCCTTCAATGTTGATTACTTCCATATCTTCTATATTTCTGAAAATATGGTCACTCTACAGGGAAAAAGATCTGGAGACATTACACATCCCTGTCTCACAACTCTCTTAGTAGGCTGATATTGATATACTTCATTATCACTTCTTATGGCAGCTTGTTGTTTCCAATATATGTTCTTTACAAGTCTAAGGTCTTTTCCATCAATTTGTAGATCTTCAAGCTTCAACCTACTATCTACGTTTTCCTATTTTATCCGCTATCTCTTAATCCTATATCTTCTGTTATTCAACGTTGTAGTTGCTTCTGGTATTTCTCGTAACTATTGTTTGTCTGGTTATTCATGGCTGGGTTTTGTTATTTTCTTAGTTATCTTTATTCCTGGCGTTTACTGTTTCTTTGCTGCGGTTAGTTGTTCTGTGGTTTTATGGTTGTTTTCCTTTATCTTCTTCTTCTTCTTCTTCTTCTTCTTCTTCTTCTTCTTCTTCTTCTTCTTCTTCTTCTTCTTCTTCTTCTTCTTCTTCTTCTTCTTCTTCTTCTTCTTCTTCTTCTTCTTCTTCTTCTTCTTCGAAATATGTTTATAACTGCAATGTTGTCTCTTGTATGAATCTAACAGTCTGTTTTAGTTCACTCAGCGGTCCATAGAGTTTATCTTCCACTGTTGTCTCTCTAGGCCAGAAGGTTCGCCTGGATATGTTGTAGTTTGGGCAATCCTGGAGTATGTGCTCTGCTGTCTGCATCGCCAAACCACATGTGCACATGGCTGAGTCACCAATCTTGAATTTTGTATACATGTGGTTGCGTAATTTATTGTGTCCTGTTCTGAGGCGCAGTAGAATTACCTGTTCTGGTCTGTCCATAACGTGGTAGTCGTCTTGAGTAAGGTTTGGTGGCCTTCTGACTGATTTGATCATTCTTTTCTTTTGGTGGTATGTAATGGGCACATCAGGTTGTTCTTCTTTTGCTCCTTCCTTAGCCAATCGATCAGCTCTGTCGTTTCCGGGTACTCCACAGTGGGATGGTATCCACTGTATGGTGACCTTACGCTGACTGCTAAGTTCAGAAAGTAGTGTCCTTAGAACTGGCAATTTCCCAGACAGGAGCGCCTCTATTACGGATTTTGCATCTGTCAATATCACCACAGGTTGTGTACCATGGCTGGTATTTTGTAATTTCTCTGTGGCTATCTTGATTGCCTCAATTTCAGCATCATAGTTATGGCAGTACTTTCCTGTTGGAACTCTGGCCGTGTCTCTAGTATTATTTGGGTATTCTATGTACACTCCAGCTCCTCCATTTCGAACAGCATTTTGTGCTGACCCATCTGTGTAGACTCGCATCCAGAGGTCCTGTGGGTATTCGTCATCAAGGAAGCTGAGAGTGGCTGTTCCGCGCTGTACACTGTTCTGTTCTTCCTTGTCAAATATTCCTCTCACTTTTGTCTGGATTTGTAGTCATATTCTATGTTCATCTTTCCACGGGGTTCGCTCTGGAATAGTTGTCAGGGGATACCAACTGTGGGAAGATTGATGGTTTCTCTGCAGAGTTGTTTGGCCTGGTGTATGAAACTACTTCTCTTCAACCGCCCCATAGCTAAGTTGTCAAATCGGTTCTTCATAGTGTGGCCTGGCAAGCTGAGGAACTTTTCTGCTTGCATTAGTGTTTGTGTATCTCTGCGTTCTCTTAGAGCTTGTGTCCTCCCCATTTTCTCCATTGCTACTAAAGGGGTTGATCTCATCCCTCCTTTGGTGACTCTAAGTGCTTTATTTTGCACCTTGCCCAGCTCTTGTAATGTGGTTTTTTATGCCGATCACCACGCAGATGACCCGTATTCCAAGTGTGGTCGTATGCTCTGTTGATAAACTTTGCTAAGTAGTTTCTCACTGGCTCCCCAAGTGGTTCCACTTAGCTTTCTCAGGATGGCTATTTTCCTTCTGGCTTTTGCTACTGCTTTTTTTATGTGTTTTCTCCATGTCAGCCTGTCGTCGAATGTTACACCAAGGTATGTTGGTTCTTTATCTTCTCTTAGGGTTGTTCCATTTATCTGAATGATCCCTGCCTTTTGTTTCTGAGAAATGGTATATAGAGTGGTGCTGCACTTGTCAGTGTTTATGCTGACACATCATCTATCCTCCCATGCAACAAATGTATCTACAGCTCTCTGTAGCAATATGGTGGCCACTGATGAATGTTCATTTGCGCTCCACCAAACCAGGTCATCAGCGTACATTGCCGCTTTAATTCCATTCGGTAGATTAGCAACAAGATCGTCGATGAAGATTAGAAAAAGTGTTGGGGACAGTACTCCGCCCTGGGGAACACCGTGACGCAATAGTACTTTCTTGCTCTTGAGACCCTCTATCTGTACTCGGGCTCTTCTGTTGGGCAAGTATGCTTTCACCAATTTGTACATTCTTCCATTGACTTTACAGTTTCTCAGTTTCTTCATCAGACCTTCTTTCCAGACTTTGTCAAAGGCTTTCTTCAGATCTATCCAAGCCGCAAGTACCAGCTTATTCTCTTGGAATGCATCCTCAACTTCTTGAGAAAGGTAGGTTGTCCGATCTTCCGTAAAGTAGCACTGCCTAAAGGCAGCCTGTTGTGGCACACGGATGTTTTCACTTTCAATGTACCACTGTAGTCTGTGATTGGTGACGCGTTCCATTGTTTTGCAGAGATAACTGGTGAGGCTAATTGGTCTGTAGCTGGAGGCAATGGAACTGTCTTTTCCAGATTTTAGGAGGGGTATCATGATTACTTCTCTCCAGACTTGTGGAACACTGCCTAAGGTCCATGTGTTATTAAAGATCTGTAGTAGCTTTGCTTTGGTCTCTGTTCCTAGGTCCATGATAATTTCATTGGAGATACCATCAGCTCCTGGTGACTTTCTCATTTTAAGTTTTGATATGGCTAGCTCCAGTTCACTGATTGTGATAGGTGTCTCCATAACCTCATGTACAATTTCCTTCTGTCTTGTATGTTGCCATTTCTCTCGAATCTCTTGTTGTTTCTCTGGACTAATTTCGATATTGTTATCTTGTGCGAATGAGTCCGCAAAATGGTCAGCTGCTTGCTTTCCTGTTAAGATATTTCCGTCTCTATGTAGTGCAATTTTTTAGTTTCTCCCTGTGCCCTCATCGTTAGGCTGTTTTATTAGCTTCCATAACTTCCTTGTGTCTCTTTTCTGTTTTCTCCTGCCAGCTTTTCCGTCTGCCCTGCATCAGGGCCCTTTGAAATTTGGCTTTTGCGTGTTGATATTTATTGTGGTGCTCTTGGCTGGGATTGCCCTCTGCTTGCTTTCTACACACTTCCACATCATTAAGTAACTGATCCAGTTCACTATTCCAGTAGGGTTTATAATGTTTACGGGCTCCTCTTGGTACTGTTTCTCGTGCTGCCTGTAGTATGCATTTCCCAAACTCTTCAACTACTTTATTTATGTCTTTCTAGTGTTCAGGTTTCTAACCAGTATGCTGGTGCGATGCTTGTACATTGCCCAGTCTGCTTTCTTGTAGTTCCACCTCGAGAGGGTGCTGCTTTCACTTACAAGCTCATTTTCTACAGTTAGAAAGACCGGCCGATGGTTACTGCCATCAAGTTGTTTCCCAACAATTCGTGTAATGTTCCACTCCAGGTCTGGTGAATGAAAAGCCAGATTTTATGTAGTTGTAGTGTGCCATGATCTCGAGTAGAAGGTACGGGTCAGGCGGCTTGTTAATAAGGATGAATCTAT
Organism: Cepaea nemoralis; assembly: GCA_014155875.1. Classification (NCBI taxonomy): domain Eukaryota; kingdom Metazoa; phylum Mollusca; class Gastropoda; order Stylommatophora; family Helicidae; genus Cepaea; species Cepaea nemoralis. The sequence goes on from JACEFZ010009934.1 coordinate 326,556, forward strand.
TCTCATCCTGCCAGTCTTCCAGTCTCTCTCCTCTCGTTTTCCTTTATCAATTTGCATCCTAGTTGGTATACTGTTGTTCACGCTTTTCGTTAGTTAGGATGTGGTTTATTTATTTCCCAATTTATTTATTTAGTTATTTTGTGTTATTAGTTGCATGCTCCACTTTGTACCTCCTTGTGGGTGGTTTCTCTCTTGTACTCGGCGTCGGTCTTGCTCTCGGGGTGTACACGTTCTTGTACTCCTTGTTCAGGTTGTATGCCTTACACCCAGTGTTGCAATTTTAGTACTTCTCGCGCTAAATTTAGTGCTTTTTCAAGTCAGTTAGTGCGAAAATGTTCCTTTTAGCGCGGCCGCATAAATTTAGTGCTTCACAAAATTTTTGTGGTGCTTTTTGGTGCTTTTTTTGGGGGTGGGTAAAAATTACTTTAAAATTCATTTTGGGAACACTAAAAAGCCGAATTTGAACTGAAGCAAGGGAATAAAACTGTCTTAGTACGTTACCACGCAATACTCAACTAATTTAACTCCATTTAATACGATTTAGCTGAAAGCGAACGCCATCTTGCAGACAAGTCCAAACGTCAATACATTAGCTTGTAATCGAGTTCATAATTTTGTGGTGTATACATTATCCTTTCATTTAAGCTTATTTGTGTTTCACCATGGGCAAGAAATATTGTCAACATTTCAGAGAACAGTGGCTCAGTGACACGAGATTTAAAAAATGGTTGTTAAAAGTAGAAGGGGATAATACTAAGTGTTTTTGCAAACATTGCAAATGTTCAATTGCAGCCAGGTTAAATGATATTGAAAGGCACAAGAATACAACGAAACATCAGAAAGCCGAACAACCATTCAGTACACAAAGGCAAAAATCAATTGCATTTGACAAACTGAAAGATGATGTCAAAGAAACAGAAAGATGCATGAGTTTGTTCATAGCTGGCCATTGTTCGCTTCGCGTTGTTGACCATTTAAGTGAACTCTGCAAGGTACACTTTGGTGACAGCAAAGGTTGCAATAACTTTAAGCTTAGGAGAACTAAGTGCAGAGCAGTTATTTCAAATGTACTTGCACCATATTTCACAACAGACTTGACAGCTGATATTGGCAAAAGTAAATACATCTTATTTATTGATGAGAGCAATGACATTTCTGAAACTAAGCTACTTGGAGTAGCTATTAGGTACTATTCAAAGACAAGAAAGCAGTTTGTGGTTACTTACTTAGATTTAGTTGAACTGAGTGACTTCAACGCACAGGCAATATGCAATGCGTTAAAAGATTGTTTAAACAAGAATGGACTTGAGTTGCAAAGACTAGTTGAACTCGGCACTGACAATGCGTCTGTCATGACAGGTGTAAACAATGGAGTATATACAAAATTAAAATCCGAAATTCCTCATCTGGTACTAATTAGGTGTGTATGTCATTCCCTTCAGCTGGCAGTGTCACAGGCTGCAGCTGCTTGTCTGCCCAGGAACATCGAGCTCATGATTAGAGAAACATATAACTGGTTTTCTCACTCAAGTCTTCGTTAAGCAAAGTACAGGGAGCTTTTTGCTTCAATAAATGATGGACAACATCCTCTAAAGATTGTTCAATTAAGCCAGACACATTGGATGTCCATTCTATCTGCCATTGTCAGAATATTGCAGCAGTGGGCCCGAGCTCTGAATTCTCTTGATGTAGCAAGACTCAACGAGCGCTGTTATACAACAGAACTTTTACATTCTATGTTTAGCGACATGAAAAACTATGTGTATCTCATATTTCTCAAGCATATTCTCGGAGAAGTTCAAAGTGTGAATAAGAAATTCGAAGCAGATATACAGGATCCAACAAAACTACTCAGCGCTTATGTCCAGCTCATTGATTCTATCAGTTCAAATATTGCTATTCCTGGGAAAAAAATAACAGAAAGTCATGCTATTCAAGATTATTTAGATCCTAATCCCAATCTAGGTTATGATTTTGAGAAATAAATAGCAGACTACAAGTTTCCCGATGAGAAAGAAATTCATAGAAGGTGCATCCAGTTTTTAATAGAGCTATTGACACAGCTGCGTTTACGTACACCCGATAACGTTCGAGTGTTGCAATCCATGTCATGTCTTAGTGGAAGTGAATGTCTACAGCCAATGAAGCCCTGTATATTGGATCTTGCTAAAATGTTTGTAGAAGATGCAGCTACTCTCACCCGCATCGATTTCCAGTGTAGAAAACTTCATCATATGCAGTGGACACAGACCTCTGACATACTTGGACTGTGGGCAGAAATAGCCTCAAACAGGGATGCCACCGGTGAAAATCCTTTCCAAGATCTTACAGATTTAGCTTTAACTGTGCTCATTATACCTCATTCTAACGCGGATGTGGAGCGTATTTTCAGTAAGATGGGAGGTATAACATCAAAATTGCGGAATAGACTTAGCATAAAGAGTTTTGACAGCTGTTGTGACTATTAGATTTGGAATGAAAAGATATGGCAAATGCTGTCATGAGTATAACTACCTATAGGATATTCTGAGGAAAAATTGGATCACAGGAGGCATATACAATGTTTCTTTCAATCATCCTCATCATCTCATCATCGCAGGAGCAAACACAACAGGAAATAGCTACAGAAACTGATAGAGTTTGTTTGACTGGGATTTGACAGATTGGAATAAACTTCATTCTAATATTCAGTGATAATAGATAAATTATAATGTGCTACTTTAATAACATTTTGAATGAATACCACCAGTGCTTGTTAGTGATTTCCCAAAAAAAAGTAATAATATACTGTGCTACCTTGTTACATTTGTAATAAAAACAGTTGGTGCTTTTTTTTAGTGCTTCCTAAAAATATTTGGTGCTTTTTAGAATTTTTTGGGTCGATTTTGGTACACTGCTTACTTCCTCTCCCTTCTTATTTGGTTGCGTTTTCTTGAGAGGTCGGGTCGATGTTTTGTTTACTTTGGTTCCCGTTGCTGCTTGGCTTGAGTGATTCTTTGGTTTAGCCCTAAAAAGGGCCCATTATTTACAGTCTGTGCTTGTTTACTTGAGGTGAGGCCTGGACAGGGCCCGTCTTTTAGTGTGCATGTGTAGATGTGTGCGTATACTTGTGTGTGTATGTCTGTACGTGTGTTAAGGTGTGCGTACATGTGAGTTTATATGTATGTGCGTGTGTATATTTGTGTATGTATGTGTGTGTGTGTGTGTGCTCGTGTATGTATGTGTATATGTTTGTGTGTGTAAGTGTGCATGCATGCAGTGCATGCGAGGGAGTGTGTATTCGTATGTTATATGAGTACGTGTGCGTAAGTATGTGTATGCGGGTGTGGATTGTGTAGGTGTGTGTTTGTGTGTGTGTGTGGGTACGTGTGTGTGAGAGAGAAGAGAGAGAGAGAGAGAGAGAGAGAGAGAGAGAGAGAGAGAGAGAGAGAGAGAGAGAGAGAGAGAGAGAGAGAGTTGAGTGCACGCATGTCATCTAACATGCTGTTCCAGTATTTTTTGTGTATTCTCATTTTCATATTTTCTTTACTGCCAACTCATTTTAACATGTATAAAATGAACACTTCTAAATTACTGTAGAGTGAGTGAAAGAGATAGTGAGTGTGAGTGAGAGAGAGTGAATGAGTGTAAGAGTGTGTGTCTAGAGAGAGAGAGAGAGAGAGAGAGAGAGAGAGAGAGAGAGAGAGAGAGAGAGAGAGAGAGAGAGAGAGAGAGAGAGAGAGATGAGTGCACGCATGTCATGTAACATGCTATTCCATATTTTCTATGTATTCTCATCTTTCATATTGCTACGTATCATTTTTTATGCCACTAGATTTTATCATGTATACTATAATCGCATGCACACTACTGTAGAGTGAGTGAGAGAGTTAGTGAGTGTGGGTGGGTAAGGGAGTGTGAGTGTGTGTCTGTATGTTCATAATAGTAGGTTGGAGGATGGTGGGTGATGTGTGTGTGTGGGTGGATTCGTGGAATGTGTGTGGGAGGGAAGATGGGTGTGGATGAAGGATGTGTGTATGGGTGGGTGTGAGTGTGCGGGTGGGTGTTGATGTGTGTGAGGGTGGGGGATGTGTGTTTGGAAGGTAGTTGGTGTGTGTGAGTGTGGGTGGGTAGATGGGAGATGTATGTGTTGATGAGTGGGTGAGGGATGTGTGGGTGTTAGTGGTTAGGGGATAAGTACCGTGTGTGGAGGGATGTGTGAGGGGGATGAGTGTATGGGTGGGGGATGTGTAGTGTGTGTGTGTGTGTGTGTTGGGTGTGCGTGGATGGGAGGTGTGTGTTTGTGAATCGGGGATGTGTTGGTGGGTGGGGATGTGTGTGAGGGATGTGTGTAATGGGTGGGGAGATGTGTGTGTGGGTGGGGATGTGTTTGTATATGGGTAGGGGTGTGTGGTTAAGGGATGTGTGGCTGGGGGATGGGTGGGTGGTTAGAGGATGTGTGGGTGGTTGATTGTATATGGGTAAGGGAGTGTGTTTAAGGTATGGTTAAGGGATGTTTTGTTGCGGGATGGCTAGGTGGAGGATGTGTGGATGGGTAGAGGATATGTGGGTGGGTGAGTGTGTGTCGGTTAGGAGATGGTGGGGGATGTTTGTATGGGTGGGCTCGGGATCTGTGAGTGGGCTGGGGGAGATGGGATATTATGTGGGTGGGTGTGGAATTTGTGTGTGGGTAGGTGCGGGATATGTGAGATGGCGAGGAGATGCGTGTGTGCGGGGGGATGTGTGGTTGAGAGATGTGCGTGTGGCTTGGTGGTGGATGTATGTGGGTGGGTGATTGTTGGTGAGTAATGGGACGGGTGGAGGATATGTGAGTGGGTGGGGAGATGTGTGTGGGTGGGGATGTGTGGGTTGGGAAATGTATGTATGCTTGGGGTGTGGGTGGATGGGATGTGTGGTTGGTGGGAGTGTGTCTGGGTGGGGAGATGTGTAGGTGTTTGGATGTGGTGGATGGGTGGGGCATGTATGTGTGCCTGGGGTGTGTGTGTGTGGGTGGGTGAGTGGGGGATGTGTGGGTGGGTTGTGGATGCGTCTCATAACATGGTAATATGCATTGTTTATGTTTACAAAATTCATTTGACAATGTTTTTCCTATGTACTATTGATGAACGAAAGATGAGTGATTGGAAGGGCTGAATGTAAGACGGGCCTGCGTACCCAATTTGTTACCCTTTGAAAATAAAGTCCGTTCGTTCGTTTGTTCGTTCGTTCGTTCTGTGCTTGTTAACTTGCTTCGAGCCCTGAAAAGGGCTCGTCTGTTGATTTCTGTTTTTGTTTTCTCGCGTTGAGCCCCTGGGCGGGCTCACCTTCAGGTTGTCTTTGTGCTTGGGTCTATCGTCCAGCGTAGGAGAGGGACTGTCGCGTCTTTCTTTTCCATCGTTGGGGAGGTTTCCTACCGTCTCCACGTTGTCCAGCGTAGGGGAGAGGGGGTGGGGGGGGGGGGGTTCCTGCGCGTCCCTCTTGTCCATCGTTGGGGAGGTTTCCTATCGCCTCCTCTTTTCTCCAGCGTGGGAGGGGTTTCCTGCGCATCCCCCTTATCCATCGGTGGGATAGTTCTCACAGTACTCCACAATATGCAATACTACCCAGAGATCAGTACCATTCATGATTTGTTGATGGGTGCTCTACAGCGTTGGGCTTAGAAAAATAGTCTTTAGACTCATTATGCCGGTTTCGTGGCTTAGAGGTTAGCGACTTTTCTCCGTAATCTCGTATACTCTCGTGGGTAACGTGATGACGATGAGAATCAGCAGTGGTTCGAAACAGGTCGGTAACTTACGGTGTATGTGATCCGGCCGCTCAGAAAGCAATGGCAAACTACTGAGCGTAATCTTGCCAAGAAATCAACATACAGCTGAAAGATGCTGGTGTTGACAGCGATGTCCTGTAAAGGATATGAAAAAAAGACTCATATTGCTCCTCTCCACGGAAATCTATACTAACTTTTATTTTTTTTTAAAGGGCTCACGGTTCCCAGAGAAGCCAGTGCCGCCCCACTAGGCGTCGGTTGTGTTTGGGGATCATCCCGACCCAAACCGGTGACTAAACATCACATATATAAAAGGATTTTTTAAAATTTTGTTTAAAACTTTTATTTAATTCAAAGCAATGTATATTTACAAGGTGTAATGTGTGTTTCTTTTGTTTGTGTATATTACAGAGCGTTGCCGTTTGTCAGTGTTAAGTGTGACATTGTGAATAAAACAAATACATACATATATTTCATTCATTCATTCAGTAGCGTGTCCTTTGCAGAGCCTCGCTCCCATAACAACCTTCCGGAAAACCTCTCGACCATAAACAAGATGTCCCGCGTCTGATACACCCATCTGGAGATCATCCGCCACATCCTGCACCCATCTTCTCTTTGGCCTTCCTCTTCCTCTCTTCCCAGGCATATACCCTTCCAATATTGTTCTCTCCAAACTTTCGTGACGTTTCAAGTGACCGAAATATTTCAATTTTCTTTGTTTTATCGTCTTTAATAGCCAACATTCTTCAATATTCAACTCTTGAAGTATGGATGCATTTGTTCTTTTCTTTACCCAAGATATTCTTAGAACTCGTCTATAACATTTATATTCAAAGGCGTTTATGCGCTGTTCAGCTTGTTTAGTAAGTGTCCATGTCTCACAGGCGTATGTTGCAATGGGAAAGATGCATGCTCTTAAAAATCTAATTTTTGTAGTTCTGTCTGTCCCACTCCATAATTTATTCAGCTGTTTTAGTCTTTGAAGAGCAATTGATAGTCGCCGTTTAATTTCTTTCATTGTGTCACCGTTGTTGGTAATCAATGACCCAAGATATTCAAAATTTTCCACCACCTCCAATTTTCCCCCACTAATGTATATTTCTTTCTCCATAGTAGTTTTATCTGTATGCATTATTTTTGTTTTTGCTATGTTAAGATATAAGTTGTGATTTTCACTATTCAGTTGGGTTGAGGCTATTAGATTTTCTATGCCATCCTGTGTTGTGGAGAGTAATACTGTATCATCAGCATATCGAATCTCTGGTATGTCATGACCGCCGATATTTAGGGCATCATATAGCTCCCTGTTTATATCATCTCTTACATTTCTCATTATATTTTCGGCGTACAGGTTAAAAAAATAGGGTGACAGCACGCAGCTCTGACGGACTCCTTGCTTGATGTCAAACCACGATCGCCATCTATTCTAACTGCTGCTTGTTGGTCTAGATAGAGCATTTTTATGAGTTGTACTACATGTGATGGAAAGCCCATATTCCTCATGATTTCCCAAAGTTTCTGATGTTGTACACAGTCAAATGCCTTTGAATAATCCCCAAAACATGAGAATAGGTTTACATTAAATTCTCTGCACTTCTATATTATTAAACGCATGTTGAATATGTTGTGACATCTAGAAAAGAAGAGGGAGAAGAGAGAGGAGGGAGGGAGGAGAGAGAGAAGAGAAAGAAAAGAATGATGAGGGAAATGATATAAATAGTGTGAAGCCTAAAAGTTCGTTCCTCAATCGAACTCTGCCTACTACACACTACCTTTGATAGTAAAGAAAGATGAAGAGAGAGAAGGAGAAAAAGAGGATGAGAGTGAGGGATACGACAGATGTAGGTTCGTGTCTCCGCGTGAGAACAATAGTTAATTACTATTGCACCATCAATGTCTCGTGGTGTGTGTTATCAGGTTATAGAAGAGATGTACAGCCTCACAAGGTCTCTAAGCTACTCTACTTATATTACTTCAGACTGACAAGTCGAAATAAAAGACAACTCAATCATATATTTATTTCCTTCTGAACAATAACAGAGTGACAATCTACAACATAATCGCAAAGAGTAATCAGTACATGCATTGCAGACATATCTATGTATAATCGACTCCAAAAAACAACACAATACTGCATGACGTCACAAGAGGAGGTAGATAATATAATATGCTACTGTGCAACCGGATGTTAGGGAAATATTACCTACTATCACCTCCTAACCGCATGAAGAAAAGGACTAAAGCTAGGAATTACACCGGCCTTTGTTTCATAACTATCTCTCCGTAGGCTTATTAGTGGTACATGTACTCAGCCCAAATACCCGTTGATCTACAGATTGATCCATCAACCCATATACCCAGGGAATTAATTCGCTCCCATCCAACTTGTTCAGCGGGTAACTGTTTATTCAGCTTTACCCGGTATGTCTAGGCAACTCCAGTTTACCCAGACAATGTATTCAACTTCTGCCATCCAGTGGGTTTTCTGGTCTTCCTTCTGGGTTTCATTTGTCTCTGCCCAATCAATCGCTTGTCGTGGATCCCACTTGACCTTATTGTCCTATTTGACCTTTAGTCTCCTGCGTGGTTCCAACCGCAGTGCCCCTGGCTATGGTCGTCCTGTCTGACGTTTAGCCATCTACTGCAACTAACGAGCGGTCTCCTTAGCTGGCGGTCCTCTTAATTCAAGTGGCTTTCTTGCACTTTAACGACCCTCGGACTCTGCGTGTCTTTCCCTTCTTTGGCTTATCTGCCTTGGGTAGGTTCCGTTCACAGATCCTTAGTCGTTCTCACTCCTATCAGTGATTCAGACGAGTTCTAGCATGGGCGCTTGTCCGTCTTCCTTCACTTCCTCCTCCTCCAGATACTATACAGACTTGGGCACGGATTAGCCACAATTTCTGAAGTCCTGTTACTATGTTCCTTGGGCTGCCTCAAGAGGGCTCAGGCCCCAGCCGCTCCCGGAGTCCACTCTCGACTGACCGACTCTTTCCTGTTCACCCTCCAAACTGACTGGATCCTAAAGTATATATTACTTCTCGAGTTGGCGCCTTTCTTGAATCACGTGACGTCGCTGTCCCTTGTCACCCAATCAGTACCTCGCGTACCCTGCTTAATTTGCATCTAATTATTAATCCAACTCCCTTCACCCCAATACGACCTTGTTTTTGAGTTCATAGTCCTTGTTTGAGTTCATGCTCCTTGAAGTAGATTTCTCAGCTCGTTCCCACTGCCATAAATCTGCCAGCCTACGGTACCTATTTTGGTCTCTAGACAGCCTTCGTTTATCTCTGATCTCGTATGCACCTATAAACTATGTGGCCTGCGTTGTTTTCTGACAGCTCGAACCTAAAGTATACATTGCATCTGGCATTCCCCGACCCTGAGAAAGCTACAGAATAACGAAAGTTGAGGTAGAGTTTTAGGAAACCGAAACAATTCGGGTTCAGAGCTTGACCTTTCAAGCTGTTTAAAAATATCTTGGCCGATGAACTTAGATACTTCCAAATTCCACTACTGGTTTTGGTGACATCACTATCTAGTGCCTTGTTATCCCATTTTGTGACGCATCAGGCGTTCACAATGTGATCTCTTGTTCCTCTTCCTTGTCTAAATCCAGCCTGAACTACGTTAATCTTTTCTTCCATTTTCTTTCGAAGTCTTCCAATTATGACGTTTAGTAGAATTTTACTTGCATGACTGATCAGGGCAACAGTTCTATAGTTGGTGCATAATTTCAGGTTGCCCTTTTTTCGTATTGGAATGAAGATAGTTCTCTTCCAATCTTTTGGCCATATACCATAATTCCAAATCTTTGTACATAATGCATGATATATATGTGTATGCTTTCTTCTCCTCCCGCTTTAATTAGTTCAGCTGGTATCTCATCACATCCAGGGGATTTACTATTCTTCAGGTTCTTTATAGCCCAAGCAATTTCATCTAATTAGGGTTCAGGTTCTGTCTCTGCTGTCTATGGATCATGTATCTCATTCGTATCCTCACTGTCACTCATATCATACATTTCACTGCAGTACTCCTGCAATCTTTCTAGAATTTGTCTAGATTTCGTTAAGGTATTTCCCATCTTGTCACAGATAACATTCAGTTGAGGTTGAACATTTCTTGTCAATAACTTCATTTCTTTGAACATTTCATAATCTCTTCCACTCTTATGATATTGCTCTATTCTGGTACAGTAATCTTGTATATATTGATTTTTGTCCTTTCTTGTGTCCTTTCTTTTTTCTCGAGTTAAAGATTTATACTTCATCCTGCTGTTATCGGATTCATCTCCTTTCTGTTTCAGCTCCCTTCGTTGTTTTATTAATTCTGACGTGTCTGATGTAATCCATGGCTTAAGTAGCTTTTACTTGGTCCGAATGAAATCTTTGGCTGCAGTTATCAAGATATCTCTAGCTTGTACTGCCAGTTCATCAGATGCCATTTCTTCTTGTACAGACATCAAGACCTCAAAGCGATTCCTAACTTCTACAGTGTATGCATCCGGTATTTTTGTGAGATCAAAACGAAGTGACCTTGGTCCTCGGATAAGCTTTTTGAGTTTTAATTTCAGATCTGCTTCTAATAACTGATGATCTTTATCACAGTCTGCACTTCGTAGGGTTTTTGCAGATGTTATGCTTGATCTCCGTCTTCTTTGTATTACAATATAATCTATCTGATTTGTGGTAATACTGTCTGGAGACTTCCATGTGAAGAGTCTTCTTGGATGTTGTTTAAAAAGCGTGTTGGCTATCGTTAACTCATTTTCTGTGCAAAATTCAATTAATTTGTCACCTGCATACTTTCTATTTCCTAATCCAAATTTTCCTAAAACGTGTCTCTCATTTTCAGCTCTTCCTGCACCTACTTTTGCATTAAAATCTCCCATTATTATTGCTATATCATTATGACCAATCTTATTTAATGTGTCTTGTAGTGTGTTGTAAAAATCTTCAATTTTGTCCTCCTCTGCTGTTGAAGTAGGTGCATATATCTGTATGAGAGTTGTGTTTTTTGGACGGCCTTTAAGTCTAATGGTGAGGATTCTATCACTAACTGGATTATAACCCATTAAAGCTTTTGCAGTTGCCTTATCTAAACAAAATGCCACTCCACTCTGGCCTCCGACGTCTTTACCAGAATAAATGAAAATACTTCCATTTTCAGTTGTAAAATGTACCTTGCCGCTCCAGCGATGTTCACTAATTCCTAAAATTTGAATGTTTAACCTTTCAATCTCATCATGGACTACTTTAAGCTTTCCTCATACAGACTTCTCACATTCCATGTTGCTATTCTCACTCTGTTTCTTAGTCTGACACAGGGGATGTCCTTGGTAACACAGTCAGGATTAACTCCGTCATCACGATAACTAATACTGGTCCCTGTGTCACACTCTTCCCCAGTGTTATCTGATCTGCCTGGCCTGGGAGTCTCGCCACCAGATCTCTTTCTTGTTATGTTTTCTATCATGGTTGTTATGGTTTCTTGGCAAGTTTTGCAGAAGGTAGTTTGCCATTGCTTTCCTTCTGGGCAGTGACTGTACTAGTCGGTGGCCATAGCCATTGTCTCTACTGATGATATTATCTGCCTATCGCCGCAGAGTGCAAGTCCATAACCAACAACAATCTGTCGGCTGCTTTCACACTCCATCCACCATCTGCTTCCATGGCTTCACGTAACCCTGATCGGGGGGATAAACGGGTACTCCACCTTGCCCAAGGGTGTCCCGTAGACTAACGGAGGAAAGGAGGCGTCTTACATCTCCTTTGATAGGGGATACCCCTACCCCGCTAACCAGATACATATATACAGTTATGATAATATGACATTTATGGCATAGCGCATGTAGATACACATTCCTTGCATATGCTTCACTTCCACTTCCGCAAGCGGAATGCATGTAACACCTGTCCATCTCTCCCTCTCCTCTCTCTCTCTCTCTCTCTCTCTCTCTCTCTCTCACACACACACACACACACACACACACACACACACAATCTCGTGCTTTCTGGAGACCGCAGTACATTAACTGCCCCGCGCTTGGACAATAAACTTTAAACTATCATTTCCATTAAAATGTAACTTCTTTTAATTTCTGGGTCACTTAGCTACCGAGGTGAAGGTCGTTGGTGTTGTTGCCTGATGACAAATTACAGGGTAACGCTCTGGTCCATGATACCTTTTGTTTGGGGGACAAGAATCGGGGATTTACTACTAGCATTTAGAGTCCATGGCCTGTCCCAGGGAGATAATTGGTCCAAAGTTGTGATAGTGTCTGGGTTTCATATACAATGGGAAGGACTTAAAACCTGGCCACTAAAAGCCACCTTAGCTTACTGGATACTTAAAGGGCTCATTCAATTTGTTTATACATGGTGGTGCATATTTTTCTTTTGAAACATATCATTACCATATAACATCATTTTAATACTTGAGATATCGCCTTGGTTTAAAGGCTGCTACACGCACGCGCACGCACGCACGCACGCAAGCGCACACACACACACACACATACACACACACACACTCATACACATGCGCGTGCAAATTCATGCACCAAACACACACACACGCTCACACCTGCATCCACACACAGACGCATACATATGTTAGTGCCAACAGCACAGACACCCATCCACAATATATTTCATGTTGCACATTCAAATATAATAATGCGAAAATTAATAATAATAGTAGCAGTAATAATAATAGTATTAATAATAATAATAATAATAATAATAATAATGATAATAATAATAATAATAATAATAATAATAATAATAATAATAATAATAATAATAATAATAATAATAATAATAATATAACTGTAAGATTATTAATACCGTCAATAAACACATTTAAAGTTGTAGTATACTTTGTTTAAAACAAGTTATTTGCTTCTTCTGTAATATGTGCTGGCTTCAGCCAAATCTTTTACGATATTTGCGCTTGTAGGGCAAAGATTAGAATGTTTGCGACTTTTTGTTGATATTTTATGTGATATTCACTGGCACAGGAACAGAGTAATATGGGGACGACCTGTTTCCGTGAAGTTGGAACCGCAACTAAACTAAACTAAACTTGTTGATAAAGTTGTTGGATTGAGAAATTAATCTAACATTGTCGTAACACTCCTCCACCTAGACAAACTTTACTATGGTAACAACCGGTAACATTGGACAAGGTGCAAAACTGAAAGAGTGATACGTTGTGAAGAGAAACCAATGTAGACCTTGTAGAACAAGAAAGAGACGTAGGTTAGGATTTATAAGCAAAAGGAATGCGAACAGGTTGTATACGTTGTGAAAAGAAACTAGTGTAAATATAATCTTTGTTTTGACAGACGCGGCCTAGCAGATAAAGAAATAATTAATTTACTAAAGAATATTTGCCTAAATTTTCAAATAGTATTCAAAACTGTATTTACTGTTATGATAGTAACATTTAATTTCTACTTTCCAGAGTATGAATAAAATTGTTACAGGAATAAATATATACGTCTCCTGCAAAATAGCTGTCAGTAAAAATATAGTGAAATCGATAATTGTTCCCCTTGATTGCTAAAGCGGTAATATGACTTCACTCTACATGGAATTATTTCCCTTGTATTTAATAAAAATAGAATTAGTTACATATCCTTTACAGGGCGTTTCTGTAAACACCAGCATATTTTGCTGTTGTGATCTCATGGCAAGATTACGTTCTAATAGTTTCCCATTGCTTTCTGAACGACCGGCATCCATACCATTTCGTAAAAATACCAACGCAAGACGGTTTGCTGCCAAATCGCATGCAGCTGTGTTTTGAACGCGGATTATGCGGGATTACGAATTGTGTCCGTAACTCCTCTGTATCTTATTTATTTATTTAGATATTTTGTTTTGCATGATTATGACATAGCCATGTACCACTCGAGTCAAAGTGCAGTAAGAACTCAAGAAGGTATATCAGATATGTTCACAGTCAATATGAAACAGCCAAAATGAGCAATCCAGGCACTTTGAGGGAGAGCTAAGTTGCAAAAGACAACTTATCACAAACATCAGCAGGAGCCTGTCATAATTTGTTGGCCATATTATTAGACGACAAACACTGGAACATGTGAGAACCGGATATATTTGTGGAAAGAGAGAGATAGAAGATGACAGCGAGAGAAAAATTCGTGAGTCTTGTGTCATGGCGCGGAAGGGAGTCAACACACAAATTGATCCATGTTTGAGATCGCCCATGCCAACCGACAAGGCACTTCTTTGTGATATTTTGGCTGGGAGCCCAGGTACGTTTGTACAATGTGGATCAAAACCCATGACTACTGGACCGACAGGATCTAACTGTTTGTTTGTTTGTTTATTTATTTATTTATTGATTGATTGAGTGATTTATTTATTTAATTCTCAGATCTCAGGGTCGACCTCTACCACGATACAAAGATGTGTGTAAGCGGGACATGATTGATACAGGCATTGATAATGCACAGTGGGGGTAAGTCGCCGCTGAACGTGTTGCATGGAGAGCAAACATCAGAAATGGAATAAAGATAAAGGAGAAAATTATTGCAGATAAGTCACACACCGAACGTGTGAGACGTAAGATGGTGCATGATGGTGGAAATGACCACGTGTTCACGTGCACCCACTGTGAACGAACATTTACAGCGCGAATTGGTCCTTAACAGTCACATTCGCTACCGCCATAGGTAAAAGTTATGCCTTTTTGAAGCACACACTATCGTCTGTCAAGACGGCAAGGTGCCAATGGGTTATTTATTTATTTATTTATTTTGACAATCAAATGATTTATTTTCAGCAGTCACTGAGTTGAGACGCATATACAATAAACCAGCAAACACTTATAACCTCACACACATACAGGGCAATTCAAGCAGCCGAAGAATCTGTTTCTTTTCTCCGCAGTCCTCTTTATCGTCTTCATCAATAATTTTCCATTTTTCTGGTAAAATATCAAGCAGATCATCCTTGACATCACCCTGGATGACAATCCCATCCTCTCCGCTGATGGATGATCTCCAGGAGAGCTTCCCAGCGAAGTACTTACGTGCCTCTTTCAGATCAATTTACATAAGAAGCTTAATCCAACGACGATGGTCTCTTTCTTCTTCTTGCCTCTAGTCTGTGTCCACATACTTCACGCCTTGAGGTTCAATTTTCTCTTTTTGTTTTCATGATCGCTTTCCCGCCTTCTGTCTGTCTCTTGTTCTTCTCCTCGCCTTCTTCCTTGCGGTCTGCCCCCATTGGCATCCTCTTCTTTGTCAACCTTCAGTTTTTCAAATTCATCTGGCACTTTTATTAATGGCTAAGATGTATTAGAAAGGAAAACCATGGCAGCTATATATCAGGATAACGATTTGGGACAGATGCCGAATCTAGAAATGTAACTGAGCATATCGCAACAGAAGGACATTTCGGTAACCTTGGATGGACAGAGGAAATGAAGGACTGCAATACTAATGATGTGGGAGTTCTCAGTAGCTAGCATGGTCAACAGTTGAATATTTATCATTGGTGTTTTCTTACGATCGGCCCGTCTGGCAGTTACAGACCCGATCAAAATTTATTGAAATGTATTAATTGCCTGAATCACTAATGCTCAAGAATATCGGCTAATAAACGTAGCCGCATCAATTAGTTTGCCAGCCTTCTAGTTAGTCCTTTTATTCAAGTTCCGTTGCTTCGTTGCTGGACAGTTGTCGGCACCTCTGGACTGATTATATTCGAGCTTATGTTTGATAGATGATAAAGGAGCGGCTGGCCGAGTGGCTAGAATGCCGGACTCTCCTTCGGGAGACCCGGGTTCGATCCCTCGGTAAGGTGTGGGATTTTTTTCTGTCGGGGGCAAAAAGAAAATCCTAAAATGCACAGTTCGCGGCGACTGCACTAGCCAGGCGGCCTTTATTCCTTAGGCTCAAGGACCCTTCTGCCATACACCGCAAGGTACTATATTGGCAGCAAATGACAGTTTTTACAGTTTTTTATGTTTGATATTAAGCCCGATAACCCCACAGCATTAATTTACAACTGTAACTGTTCTTCATAACCAGTGACTTCAGTTCAGATGCCAGTTTATCAATGTCTGGGCACAAATGTATCGTGCCCAAAATCATAAGCGCAGTTTCGTTACTATCGGTGAGTGGAACGTTCCTTTTTTGTTTTTTTTTGTTAACGATCATTGCGGAAAATGACTGCTCGCATCTGTAAGTCGAACCAAAACGACAAATGTATCTCTGGGCGAATGAACGTAAGTGTTCAAATTGTTCAACAGGTAATAGTCGCCAGAATGAAATCAAATGATCAGTTGAAGGTGAAGCAGGCAGCTCCAGAAAGTCACATCTCAGTGCAGAATTGCATTTCAAATCAATTACTTCTTGCTGAAGGTTTTGCTGTAATTGACAGAGCTTGGCATCAGGAAATACGAATGGATTTATGAAGACTGCAACATTATCTTCCTCTATTGTGAACTCTTGACTGAAACGAGGCCTCGCGTGCCACTTTCTGTCAGCTTGCGGGCCACAAGTGGCCCGCGTGCCGTGGTTTGGGAACCTCTGCTCTACAGGGTAGGGCTTAGAAAAATAGTCTTTAGACTTATTACATTGCTCCTCTCAGCGGAAATCTATATTAACTTTTTCTTTTTAGAAGGGCTCACAGTTCCCAGAGAGGCCAGAGCAGCCCCAATAGGTGTCGTTTGTGTTGGGGTACCATCCCAACCCAAACGAAAGATTGTTTCACTGCGAACAGGTTGGATACGTTGTGAAGAGAAACCAGTGTGAATAGAAAATATGTTTAGACAGACGCGGCCTAGCAGATAAAGAAATAATTAATTTACTAAAGAATATTTATTATACAACAATTTGATGCCTAAATGTTCAAATAATATTCAAAACTTTATATAGCTTTTATGATGGTAACATTCAATTTCTACTTTCCAGAGTATGAATAAAATTGTTACAGGAATAAATGTATACTTCTCGTGCAAAATAACTGTCAGTAAAAATATAGTGAAATCTATAATTGTTCCCCCTTGATTGCTAAAGCCGTTATATGACTTCATTCTACATGGAATTATTTCCCTTGTATTTAAAACAAAATAAAATTAGTTACATATCCTTACAGGGCGTTGCAGTCAACACCAGCATGTTGTGCTGTTGTGATCTATTAGCAAGTTTACGTTCAATAGTTTTCCCATTGCTGTCTGAACGACCGGCATCCATACCATTTCGTAAAAATACCAACGCAAGACGGTTTGCTGCCAAATCGCTTGCAGCTGTGTTTTAAACGCGGGTATGCGGGATTACGAATTGCGTCCGTAACTCCTTCACCTCGAAGCGAGAAAAACAAAGTTATTCGTACTAGCAAACCATTCTGTACACGACATCTTTGTAAGGTTGGTGTTTAGCTTGTCTTCTGATGTCCACAATTGTTTCACCTGTCAGCTTCCGTGGAACCTCTGTATTTTATTTATTTATTTAGTTTGTTTCTTTGCATGATTATGACATAGTCATGTACCACTCGAGCCAAAGTACAGTAAGAACTCAAGAAGGTATATCAGATATGTTCACAGTCAATATGAAACAGCCAAAACGAGCAATCCAGGTACTTTGAGGGAGACTAAGTTGCAAAAAACAACTTATCACAAACATCAGCAGGAGGCAGTCATAATTTGTTAGCCATATTATTAGATGGCAAACACTGGAACATGCGAAAACCGGATAGATTTATGGAAAGAGAGAGATAGAGGAAGACAGCAAGAGAAAAATTCGTGAGTCTTGTGTCATGGCGCGGAAGGGAGTCAAAACACAAATTGATCCATGTTGGAGATCGCCCATGCCAACCGACAAGGCACTTCTTTGTGATATTTTGGCTGGGAGCCCAGGTACGTTTGTAAAATGTGGATCGAAACCCATGACTACTGGGCCGACAGGGTCTAACTGTTTGTTTGTTTGTTTATTTATTTATTTATTTATTTATTTATTTATTCTCAGATCTCAGGGTCGGCCTCTACTACGATACACAGATGTGTGTAAGCGGGACATGATTGATACAGGCATTGATAATGCACAGTGGAGGCAAGTCGCCGCTGAACGTGTTGCATGGAGGGCAAACATCAGAAATGGAATAAAGACAAAGGAGAAAATTATTGCAGATAAGTCACACACCGAGAGTGTGAGACATAAGATGGTGCATGATGGTGGAAATGACCACGTGTTCACATGCACCCACTGTGAACGAACATTTACAGCGCGAATTGGCCTTAACAGTTACATTCGCTACCGCCATAGGTAAAAGTTATGCCTTTTTGAAGCACAAACTATCGTCTGTCAAGACCGCAAGGTGAAAATGGGTTATTTATTTATTTATTTATTTATTTATTTATTTTGACAATCAAATTATTTATAATCAGTCACTGAGTTGAGACGCATATACAATAAACCAGCGTACACTTATAACCTCACACACATACAGGGCAATTCAAGCAGCCGAAGAATCAATTTCTTTTCTCCGCAGTTCTCTTTATTGTCTTCATCAATAATTTTCAATTTTTCTGGTAAAATATCAAGCAGATCATCCTCGACATCACCCTGGATGACAATCTCATCCTCTCCGCTGGCGGATGATCTACAGGAGAGCTTCCCAGCTATTACAGTGTAGAGGTGTTACACACAGGTTAGAAGGCACGTGATCGTATAGGACACAAGTCTCCGTTGTTTATAACATTCTTTATTTGTCGAATCGTTCCACTACAGCATAATGATGGTAGGCTCAAATTCCGATGTTTACCTTCTTGCTTGCTAGCTGACCAAGTGACGTGTGTGTCCCAGCCTAGATACACTTCTTCATTCGTGCACACACGTTCACTAGCTATGGTTTTCCCACTAGTCAAGGAATGCGCAGCATTCCTTAACTCTTTACTCCTAAGCTACTCCCTTTACTGTTACACAGCGAAGTACTTACGTGCCTCTTTCAGATCAATTACATAAAAAGCTAATCCAACGACGATGGTCTCTTTCCTCTTCTTGCCTCTAGTCTGTGTCCACAACTTCACGCCTTGAAGTTCAATTTTCTCTTTTTGTTTTCATGATCGCTTTTCCCGCCTTCTGTCTGTCTCTTGTTCTTCTCCTCGCCTTCTTCCTTGCTGTCTGCCTCCATAGGCATCCTCTTCTTTGTCAACCTTCAGTTTTTCAAATTCATCTGGCACTTTCTTCTCCAGCCAGGCCTTGCACTTCTCGTAATTGGGATAGTTGTTCCATGTCGACTTTGTGAAAACAAAAGAAACTTTCCACCGTGTCAGCCAGCCTTCGTGGCATCGGTTATAATTGTGGTGGTTCATAGTGCGGTATGAGCTGACCTGTTTTTTTTTTGGTTTTTTTGCGCATTAGAACGACGTAAGCCAGGTCGGGTTCCTCCATTCCATCATCCTGCAATCCTTCCTTCGCCGACATCTTCGATGTTTGTTCCGTTGCCACTGGATGAACTTTTCTCTACACGTATATATTAGGTACCTACTATCTACGTTTTCCTATTTTATCCGATTATCTCTTAATCCTATATCTTCTGTTATTCAACGTTGTAGTTGCTTTTGGTATTTCTTGTAACTATTGTTTGTCTCGTTATTCATGATTGGGTTTTGTTATTTTCTTAGTTATCTTTATTCCTGGCGTTTACTGTTTCTTTGCTGCGGTTAGTTGTTCTGTGGTTTTATTGTTGTTTTCCTTTATCAATTTGCATCCTAGTTGGTATACTGTTGTTCACGCTTTTCGTTAGTTAGGATGTGGTTTATTTATTTCCTAATTTATTTATTTAGTTATTTTGTGTTATTAGTTGCATGCTCTGCTTTGTACCTCCTCCTTGTGAGTGGTTCTTCTGCTGTGCTCGAGCGTCGGTCTTGCTCTCGTGGTGTACACGTCCTTGTACCCACTGTTCCGTTGTATGCCTTACACCCTCCCCCTCCTTATTGGGTTGCGTTTTCTTGAGAGGTCGGGTCGATGTTTGTTTACTTTGGTTCCCGTTGCTGCTTGGCTTGAGTGATTCTTGGGTTTAGCCCTAAAAAGGGCCCATTATTTACTGTCTGTGCTTGTTTACTTATGGTGAGCCCTGAAAAGGCCCGTCTTTTAGCTTCTGTGGTTGTTAACTGAAAAGGGCTCGTCTGTTGATTTCTGTTTTTGTTTTCTCGCGTTGAGCCCCTGGGCAGGCTCACCTTCAGGTTGTCTTCGTGCTTGGGTCTATCATCCAGCGTAGGAGAGGGACTGTCACATCTTTCTTTCCATCGTTGTGGAGGTTTCCAACCGTCTTCTCATTGTCCAGCGTAAAGGGGGGGGGGGGGAAGGGGGTTGCTGCGCGTCGCTCTTGTCCATCGTTGGGGAGGTTTCCTATCGTCTCCTCTTTTCTCCAGCGTGGGACGGGTTTTCCCTTATCCATCGGTGGGATAGTTTTCACAGTACTCCACAATATGCAATATTACCCAGGGATCAGTATCATTCATGATTTGTTGATTAGGGCTTAGAAAAATAGTCTTTAGACTCCTCTAGTGATTGTTGTGTGATTATATTGATTGACGATTGTGATTATATTGCTCCTCTCCACGGAAATCTTTAGTAAAATACTTTTGTTTAGAAAGGCTCACGGTTCCCAGAGGGGCCAGAGCCACCCCACTAGGTGTCGGTTGTGTTGGGTGATCATCCCGACCCAAACGGCCGTCTATGCGTCCTGTATCCGACAGGCACTGTTAATTTTTTTTTTTAAAGTTTATTTCATACAAAGCAATGTATATTTACAAGGTGCTAATGTGTGTTTCTTTTGTTTGTGTATATTACAGAGCGTTGCCGTTTGTTAGTGTTAAGTGTCACATGTGTGAATAAAACAAATACGTACATATACAGTTATGATAATATGACATTTATGGCATAGTGCATGTAAACATACATTCCTTGCATATGCTTCATTTCCAGTTCCACAAGCGGAATGCATGTTTCACCTGTCCATCTCTCCCTCTCCTCACACACACACACACACACACACACACACACACACACACACACACACACACACACACACACACACACACACACACACACACACACACCTGCATCTACACTCAGACGCATACAAACGTTACTGCCAACGACACAGACGCACATCCACAATACATTTTATATTGCACATTCAAATATAATAGTGGGAAACTTAATAATAATAGTAGCAGTAATAATAATAATAATAATAATAATAATAATAATAATAATAATAATATCTGTAAGATTGTTAATACCGTCAATAAACACATTTCCATCCATCATGTGCCATGCCGGTAAGCGTGGGCGGTCATGTTCTGCCATCTCACTCGATACCTAGAGTCGTTGATCAGTTCCGTGTTTCTGTCTCGACCATGCCACAAGGCCAAGCCATCCAGATACTTGCTTCTAGGTCTTCCCTTGGTCTGTTCCCCTCGATCTTACCAGTTGTCACCAAGTTCTCCAAATTATTTCTTCTCATAACATGCCCTAAAAATTGTGACTGTCTACGTCTAATGTCTCTAATCAGTTTACGAACTTCATTTGTTTCTTGAAGGACTTGTTCATTGTCTTTCTGGCTGTCCATGTATTCTTTGCATTTTCCTCAGAAACCACATTTCTACAGTAATCAGAAGTTTTTCAGCTGGAATGAGTCATTGTCTAAGATCAATACCATATAAAAGGTACGATTCTATGTAGTCATCATCAACACTCTTTTCTGTTTCAATGGACATCATTTTTATGCGGCAGTAGCTTTCTATCTTGAAAATGGCTACTTTTGCAATGGGCGATTCGTTCCTAATTCGCAAGGCAATCTACATCAGAGGGTAGTTACGGGGCCGAGATAATTTGGATCTATTCACTTTGAACGAATCTACCATTCTTGTTTATTATACAGTGTGGGTATTTCGTTTCATAGTTAGACGACCATAACCCGTGTTCTTTTACATATTAATCTAACCCTTGTTGGTCACTATGGTACAACGCATTCCCTTAATTTTGCAGTGCCTGTCATTGTCTGCAATCAAGACGGATCATCGCATATTAATGTTATGATGCAAGTCCCAATGTTGATTCCTTCCATTGATCTCAAGATTCGAACATATGTTTCACTGTACAGGGAGTAAAACTAGATTCTGTGAGTACACTAAACATCCCTGTCTCGCACACCTCTCTAATGGGATGAGATTGGATGACTTCATTAAACTCTGTATGGCAGCTGTTGTTCCAAATATAGTTTACAAGTCGCAGGTCTTCCCATGCAATGTGTAGATCTTCAAGATCACCTTATCCTGTGGACCTGTCCACTTTATCGAAAGCCTTGTGTGGTCAATAACGCAAAGGGTTAGATCTTGTTTACTTTCTAGGGAAGTGCGATTACGGTTCTCCGTATGATACAACAGGAATTCACTGTTTACCCTTTCCTTCTACAAAACCACATTGTTCTTAGCCTATTAGGTGTATTTAATCATAACTCTTTCTCCTAAAAAAAGAAAACACATTTACATTGTGGGAATCCTTGTATAATACAAGATGTGCTTCTCAGTAATATGATCTCTCTTCAGCATATCTCTTACGGGATTTGCGCTTGTGGGCTAAGATTAGAATGTTTGTACAATTTGGGGTTTGACATAGTTCTGTGGACAATTTCTTTGTTGAGGTTCGGTATATGTTTAATGCATTGTTTCTTAATGTGTCAACGTAAGATTTCTGTACTTTGCCAATAAGTAACGACGTGAGCTTATGGGGTATTGTGTGGACATGGAATTAATTTACATGATGCTTTAGTAACATCCGTACTTTGTTTGTTATGAGTGGTAGGATGGTTTGTAGGAGATTCTTTTTGGCATGATTGTGATGCATTCTTAATAGAGGTCCTCTCTAGATCTTCGACGTTTGTCTATCAAATCGGACACTGTCGTTTATTTGCTTGAGTAGTTTGCACTGTCTTGTCTGTTGGGGTCCTGATGTAAACAAGAGCCTATATGTAAAGTCCTTTTGCTTTTGGTGCAATAGGCTTGGTGGAATATTTAGAGGGAAAAGTTTCACGGAATAATCTTAGTAGGAAAATCTATGTTCCTATTTTAGTCTGAGATGTACTGAAGATGCCTTGTACGTTTATTAAATACGTGTAGATTTCTCGTGTGCTTGTTTTTCTTGTTAGTACTTTGCGTGTCAATTAATGGCTTGAATACAAGTTTGTAAAACGAGGGGAGAGAGTGCAAAGTACTGTGAGGATGTATTCCGAATCGGTTGTTTAAATAATATAGACTAATTCTAATAGCGAATAGTGGCTAAAAGGGATTTCTGTGTGGTGTAGGATGTAGCTTGTGTTTGATATACATGTTTGATTTTGGATGCTATGTTGGAGGGCGGATCGTCGCACTCTGTCTGGCTGCATGAGTGTTGTCAGAGTGTTGGGGGAATCAAGACATGACATAGAGAGGACAAGGGACAGAATAGAGTCAAGGACTGTAGAGATAACGATAGACAGGACATGGGTAAGGGCACAGGGATGTCATAAGACAGGACATCGGTAGGACGGTAGAGAGATTAGAGACTGGACATCAGTTGGGACACAGAGATGTCACTGATAGGACACCGACAGGACAAGACCTAGCCAATATAAGGGACATAAGTTCACGGGACGCTGACCTGAACTGACCAGACGGCACTACACCAAACGACCCAACACAAGACGGGCGGACTAACGCACTACGTGGCGGTTGAGACAGCCCGAGTTGTCACGAGGAACACGTGGCCTAGTACCACGAAGGGAACTGACCAGTTTGAAAACGTCAGACGGGACATAGACAGTTCGAGAGGAAGGATCGTTGTTTGTTCTGGAGCGAGTGTATAGTTTTGCGAGAGTGCTAGTTGAAGATAGCGAGTAATTGTGTGTAGGGCTTGTGTAATTGGCTGAGTGCTATAGGTGTTTGATAGGCGGCATTGTGTATAGAGTGATTTCACCGCCTTTTGTGTAATCATGACAATGATCAAGTTCTCCTGAATTAAAATGTATAGAACATACGTACGACTGATGTTTTATTGAGTACGTATGAAGGATTTGAATACCTGCGTGTATGTAAGACGCTGACAGGTATAGTATGTTTTGATACTGTAGATCAGGGGTGGGTAACTTTTTGTACGTCGGGCCGCATTGATAAAATCTAAAGTTAATCGCGGGCCCGCATATATATATATATATATTCATATATATAATATATATTATATATATAATATATATATATATATATATATATATATATATCTATATATATATATACTTAGAATAGCGCAAAACAAGATCGCCCGATGCATGAGGCGCTGGACGCCGTTAAGGGTCAGCGACTGATAGGAGGGAAATCATTAATGGGTCAGGCAGAGGATACGATCAGACAGGTGTGCCCCTGGAGAACATTAGGCGAGGAGAGGAGTGGGAGAGTGCCATAAGAGTATAATGTAGATTATAATCACATTGAGCCGGGAGTGCAGGGAGTCGCCAGCAGGGGCCAAGGAAGTGGAAATCCAGCAACTAATTCAGGATAATGCTCGGTCGGGTGTTGTGATTATCTACACAGATGGGTCGGTGTTGAGAGGCAGGTGAAGTGCCTGGGGGTTCTTAGCAAAAGCTAATGGTCAACGTTTGGTGCAGGAGAGCCTGGCATATGATACCACAATATCTAGCTTAAGAATGGAAATGGAGGCGGTCAGTGCAGCCTTCCGCTGGATGGAGAATACCACACACACACACACAGACACACACACACACACACACACACACACACACACACACACACACACACACACACACATCGTGATTGTAACTGACTCAGAAAGCATGCCGAGGAAGGTGAGGATAGGCAAGCTTCGGGCAGAGTGGCTTGCTTCGCTTCGGAGTTCACGGGTGGCAATCACCGCCTGGATCTTTTCTCCGGGGCATGCCGGCGTGCTTGGGAATGAACAGGCGGACAGATTGGCTGGCTCTGGAAAACTTGGTGGAGTATTGATGCATGACAAGGCAAACGTAGTTGCGGCCTTGTGGGAGCACGTGTACACCTCGGAGGAGCAAATGGATCACCATGGTCTGGCAAGAATGAGGCAGCGAGGAGTGACGAGGGGATCTGGCGGACGCTCGACGCTCAGAGGAAAGGCGAGACGGACATATAATCAGATTGCTACTGGTACTATTAGTGTTGCAATGGAGATGTCCTTTTATATTAGGCCTACACATATTCATTACAGAGTTTGTTGTCGTCTCTGGTCGCTGTTTTTATTCTTCTTGTGCATTTTCTGTCCGTGGTAGTATTTGTTTAGTCCGTTTCCTTTAATGTGTTGACTTATTCTATTAAACAAAGTGATGACTCGACGATATATCTCTATTCATGTACATTTGTTTTATATAACAGTGTTTTGTGCTGACAAGACAAGACTGTCTCTGGCTTGTGTGGTTAGTTCACCAGGAGTCATACATACTTTCTTGTACTTGTAATTGACATCTCGAGTTTGTGTTTTGATTGAATGTTATATTCAGAGAATATATATCATAACAAAGAAATGGAAAAACACCACAACAGCCGAAAATACCAAACTAATACCCAAAAGAATTCAAGAGCTTACTAATAAAAGAACACGTACATCAGCAGGTTGCCTAGAGACAAAATATGGACAGATCATAATAGAAAAAATATTACATGTATTGTCAGATTATGTGAAAAACCGTTATGATGACAACAGAGAAGAGCAGTATGATATTCAAAATAATAATGAAGGACCATAAATTTTGAAGATAGAATTTCAGAATGCTCTTAACCATATGAAAACTGGCAAGACCCAAGGTTCAAACAACACCACAACAGAAATTATTAATACTTTAGAAGAATATGGAATAGATAAAGTTACCACACTGCTGAATAAAATATATGATACTGGAAATATATATCATGAATTATGTAATTATGTGTTGATTGCAATCCAAAAGAAATCAGGAACCGTGGAATGTGATCAACAGCGAACAGTTAGTATAATGAGTCACATCACTAAGCGTTTGCTAAGAATTATCATGCAAAGAGTTAGGAAGAAAATACAACCTGAAATAGGAGAAGAACAATGTGGGTTTGTAGAAGGCAAGGGCACAGTAAATGCTGTGTATATACCGAGAACCGTAATCGAACGTTCTATAGAAGTAAACAAAGATCTTTGCTTTATTCGCAACACAAAGGCTTTCGATAAAGTGAGACATGTCGACATGATAAGGATGCTTGAAGATCTACACATTGATGGAAAAGACCTTAGACTTGTAAAAAAACATATATTGGAAACATCAAGCTGCCATTAGAACTGATAATGAAGTACGTCGATATCAGCCTATTAAGAGAAGTGTGCGACCGGGATGTGTAATGTCTCCAGATCTGTTTTCCCTGTACAGTGAAAATATTTTCAGAAATATAGAAGATATGGCAGGAATCAAAACTGGGGGACGAAACATCAATAACATTAGATACGCAGATGAAAAGTCTTGATTTCAGACAATGAACCGGACCTGCAACATTTAGTAGATGCGGTTGTTACACACAGTGAATAACTGGGGTGAGAATTGAATTGTAGGAAGACACATATTATGGTCGTCACTGGGAAGAAGGAAATACCACAATGTAATATACAAATAAATGGGCATATTCTTAAACAAGTGAATCGATACAGTTATCTCGGCACAGCCATAACATCTGATGAGAGATGTCCTGAAGAGATTAGAACAAGAATTGCCATTGCATTGCGAAGGTAGCCTTTTGCAAGACGAAAAACATATTGACCACTAACAAGATATCTAAAATGAGAAAAATAGTGTTGAAGTGCTACATAGAACCTGTTCTTTTGTATTGATGTGAAGCGTGGACAATGAGCAGACAAGCTGAAAAACATCTGATGGCTGTGGAAATGTGTTTTCTGAGGAAAATGCAAAGAATACCACGGACTTACAGAAAAACCAATAACCAAGTCCTTCAAGAAACAATTGAAGATCGTAAACTGAGTGGTTACATTAGGCGTAGACGGTCAACATCTTTGGGCATGTTATGAGAAGAAATGAATTGGAGAACTTTGTGACAACTGGCAAGATCGACGGGAAGAGACCGAGGGGAAGACCGAGAAGTAAATACCTGGGTGCTTTGGCCACGTGGCATGGTCGAAACAGAAACACGGAGCTGATCCACGACTCCGGTGATCGGGTGAGATGGCAAAACACGACCTCCCACGCTTATCGGCATGGCACATGATGGATGGATGGATCGTTACATACAACTTTACTATTGGTTTGCATAACTTTCTTCAGTGATGTATACAACCTTACTATTGGTTTATACAACTTTCTTCAGTGTTGTATTAACATCTGCCACATGTAAGTGGATGATCTATGACACAGTCTCTTCTCGACAGTGTTACCGTGGATGTTATTCATATGCTCCATCTTTGTTGTGTTAACATGTAATCAGTTTAGTTGCCGCAGATACCATCTGCTGGGGTCCCTGTGCAGACCTGTCTTGCACGTTGTCTGAATATGGTGTTTGTAATTGAGCCCCAACTGTTTTCTAGGCTAACTTCAAATAATTTATCTGCTGTCTCATTGATATGTTCTATACTGAACGCATTTCGTACGGAGATCCTTTTACTGGTTGATTTTGTATTGATGACCTACACGGAATGAATTTATACGGATGTTCTATACTCAACGGATTACATACGGATGATCTATAAGGAACAGGCTTCTACATTGCCATGGCATGTCTTACTGACTTCTTCGAACAGTCCCAATTGTTGTTAATTTTGTTGGATAGGATTCACAGTTTGTGGCAATCCATCCATCCTCACATATGCCATGCCGATAAGAGTGGGCGGTCATGTTTTGCCACCTCACTCGATCACCAGAGTCGTGGATCATCTTCTTGTTCTTGTCTCGACATTGTGGCATTGTCAATGTATTTATTGTTGACTGTAATATTTGGTTTGCATGCGATTCTATCTGTGAATATTATTACTGATCTTTACAATCATAATAAAATGCTGATTTCCATAGTGTCTTTTGACAGAAAGGATGATCTGATCCAATCCGTTACCACTGTTTTAAAGCTGTTAAGAGGTCGTTAACCTCACTGAACCACATCCAAAGGCTATACCAATACATTATAACTGTTCAATAACAGCAACATTTCTGTGGCTACATATCCAGTTGTGTCATGCCATTTGTCACATACATCAGCTGTGACAATACACTATAACATTAAATGACAGCAATATCACTTTGTCTACACGGCCAGTCTTGTCATGTCATTTTGTGCTGGCCACGGGACTGGGTGTTATGCTTGACACCGAGAACCGGGTCAGCTAGACAAGAAATGACAGCCTCCCGCCAGGTGAGAACAACTTTGCCTAGAGCAGGGTTTGACCATATAGTCCACCAGCCCGGCAAGGCAATCTGCCCATGGGAGAAGCAATCCAGAAATGAATCTTCAACCGTGGAAGTGGGAAGATGTTGGCCTAAGTGGCACGACACTAGAAGGCGGGAGTCTACGCACTACAACGCACAAATCTCTGGAACAGACGTATAAAAAACGTTGATCGCTGAAGAAGAAGCAGGCAGTAGACATATTTGTATATGGTAAGTTTGAATCCCGGTATGTCTAAAGTCTCACGTTTCATATGATACAATGTGGGCTCAGAAATATACTCTTCTTTCTTCTACAAGTCAGTGAGTTGCAGATCCTTTACAGGGTGTAACAGTCAGCTCCAGCATTATTGGCTGTTTGTGATTCATGGACAAGTTTACGTTCAGTAGTTTACCATTGCTTTTTTTAACGACCGACACTCATACTATGGTATGGAAACTAACGCAAGGCGGCCTGCTTCCAAATCGCCCACAGCTGTGTTACTTCTACAAGTGACAGTCAATAATTGTGAATGTACTTCTAATGTTATTTTAACGGCCTAAGCTGTTGTTATTTCTGTGTACTTATAATTACAATGTTTATATAGTTATTCAGCAAGCACCTTAAGCTACATTAAATGTTTAGTGTGCTTAAAAAGCTATATTATTACCTAAAAAGCTGGAACTAAACAGACTTACCTCAAATGCTAGTTGTGTAATCCGACTTACATTGAATCCTGTATTCAATGGTGGGATTTGTTGTTGATAGCTGCATATTATACTGTCGTTACGTCACAGACATCCCTGCGGATAGAGGACAAATCTGGCATGGCTAGCATAAACCTAACACAGAGATTGTAGACGTTGAGAGAGGCCAGTTGTACAAATGTAACTCCGTGAACAGTTCCAGGACTAGTGGCACACAACACTGCCAGTATCATCATGTAGCCAGCCTTGTGTAGAACATGGCTCTCATCACAACCCGCCGGACAGTGCCTCCATTCTTGACCAGTTCTCCTGTCCCATGCAGTTTCATGTCCAGGGTTGTCATTGACAGATGTCCACCTTCAAGTTGGTCGTACCTGGCCTTTTTTTTCAGGAACAATCACAACTCTCTCTAACCCACTGTGATGTTTCACATGGCTAGCGCATTCCAGTTTCTGTCACGTGATGCTGTTTACAGGCCTGCTGACTTCGATGTCTGGAGTTTGTAGAAGTTCAGCATTTGTCTTCTTTTTGATTCAGTCAGTTTACATTACCATCTTACAGTTTACCATCTAGGATAGGCTCTGGAGTCTACAGAGAAACAACCAGTGGACATTCTACGGCGTTCGTGCACTAAGCTGAGATTCTCTTAATGTAAGTCAAAATGTCAGAGATCAGGAACTAATTGATGGTTTCATGTACAGTGTGGGTGTCGTTAACACCAGGTCAACCTGGCCAGGAGCTGTTAAGTCTGGGTGGAAAACAAGACACGGGTAAACTGGAATATTCCACATGCAGCAGTTATAGGAGACACGGGTAAACTGGAATATTCCACATGCAGCAGTTATAGGAGACATGGACAAACTGGAATATTCCACATGCAGCAGTTATAGGAGACATGGACAAACTGGAATATTCCACATGCAGCAGTTATAGGAGACATGGACAAGACATGAAATTCTGCAAAGAACATTTCACAGACAATCAACTTAAATCTGGAACTAATTAAAATTGATAAACATTTGGGTCATACATACAATTTTACCACAATGAACTGACGTTAATGCAATGGGAATACTATATACAATGGTGACTTTTGTTATAAGAATCTAAAACACCTAAAAGAAATCGTATCCCTAATGAAATAATTAAATGAACAACGAAATTTTTATAATGCGTATTTCACAGATGAAGGTTACCGAAACAGAGATACTACACATTTATATCAAATACAATACACAACACAAGGATACAATACACATATACAATCTTCAGAATCCGCACAGGTCACCACAACAGGCTGAAGTATAACATGTTGAATAGTCTACAGCAGACAGTACCGTGCGGTGGATTTTCTCACTATGATACAAGTCTTCAAAATGCCGCCCCTTACATGTCGTTTTTCTTTAAAAATGCCGCCCCTTTATGAAGCCTCCTTACGGTGCCTCCTGATACGACGGCCTCTCTGTATCATAGCACTGCACAACCCTGACCACGTGAGCGTTACTGTCGAACTGATAAAATAACAGTCAAACATTTGTTGCAGGAATGTCCAACATACGCAGAACTGAGAAAAGTATTTTGGCATGCATTCGTCCCACTTAAAATATCAAAGATCCAAATGGTGATCACATCACAGGAAATATTGATATATTATGACCGAGCAAAGGCATGTTTGACACGTAGAAACAACAACTTCTGATTGTCAAAATAAACGGTATTAGCAAGAATCCATAACCCCATCAAGCGACAAAAGTCTGATCATATTTGAACGATGTTAAATTTACTGCTGCAAATTAAAGTAAGCAATTCATAAGTTTTAATAGAAGCCCACACACAGGCAAAGATACAACTGAAGGAACACATTTGTGAAAGAGCTGATTCTCTTTGGTCACATAATTAGAAGTGAATCACTGTTTATTATTGTTTAAAGTAGTTTAATTATTAATTAACAATAGTCCCCGTCAATTGTTGTAGTATTTATTTCTTGACTTTCCCATGACGATCTCGAAGAGGCGTTTGTTGGTCATCAAAGGGGGATGTTTTTCACGATAGATCTGCTAACGCTAGTTATTTTCGGAGTGGCAATGTAAATATTTTTCTGTTAAAATGTTCAATGGACGTTAAAATTGAGTTTGTATTCTAAGTTAATTAATATACAGATAACATAATACTCTTTCTTCATAAAGTACGTGGATATTTCAGTGCTCAACATATTAATATGATGCTCTATACATTGACATGCAATCATGCAGACCAGGCTGTTCACACTAATAGTTACGTTCGGGGCATTAGAACAACAGAAATATAGGAGGAAGAAGAAGAAGAAGAAGAAGAAGAAGAAGAAGAAGAAGAAGAAGAAGAAGAAGAAGAAGAAGAAGAAGAAGAAGAAGAAGAAGAAGAAGATGAAGAAGAAGAAGAAGAAAGTGAAGTAAAATACAAATGTTAAAAAAAAAGTCATGTATTTTCTTTTGTAGGAATCGGCAAACACAGCCATTCTGTATTGACATAATTGTTTCATTTATTTCACAGTGAATGTATTTATTCAAAATGTCAACCACAGGTAATGGCAGATTCTCCCATGTCGAACAGATCTAAGGATTGGAACCAGACGAAGAAAGACACAAACCTGCTGCCTTATTGGTAGACTGTGGACAGCAAATCCACAGAAATGCTTTTCAGAATTCGATGCGCTGAGCCATAGCCTTAACAACACAATGCAAGGCAATTCACCAAATGGTGTCATGATGTCTACTATACTTGCAAAGTATACTGAGAGTAACGTCTTACTAATAATTTCCTATATGATAATGATAATGATGATGATAGTGATGATGTGTGACACAGTTGTATGACTCACCGGGTCATTGTACGGACACACCTGAGCCAACGTCTGCACGACACACATGACCGCAATAAACCACACAATGTCAAGGTTTCTCACAGATTCCACCATCTTGTAGCTGTACTTGTATCTGATCACACATTTCAGTAAAGTGAAGAGTTTTACATTGTCTTTCTTTTCTAGAATTCCTTACTTGTTATCTACACTTGTATCTAGCGTCACCTAGCATATTGCATTGTAGAATTCCTTACTGTGTTATCTACACATTTATCTGGCTTTCCCTGGTATATTTTTCAATTCGTTCGCTCGCTTTGAACTCGTGCGTAGTCGACCACCATAAGTTACTACCACTAGTTGTTGCTTCTAATGGGGAGTGCACGGGACTAATCTTTACGTGTGGGTTAGCTTTCCCATTACCAGTAGTCTCCCATCATCAGGAGAACCCACTCCACGTTGTCACTAGGTCCAGGATGAGAAGTCAATAATCAAGTCCGACAGACCGCGTGTGAAACCAACAACTTACAGCGGTCAGCACAGAAACTTTAAGAGCAAGTGCGTTAAACCCTTCAGCCACGTGGACTTCCACACCTAGTATATGCACATAACAAATGATTTCACTTCCACACCTTGCATATTCACATAACAAATTATTTAACTTGCACACCTAGTATATGCATAAACCAAATTATTTCACTTCCACACCTTGTATATGCACATAACAAACTGTTTCACTTCCACACCTAGTATACAAACATAACAAATTATTTCACTTCCACACCTAGCATACAAACATAACAAATTATTTCACTTCCACACCTAGCATACAAACATAACAAATTATTTCACTTCCACGCCTAGTATATACACCTACATAAAATGACACACATAGTATTGTTTGGCACTCACAGAAGGAGAAGAAGAAGGAAATAGAGATTAGAAGACTCACTAGACAACATAAAATCTGAAAGCTATAATAGTTACCAACAGGGATCGAACCTGTCGCGTCCAAATGACGACGGCGCCTCGCTGCAGGAACATGTGTACTTCGACGCACGACCAACTAGACACTCCATACATTTTAGCATACAAACATAACAAAGGAGTGTCTAGTGGTCGTGCGTCGAAGTACACATGTTCCTGCAGCGAGGCGCCGTCTTCATTTGGAGGCGACAGGTTCGATCCCGGTTGGTAACTATTATAGCTTTCAGATTTTATGTTATCTAGTGAGTCTTCTAATCTCTATTTCCTTCTTCTTCTCCTTCTGTGAGTGCCAAACAATACTATGTGTGTCCATTTATGTAATCGTCTTAGTGGCCTCAACGGTTCTCCCCATTTATTTCGTGTGTTTAGTATATACACCTAAAACATTATTTCACTTCCACACCTAGTATATGCACATAACAAACTATTTCACTTCCACGCCTAGCATACAAACATAACAAATTATTTCACTTCCACACCTAGCATACAAACATAACAAATTATTTCACTTCCACACCTAGCATACAAAAATAACACATTATTTCACTTGCATACCCAGTATATGCACATACCAAATTATTTCACTTCCGTACCTAGCATACAAAAATGACAAATTATTTCACTTCCATACCTATTATATGCACATAACAAATTATTTCACTTCCATACCTATTATATGCACATAACAAATTCTTTCACTTCCACATGTAACGTCTTCCAGTCCAATACTTGATGTTGTTCACACAATGTAACGTCTTCCAGTCCACTAATTGATGTTGTTCACCCACATGTAACGTCTTCCAGTCCAATACTTGATGTTGTCCACCCACATGTAACGTCTTCCAGTCCACTACTTGATGTTGTTCACCCACATGTAACGTCTTCCAGTCCACTACTTGATGTTGTTCACCCACATGTAACGTCTTCCAGTCCACTACTTGATGTTGTTCACCCACATGTAACGTCTTCCAGTCCACTACTTGATGTTGTTCACCCACATGTAACGTCTTCCAGTCCAATACTTGATGTTGTTCACCCACATGTAACGTCTTCCAGTCCACTACTTGATGTATTTCACCCACATGTAACGTCTTCCAGTCCAATACTTGATGATGTTCACCCACATGTAACGTCTTCCAGTCCAATACTTGATGTTGTTCACCCACATGTAACGTCTTCAAGTCCACTACTTGATGTTGTCCACCCACATGTAACGTCTTCCAGTCCACTACTTGATGTTGTCCACCCACATGTAACGTCTTCCAGTCCACTACTTGATGTTGTTCACACACATGTAACGTCTTCCAGTCTATTACTTGGTTGTGTCCACCCACATGTAACGTCTTCCAGTCCACTACTTGATGATGTTCACCCACATGTAACGTCTTCCAGTCCACTACTTGATGTTGTCCACCCACATGTAACATCTTCCAGTCCACTACTTGATGTTGTCCACCCACATGTAACGTCTTCCAGTCCACTACTTGATGTTGTTCACCCACATGTAACGTCTTCCAGTCCACTACTTGATGTTGTTCACCCACATGTAACGTCTTCCAGTCTATTACTTGGTTGTGTCCACCCACATGTAACGTCTTCCAGTCCACTACTTGATGTTGTTCACCCACATGTAACGTCTTCCAGTCCACTACTTGATGATGTCCACCCACATGTAACGTCTTCCAGTCCACTACTTGATGTTGTTCACACACATGTAACGTCTTCCAGTCTATTACTTGGTTGTGTCCACCCACATGTAACGTCTTCCAGTCCACTACTTGATGATGTTCACCCACATGTAACGTCATCCAGTCCACTACTTTACGATGTCCACCCACATGTAAAATCTTCCAGTCCACAACTTGATGTTGTTCACCCACATGTAACGTCTTCCAGTCTATTACTTGGTTGTGTCCACCCACATGTAACGTCTTCCAGTCCACTACTTGATGATGTTCTCCCACATGTAACGTCTTCCAGTCCACTACTTGATGTTGTTCACCCACATGTAACGTCTTCCAGTCTATTACTTGGTTGTGTCCACCCACATGTAACATCTTCCAGTCCACTACTTGATGATGTTCACCCACATGTAACATCTTCCAGTCCACTACTTGATGTTGTTCACCCACATGTAACGTCTTCCAGTCTATTACTTGGTTGTGTCCACCCACATGTAACATCTTCCAGTCCACTACTTGATGATGTTCAACCACATGTAACGTCTTCCAGTCCACTACTTGATGTTGTTCACACACATGTAACGTCTTCCAGTCTATTACTTGGTTGTGTCCACCCACATGTAACGTCTTCCAGTCCACTACTTGATGTTGTCCACCCACATGTAACGTCTTCCAGTCCACTACTTGATGTTGTCCACCCACATGTAACGTCTTCCAGTCCACTACTTGATGTTGTTCACCCACATGTAACGTCTTCCAGTCCACTACTTGATGTTGTTCACCCACATGTAACGTCTTCCAGTCTATTACTTGGTTGTGTCCACCCACATGTAACGTCTTCCAGTCCACTACTTGATGATGTTCACCCACATGTAACGTCTTCCAGTCCACTACTTGATGATGTCCACCCACATGTAACGTCTTCCAGTCCACTACTTGATGTTGTTCACACACATGTAACGTCTTCCAGTCTATTACTTGGTTGTGTCCACCCACATGTAACGTCTTCCAGTCCACTACTTGATGATGTTCACCCACATGTAACGTCATCCAGTCCACTACTTTACGATGTCCACCCACATGTAACGTCTTCCAGTCCACAACTTGATGTTGTTCACCCACATGTAACGTCTTCCAGTCTATTACTTGGTTGTGTCCACCCACATGTAACGTCTTCCAGTCCACTACTTGATGATGTTCTCCCACATGTAACGTCTTCCAGTCCACTACTTGATGTTGTTCACCCACATGTAACGTCTTCCAGTCTATTACTTGGTTGTGTCCACCCACATGTAACATCTTCCAGTCCACTACTTGATGATGTTCACCCACATGTAACATCTTCCAGTCCACTACTTGATGTTGTTCACCCACATGTAACGTCTTCCAGTCTATTACTTGGTTGTGTCCACCCACATGTAACATCTTCCAGTCCACTACTTGATGATGTTCAACCACATGTAACGTCTTCCAGTCCACTACTTGATGTTGTTCACACACATGTAACGTCTTCCAGTCTATTACTTGGTTGTGTCCACCCACATGTAACGTCTTCCAGTCCACTACTTGATGATGTTCACTCACATGTAACGTCATCCAGTCCACTACTTTACGATGTCCACCCACATGTAACGTCTTCCAGTCCACAACTTGATGTTGTTCACCCACATGTAACGTCTTCCAGTCTATTACTTGGTTGTGTCCACCCACATGTAACGTCTTCCAGTCCACTACTTGATGATGTTCTCCCACATGTAACGTCTTCCAGTCCACTACTTGATGTTGTTCACCCACATGTAACGTCTTCCAGTCTATTACTTGGTTGTGTCCACCTACATGTAACATCTTCCAGTCCACTACTTGATGATGTTCACCCACATGTAACGTCTTCCAGTCTATTACTTGGTTGTGTCCACCCACATGTAACATCTTCCAGTCCACTACTTGATGATGTTCAACCACATGTAACATCTTCCAGTCCACTACTTGATGTTGTTAACCCACATGTAACGTCTTCCAGTCTATTACTTGGTTGTGTCCACCCACATGTAACATCTTCCAGTCCACTACTTGATGATGTTCAACCACATGTAACGTCTTCCAGTCCACTACTTGATGTTGTTCACACACATGTAACGTCTTCCAGTCTATTACTTGGTTGTGTCCACCCACATGTAACGTCTTCCAGTCCACTACTTGATGATGTTCACCCACATGTAACGTCTTCCAGTCCACTACTTGATGTTGTCCACCCACATGTAACGTCTTCCAGTCCACTACTTGATGTTGTCCACCCACATGTAACGTCTTCCAGTCCACTACTTGATGTTGTTCACCCACATGTAACGTCTTCCAGTCCACTACTTGATGTTGTTCACCCACATGTAACGTCTTCCAGTCTATTACTTGGTTGTGTCCACCCACATGTAACGTCTTCCAGTCCACTACTTGATGATGTTCACCCACATGTAACGTCTTCCAGTTCACTACTTGATGATGTCCACCCACATGTAACGTCTTCCAGTCCACTACTTGATGTTGTTCACACACATGTAACGTCTTCCAGTCTATTACTTGGTTGTGTCCACCCACATGTAACGTCTTCCAGTCCACTACTTGATGATGTTCACCCACATGTAACGTCATCCAGTCCACTACTTTACGATGTCCACCCACATGTAACGTCTTCCAGTCCACAACTTGATGTTGTTCACCCACATGTAACGTCTTCCAGTCTATTACTTGGTTGTGTCCACCCACATGTAACGTCTTCCAGTCCACTACTTGATGATGTTCTCCCACATGTAACGTCTTCCAGTCTACTACTTGATGTTGTTCACCCACATGTAACGTCTTCCAGTCTATTACTTGGTTGTGTCCACCCACATGTAACATCTTCCAGTCCACTACTTGATGATGTTCACCCACATGTAACATCTTCCAGTCCACTACTTGATGTTGTTCACCCACATGTAACGTCTTCCAGTCTATTACTTGGTTGTGTCCACCCACATGTAACATCTTCCAGTCCACTACTTGATGATGTTCAACCACATGTAACGTCTTCCAGTCCACTACTTGATGTTGTTCACCCACATGTAACGTCTTCCAGTCCACTACTTGATGATGTTCACCCACATGTAACATCTTCCAGTCCACTACTTGATCTTGTTCACCCACATGTAACGTCTTCCAGTCCACTACTTGATGTTGTTCACCCACATGTAACGTCTTCCAGTCCACTACTTGATGTTGTCCACCCACATGTAACGTCTTCCAGTCCACTACTTGATGTTGTTCACCCACATGTAACGTCTTCCAGTCCACTTCTTGATGTTGTTCACCCACATGTAACGTCTTCCAGTCCACTACTTGATGTTGTTCACCCACATGTAACGTCTTCCAGTCCACTACTTGATGTTGTTCACCCACATGTAACGTCTTCCAGTCCACTACTTGATGTTGTTCACCCACATGTAACGTCTTCCAGTCCACTACTTGATGTTTTTCACCCACATGTAACGTCTTCCAGTCCAATACTTGATGATGTTCACCCACATGTAACGTCTTCCAGTCCAATACTTGATGTTGTTCACCCACATGTAACGTCTTCCAGTCCACTACTTGATGTTGTCCACCCACATGTAACGTCTTCCAGTCCACTACTTGATGTTGTCCACCCACATGTAACGTCTTCCAGTCCACTACTTGATGTTGTTCACACACATGTAACGTCTTCCAGTCTATTACTTGGTTGTGTCCACCCACATGTAACGTCTTCCAGTCCACTACTTGATGATGTTCACCCACATGTAACGTCTTCCAGTCCACTACTTGATGTTGTCCACCCACATGTAACGTCTTCCAGTCCACTACTTGATGTTGTCCACCCACATGTAACGTCTTCCAGTCCACTACTTGATGTTGTTCACCCACATGTAACGTCTTCTAGTCCACTACTTGATGTTGTTCACCCACATGTAACGTCTTCCAGTCTATTACTTGGTTGTGTCCACCCACATGTAACGTCTTCCAGTCCACTACTTGATGATGTTCACCCACATGTAACGTCTTCCAGTCCACTACTTGATGTTGTCCACCCACATGTAACGTCTTCCAGTCCACTACTTGATGTTGTCCACCCACATGTAACGTCTTCCAGTCCACTACTTGATGTTGTTCACCCACATGTAACGTCTTCTAGTCCACTACTTGATGTTGTTCACCCACATGTAACGTCTTCCAGTCTATTACTTGGTTGTGTCCACCCACATGTAACGTCTTCCAGTCCACTACTTGATGATGTTCACCCACATGTAACGTCTTCCAGTCCACTACTTGATGTTGTCCACCCACATGTAACGTCTTCCAGTCCACTACTTGATGTTGTTCACACACATGTAACGTCTTCCAGACTATTACTTGGTTGTGTCCACCCACATGTAACGTCTTCCAGTCCACTACTTGTTGATGGTCTCCCACATGTAACGTCTTCCAGTCCACTACTTGATGCTGTTCACCCACATGTAACGTCTTCCAGTCTATTACTTGGTTGTGTCCACCCACATGTAACGTCTTCCAGTCCACTACTTGATGATGTTCTCCCACATGTAACGTCTTCCAGTCCACTATTTGATGTTGTTCACCTACATGTAACGTCTTCCAGTCTATTACTTGGTTGTGTCCACCCACATGTAACATCTTCCAGTCGACTACTTGATGATGTTCACCCACATGTAACATCTTCCAGTCCACTACTTGATGTTGTTC
The DNA here is from genome assembly GCA_014155875.1 of Cepaea nemoralis. Classification (NCBI taxonomy): domain Eukaryota; kingdom Metazoa; phylum Mollusca; class Gastropoda; order Stylommatophora; family Helicidae; genus Cepaea; species Cepaea nemoralis. The sequence goes on from JACEFZ010009934.1 coordinate 365,739, forward strand.
ACCCACATGTAACGTCTTCCAACCCACTACTTGATGATGTTCACCCACATGTAACGTCTTCCAGTCAACTACTTGATGTTGTTCACCCACATGTAACGTCTTCGAGTCCACTACTTGATGTTGTCCACCCACATGTAACGTCTTCCAGTAAACTACTTGATTTTGTCCACCCACATTTAACGTCTTCCAGTCCAATACTTGATGTTGTTCACGCACATGTAACGTCTTCCAGTCCAATACTTGATGCTGTTCACCCAAATAAAACGTCTTCCATTCAACTACTTGATGGTGTCCACCCACACGTAACGTCTTCCAGTCCACTACTTGATGTTGTTCACCCACATGTAACGTCTTCCAGACCACTACTTGATGTTGTTCACCAACATGTAACGTCTTCCAGTCCACTAGTTGATGTTGTTCACCCACATGCAACGTCTTCCAGTCCACTACTTGATGTTGGTCACCCACATGTAACGTCTTCCAGTCTATTACTTGGTTGTGTCCACCCACATGTAACGTCTTCCAGTTCACTACTTGATGATGTTCACCTACATGTAACGTCATCCAGTCCACTACTTTACGATGTCCACCCACATGTAACGTCTTCCAGTCCACAACTTGATGTTGTTCACCCACATGTAACGTCTTCCAGTCTATTACTTGATGTTGTTCACCCACATGTAACGTCTTCCAGTCTATTACTTATTTGTGTCCACCCACATGTAACGTCTTCCAGTCCACTACTTGATGATGTTCTCCCACATGTAACGTCTTCCAGTCCACTACTTTATGTTGTTCACCCACATGTAACGTCTTCCAGTCTATTACTTGGTTGTGTCCACCCACATGTAACATCTTTCAGTCCAATACTTGATGATTTTCACCCACATGTAACGTCTTCCAGTCCACTACTTGATGATGTTCACCCACATGTAACGTCTTCCAGTCTATTACTTGATGTTGTTCACCCACATGTAACGTCTTCCAGTCTATTACTTGGTTGTGTCCACCCACATGTAACATCTTCCAGTCCACTACTTGATGATGTTCACCCACATGTAACGTCTTCCAGTCCACTACTTGATGTTGTTCACCCACATGTAACGTCTTCCAGTCCACTACTTGATGATGTTCAACCACATGTAACATCTTCCAGTCCACTACTTGATGTTGTTCACCCACATGTAACGTCTTCCAGTCCACTACTTGATGTTGTCCACCCACATGTAACGTCTTCCAGTCCACTACTTGATGTTGTTCACCCACATGTAACGTCTTCCAGTCCACTACTTGATGTTGTTCACCCACATGTAAAGTCTTCCAGTCCACTACTTGATGTTGTTCACCCACATGTAACGTCTTCCAGTCCACTACTTGATGTTGTTCACCCACATGTAACGTCTTACAGTCCAATACTTGATGTTGTTCACCCACATGTAACGTCTTCCAGTCCACTACTTGATGTTTTTCACCCACATGTAACGTCTTCCAGTCCAATACTTGATGATGTTCACCCACATGTAACGTCTTCCAGTCCAATACTTGATGTTGTTCACCCACATGTAACGTCTTCCAGTCCACTACTTGATGTTGTCCACCCACATGTAACGTCTTCCAGTCCACTACTTGATGTTGTCCACCCTCATGTAACGTCTTCCAGTCCACTACTTGATGTTGTTCACACACATGTAACATCTTCCAGTCTATTACTTGGTTGTGTCCACCCACATGTAACGTCTTCCAGTCCACTACTTGATGATGTTCACCCACATGTAACGTCTTCCAGTCCACTACTTGATGTTGTCCACCCACATGTAACGTCTTCCAGTCCACTACTTGATGTTGTCCACCCACATGTAACGTCTTCCAGTCCACTACTTGATGTTGTTCACGCAAATGTAACGTCTTCCAGTCCACTACTTGATGTTGTTCACCCACATGTAACGTCTTCCAGTCTATTACTTGGTTGTGTCCACCCACATGTACGTCTTCCAGTCCACTACTTGATGATGTTCACCCACATGTAACGTCTTCCAGTCCACTACTTGATGTTGTCCACCCACATGTAACGTCTTCCAGTCCACTACTTGATGTTGTTCACACACATGTAACGTCATCCAGACCACTACTTTACGATGTCCACCCACATGTAACGTCTTCCAGTTCACAACTTGATGTTGTTCACCCACATGTAACGTCTTCCAGTCTATTACTTGGTTGTGTCCACCCACATGTAACGTCTTCCAGTCCACTACTTGATGATGTTCTCCCACATGTAACGTCTTCCAGTCCACTACTTGATGTTGTTCACCCACATGTAACGTCTTCCAGTCTATTACTTGGTTGTGTCCACCCACATGTAACATCTTCCAGTCCACTACTTGATGATGTTCACCCACATGAAACATCTTCCAGTCCACTACTTGATGATGTTCTCCCACATGGAATGTCTTCCAGTCCACTACTTGATGTTGTTCACCCACATGTAACGTCTTCCAGTCTATTACTTGGTTGTGTCCACCCACATGTAACATCTTCCAGTCCACTACTTGATGATGTTCACCCCACATGAAACATCTTCCAGTCCACTACTTGATGATGTTCTCCCACATGTAACGTCTTCCAGTCCAATACTTGATGTTGTTCACCCACATGTAACGTCTTCCAGTCCACTACTTGATGTTGTCCACCCACATGTAACGTCTTCCAGTCCACTACTTGATGTTGTCCACCCACATGTAACGTCTTCCAGTCCACTACTTGATGTTGTTCACACACATGTAACATCTTCCAGTCTATTACTTGGTTGTGTCCACCCACATGTAACGTCTTCCAGTCCACTACTTGATGATGTTCACCCACATGTAACGTCTTCCAGTCCACTACTTGATGTTGTCCACCCACATGTAACGTCTTCGAGTCCACTACTTGATGTTGTCCACCCACATGTAACTTCTTCCAGTCCACTACTTGATGTTGTTCACCCACATGTAACGTCTTCCAGTCCACTACTTGATGTTGTTCACCCACATGTAACGTCTTCCAGTCTATTACTTGGTTGTGTCCACCCACATGTAACGTCTTCCAGTCCACTACTTGATGATGTTCACCCACATGTAACGTCTTCCAGTCCACTACTTGATGTTGTCCACCCACATGTAACGTCTTCCAGTCCACTACTTGATGTTGTTCACACACATGTAACGTCATCCAGTCCACTACTTTACGATGTCCACCCACATGTAACGTCTTCCAGTCCACAACTTGATGTTGTTCACCCACATGTAACGTCTTCCAGTCTATTACTTGGTTGTGTCCACCCACATGTAACGTCTTCCAGTCCACTACTTGATGATGTTCTCCCACATGTAACGTCTTCCAGTCCACTACTTGATGTTGTTCACCCACATGTAACGTCTTCCAGTCTATTACTTGGTTGTGTCCACCCACATGTAACATCTTCCAGTCCACTACTTGATGATGTTCACCCACATGAAACATCTTCCAGTCCACTACTTGATGATGTTCTCCCACATGTAACGTCTTCCAGTCCACTACTTGATGTTGTTCACCCACATGTAACGTCTTCCAGTCTATTACTTGGTTGTGTCCACCCACATGTAACATCTTCCAGTCCACTACTTGATGTTGTTCACCCACATGTAACGTCTTCCACTCCACTACTTGATGATGTTCACCCACATGTAACGTCTTCCAGTCAACTACTTGATGTTGTTCACCCACATGTAACGTCTTCGAGTCCACTACTTGATGTTGTCCACCCACATGTAACGTCTTCCAGTCCACTACTTGAGTTTGTCCACCCACATTTAACGTCTTCCAGTCCAATACTTGATGTTGTTCACCCACATGTAACGTCTTCCAGTCCAATACTTGATGCTGTTCACACAAATGAAACGTCTACCAGTCCACTACTTGATGGTGTCCACCCACACGTAACGTCTTCCAGTCCACTACTTGACGTTGTTCACCCACATGTAACGTCTTCCAGACCACTACTTGATGTTGTTCACCAACATGTAACGTCTTCCAGTCCACTAGTTGATGTTGTTCACCCACATGTAACGTCTTCCAGTCCACTACTTGATGTTGTTCACCCACATGTAACGTCTTCCAGTCTATTACTTGGTTGTGTCCACCCACATGTAACGTCTTCCAGTCCACTACTTGATGATGTTCACCCACATGTAACGTCATCCAGTCCACTACTTTACGATGTCCAGCCACATGTAACGTCTTCCAGTCCACAACTTGATGTTGTTCACCCACATGTAACGTCTTCCAGTCTATTACTTGATGTTGTTCACCCACATGTAACGTCTTCCAGTCTATTACTTGGTTGTGTCCACCCACATGTAACGTCTTCCAGTCCACTACTTGATGATGTTCACCTACATGTAACGTCATCCAGTCCACTACTTTACGATGTCCACCCACATGTAACGTCTTCCAGTCCACAACTTGATGTTGTTCACCCACATGTAACGTCTTCCAGTCTATTACTTGATGTTGTTCACCCACATGTAACGTCTTCCAGTCTATTACTTGGTTGTGTCCACCCACATGTAACGTCTTCCAGTCCACTACTTGATGATGTTCTCCCACATGTAACGTCTTCCAGTCCACTACTTTATGTTGTTCACCCACATGTAACGTCTTCCAGTCTATTACTTGGTTGTGTCCACCCACATGTAACATCTTTCAGTCCAATACTTGATGATGTTCACCCACATGTAACGTCTTGCAGTCCACAACTCTATGTTGTTCACCCACATGTAACGTCTTCCAGTCTATTACTTGGTTGTGTCCACCCACATGTAACATCTTCCAGTCCACTACTTGATGATGTTCACCCACATGTAACGGCTTCCAGTCCACTACTTGATGTTGTTCACCCACATGTAACGTCTTCCATTTCAGTACTTGATGATGTTCAACCACATGTAACATCTTCCAGTCATCTACTTGATGTTGTTCACCCACATGTAACGTCTTCCAGTCCACTACTTGATGTTGTCCACCCACATGTAACGTCTTCCAGTCCACTACTTGATGTTGTCCACCCACATGTAACGTCTTCCAGTCCACTACTTGATGTTGTCCACCCACATGTAACGTCTTCCAGTCAACTACTTGATGTTGTTCACACACATGTAACGTCTTCTAGTCTATTACTTGGTTGTGTCCACCCACATGTAACGTCTTCCAGTCCACTACTTGATGATGTTCACCCACATGTAACGTCTTCCAGTCGACTACTTGATGTTGTCCACCCACATATAACGTCTTCCAGTCCACTACTTGATGTTGTCCACCCACATGTAACGTCTTCCAGTCCACTACTTGATGTTGTTCATCCACATGTAACGTCTTCCAGTCCACTACTTGATGTTGTTCACCCACATGTAACGTCTTCCAGTCCACTACTTGATGTTGTTCACCCACATGTAACGTCTTCCATTCTATTACTTGGTTGTGTCCACCCACATGTAACGTCTTCCAGTCCACTACTTGATGATGTTCACCCACATGTAACGTCTTCCAGTCCACTACTTGATGTTGTCCACCCACATGTAACGTCTTCCAGTCCACTACTTGATGTTGTTCACACACATGTAACGTCTTCCAGTCTATTAGTTGGTTGTGTCCACCCACATGTAACGTCTTCCAGTCCACTACTTGATGATGTTCACCCACATGTAACGTCATCCAGTCCACTACTTTACGATGTCCACCCACATGTAACGTCTTCCAGTCCACAACTTGATGTTGTTCACCCACATGTAACGTCTTCCAGTCTATTACTTGGTTGTGTCCACCCACATGTAACGTCTTCCAGTCCACTACTTGATGATGTTTCTCCCACATGTAACGTCTTCCAGTCCACTACTTGGATGTTGTTCACCCACATGTAACGTCTTCCAGTCTATTACTTGGTTGTGTCCACCACATGTAACATCTTCCAGTCCACTACTTGATGATGTTCACCCACATGTAACATCTTCCAGTCCACTACCTGATGATGTTCTCCCACATGTAACGTCTTCCAGTCCACTACTTGATGTTGTTCACCCACATGTAACGTCTTCCAGTCTATTACTTGGTTGTGTCCACCCACATGTAACATCTTCCAGTCCACTACTTGATGATGTTCACCCACATGTAACATCTTCCAGTCCACTACTTGATGTTGTTCACCCACATGTAACGTCTTCCAGTCCACTACTTGATGATGTTCACCCACATGTAACGTCTTCCAGTCAACTACTTGATGTTGTTCACCCACATGTAACGTCTTCGAGTCCACTACTTGATGTTGTCCACCCACATGTAACGTCTTCCAGTCCACTACTTGATTTTGTCCACCCACATTTAACGTCTTCCAGTCCAATACTTGATGTGGTTCACCCACATGTAACGTCTTCCAGTCCAATACTTGATGCTGTTCACACAAATGAAACGTCTTCCAGTCCACTACTTGATGGTGTCCACCCACATGTAACGTCTTCTAGACCACTACTTGATGCTGTTCACACAAATGAAACGTCTTCCAGTCCACTACTTGATGGTGTCCACCCACACGTAACGTTTTCCAGTCCACTACTTGATGTTGTTCACCCACATGTAACGTCTTCTAGACCACTACTTGATGTTGTTCACCAACATGTAACGTCTTCCAGTCCACTAGTTGATGTTGTTCACCCACATGTAACGTCTTCCAGTCCACTACTTGATGTTGTTCACCCACATGTAACGTCTTCCAGTCTATTACTTGGTTGTGTCCACCCACATGTAACGTCTTCCAGTCCACTACTTGATGATGTTCACCCACATGTAACGTCTTCCAGTCCACTACTTGATGTTGTTCACACACATGTAACGTCTTCCAGTCTATTACTTGGTTGTGTCCACCCACATGTAACGTCTTCCAGTCCACTACTTGATGATGTTCACCCACATGTAACGTCTTCCAGTCCACTACTTGATGTTGTTCACACACATGTAACGTCTTCCAGTCTATTACTTGGTTGTGTCCACCCACATGTAACGTCTTCCAGTCCACTACTTGATGTTGTTCACCCACATGTAACGTCTTCCAGTCCACAACTTGATGTTGTTCACCCACATGTAACGTCTTCCAGTCTATTACTTGATGTTGTTCACCCACATGTAACGTCTTCCAGTCTATTACTTGGTTGTGTCCACCCACATGTAACGTCTTCCAGTCCACTACTTGATGATGTTCACCCACATGTAACGTCTTCCAGTCCACTACTTGATGATGTTCACCCACATGTAACGTCTTCCAGTCTTCTACTTGATGTTGTTCACCCACATGTAACGTCTTCCAGTCCACTACTTGATGTTGTTCACCCACATGTAACGTCTTCCAGTCTTCTACTTGATGATGTTCACCCACATGTAACGTCTTCCAGTCCACTACTTGATGTTGTCCACCCACATGTAACTTCTTCCAGTCCTCTACTTGATGTTGTTCACCCACATGTAACGTCTTCCAGTCCACTACTTGATATTGTTCACCCACATGTAACGTCTTCCAGTCCACTACTTGATGTTGTTCACCCACATGTAACTACGTCTTCTCCGTTCACGCTTTTCCCTTCTTCACATTATTTAACAAGTGAATTTTCTTATCCAAACTCCTATTAAAACAAAATCAATTAATAAATGTAAAGAAACAGTTAAGAATTTGTCCATGATTTTGCCACATAACCGCAAGTTAATGGAACCTTGCTAACTAACTGTCCATATATGTACCTCATATCAACAAGTACATAGAACATTGTCAAGTATTGTACACTGTTTCCGTTTCATATCAACAAGGAAGCGGAACATTGTCAAGTATTGTTCACTGTTCCTGCTTCTTATCAATAAGGAAGTGGAACATTGTCAAGTATTGTTCACTGTTTCAGCATCATACTTAAAACATAATAACAGTAATGCCAAGTTGTTGTTACTTTTAATTCTCAAATTTGCTGGTTAGAAGTGAGAAACAGTGATGCAAATCACTAGAGAACTAAGCCGTACCACTGATGTTAATAGTCAGTAAACAATTTGTAAACGACCCGATTACACGCCTTAAGACACTTCGGGTATACAGCCTAGACCCATATTTTATAGACCAGTTGACACTCATAGGGTGATGTCGTCAGTGGTACTCCGCCGCTTTTACTTCCAAAGACACCATTGGTACCCTTTTTAGGTTGGGTCGACTTGAGATCCCAGGTCAAATTTGTTATAAAGAAGTGCGAATTCGCCCAATTGCGAAACAAACCCAAGACTATCGGGTCGGAAGCCGAGTGTCTAGCCACTAGGCTGCCCAGGCTTTGTACTGATAGGCACCCAAAACAAGACAAGCACTATATAACGTCACACCCAGTGCTATTACTTCTTTGGCGAAAACCTTTATTGTCGCAGCTTGTTGTCTTGCAGCCTTTGCGGTGTAGCTGTCGATATGTAACTGTAGACTGATAAACCAGAGTTAGATGTCAATGGATACACAAGTTAACAATAAAATAACATTAAATTGACATACTTATTTCTAGATTCGAATAAAAGTTGTATACATCAATACAGAGCTGCACATTCACAGTGAAACCACTGTATTGAAGTGGTTAGCACGCCTGCCTCTTGGCGCGGCGGTGATGTGTTAGAATCTACATTGAGGTGGAGATATTTGTTTCTCGAGAACCTGGGCTGCCGGGTCACCAGAATCTAAACTGGCACAAGCAAATGCTCTGTTAACTAAAGGCGGTCGACGCCACATTCTCCATATCACACATTGAGTACCGACTGTCCTATCAAAATGTGGGGCTAGCACCATATACCCAATAGCATAAAGGAGTGGGACATGACCGTGACTGCCACAACATAATCAAAACCTGATTGTAAACATGAGCGGAGACGGATGGCAGTTTGCTTTCATAACATCAAGTAACGAAATAGTTGACAACGTTACACGTTTAGACCTATACAACTGTTAGCCCTTCTATATATTGTATATGAATTGTGGGAATAACATGATGTGACTGAATCATCTATGTAGAGCTTATGGAGAGAAGTAAACAAGTCCCTGCAACTTAAATGAATAGTATTGGAAGGATATAACAGACATATAGCGAGGTGCAGGAGATAGCAAGAGATGAGGCGGCTTGGATCAGAATATACAGCGAAGAATCAGGACAGAAACTGACCTTCACTATGGTGACGGCACATGATGATGATGAGCTATTGAAGGTAGAATGTTGTCAACACAATGGCACTCACCTTGTTGTCTGGATGTTCTTGATTCAGCGGAACATGTAGCAGCCCAATCGTTCTTATATATATATATATATATATATATATATATATATATATATATATATATATATATATATATATATATATATTTTATATATATATATATACTGGGGATTAGATGGTTACAAAATATTTAAGAAAATATTTTCATCGTAATAATGTGTACACTTTGAACGATATTTTTGCCTCGTGGATAATGACTCAATGCGAACTATAGCATGGGTGTTCTTGGGAAAATGATTTATCGACAACTCTCTAAAGACCTTTGATGACCGTTGAATTGTTTTTCTGAACACAGGGAGTTCATTGGTTGATTGATTGATTGATTGATTTAGGAACCGACATCACAGCATTCGGGGCATTCCCAAAAGCGCTACGTCCCCAGCCCCAGAAGCCAGCGAAGAGTTCCAACCTCAATAGTACCAGTAGCAATCTGATTATATGTGCGTCTCACCTTTCCTCTAAGCGTCGAGCATCTGCCAGATACCCTAGTCACTCCTCGCTGTCGCATTCTTGCCAGACCATGGTGATCCATTTGCTCCTCCGAGGTGTACACGTGCTCCCACAAGGCCGCAACCACGTCTGCCTTATCATGCATCAATACTCCACCAAGTTTTGCAGAGCCAGCCAATCTGTCTGCCTGTTCATTCCCCAGCACACCGGCATGCCCCGGAGAAAAGATCCAGACAATGCTTGCCACCCGTGACTTCCGTGAGTTCATTGTGACGTTAAAAGAAATGCTGCATGTCCCCTGCAGGACGTTATAATCAAGCCCATGTTGGTTTTCTATGCAATTGTACGTGTAGCAGCTTGACATAGCTTTCTGAACGGGAAGTGGTCGTTTAAGTTCAACTTAATGCCTTTGTAGATATTGAACCGCCTACCCTGCCAACAGTGAACCGAAAGTTTATTTGCGAGCGCTCTTATCCTTTCGTCCACGTCAACGTCCTTACCATTACACACATTAATGTAAAACGTAGATCAACTCAAGGAGTGTGCTACACGTCTGGGGTGTGTTGGGTATAAGGTGCGGGTCCCATGTTTGTACAGAACACTGGACATTGGGTGGGGGTGTGTGTGTTCAATGTCACACCAACTACGTGTACGTCACAGAACATGTTCTGGTGGCTATGTTAGGTTCCCCACATAGAACATGTTCTGGTGGCTATGTTAGGTTCTCCACATAGAAAATATTCTGGGTGGTGTGTTAGGTCCCCCGCATAGAACATCTGCTGATGGCTGTTAGCTTCCCACATAGAATATGTTCTTATGGTCGTGTTAGGTTCCCCACATAGAACACAACACGATGACTTCTTCAAGTTAATTAACTCTTAAGCCCTGTATGTGACGCTGCCTTTGTCTTCACCTTTTTCTCATAACCTCCTGCTCCTCAACACAATAAAAATAATCATCACTATCATCACTCAGTGCTACATCCGCATTGAAGGTCGGCTGAAAGGACTCTCCGTGGCGAAGTGGTCAAGCCATCTGAGTCGGGCTCCTAAGGTTGTGGGTACGACTCCGGGCCGCATCCTTCGGTTCACAGGTGCATTTTTTCGGAGACTCCTGAGGGTCGTCGCTGGAGCTACTGGTTCGTGCTTTGTGCGCCGCTTTTCGCACTGTGGAAAGAGACTGAGGCTTTTGGGATAAAAACTCGGTGCAATGAAATCGACCCTGTGCAATTTTAAGCAACATTTTAAAGGTCTGCTGAGTAAAGTCTCCAACACATTTTGTCACAGTCTTTTTGAAGCATTTGCTTCTATCAGACCACCCCGACGTTGTCCTCACAAATATCTTTCTGTTGCACATTTCTCAACCTCATATTCATCCAGCCCATCTTTATCATCGAGACCCCGGGTCGACCCAGTCTAAAATGGGTACAAAGACATCACATCTGAAAAAAAACCCACCTATCATGATATTAACGACATCATTCATCTAGCATCATTTGTCGAGCATTATTTATCACATCATCATTCATCTAGCATCATTCGTCGAACATTATTTATCACATCATCATTCATCGAGAGCCATTCGTCGAGCATTATTTATCACATCATCATTCATCGAGCGTCATTCGTCGAGCATTATTTATCACATCATCATTCATCTAGCATCATTCGTCGAGCATTATTTATCACATCATCATTCATCGAGCGTCAACTGGTCTACAACTATCGCACCATATGGCCGATACCACACTAGGCGTGTAAACATGTGTATACCACGGCATTTTTATTTGGCTAACATATCTTTTTATTTGCACAAAGTTGGTTTTTCTATCGCATTGGTTTCTGCCACCTTAAACATTCGTACAATGTGTATGTTCAAAAGGACATGGAACGTTTTGTCTCTTTCAACCTCATGACCGGTTTACAAAAGATTCTTCCCTATCGATGATGAGGGTCGTTTCCAGTGTAAAGGTTTTACTGGGATACCACAGTCTTCTTTGAGTATTATTCTGTCTATCAAATGTTGTGAATTTTCTCTCTACCTTTTGTTTAACTGTCTCTCTGTTCTGCCGATGTAGGTAGACTAGCTCTTACATTGACATTAATAGATGCATTTGGATTTGGAGTGCAGAGAAACAGACTCTTTCACTGCTGGGGTGGGGATAAGAAGGTATTGTATCTAATACCTGTAGCTGCAGCACAGAAGGTCCAACCCACGACTGTAGTGAGCCGGTCCTGAAGACGTTGCATTACGTCATCCCCTGGAAAGTTTAGGTGGATACATACCTTGAGTTTGGGGATTGATGTTTCGTTGTGTGTTGGGTTTGGCAGCTAACAGCGGCGCTTATTAAATCCAATGGGGTATTTCTCGTGTGTCTGGTTTTGAAACTGCTGAATAGTTGATGATGAGAAAAGTATGTGCAACGGTGATGTTGAGAAATGTATGTAAAATGTTGATGTGACAAGTATAGAAATATTGCTGTGATAATATATGACATATTGATGTGATACGTATTGAAATGTTGATGTGACAAGTATGTGCAATTTTGATGTGACAAGAATGTGAAATGTTGACGAAATAAGTATGTGAAATGTCGATGAGATAAGCATGACAAATGTTGATGAGTCAAGAATTTGAAATGTAGAGACAATAATCTGAAACGTTCACTTGACAGAAATGTAAACTATTTATGAAACACGAACGTCAAATGTTGATGAGACAATAATGTGACATATTGACTTAAAGTATGTGAAATGTTAATGATAAACCATCTACTGACCACCAATTGGTTTATACAAACATCGGGCTAGCACCATGTACCCAACGCGCGTCAAGGCGTTTTATCAAAGTGTCAAAGACTCAGTGTAGGTCAGCGTGGTCGAATGGATAAGAACACGTGTTCTTAAACATTCGGTGTGCTGATGCCGAGGTAAGGGGTTTCTCCCCTAAATCGGACTAAAATGTTGACCTGTTTGTTTACTTGGAGACGTAAATTACAAGTACCTCTGCAGTCGGAGTGAGTTCGCCTGATGGCCAGGGACACTATTAACAGGGAAAGCTAATCCACACGCACAGTTCTGTCCAGCACTACTAGAAGTAGTGTGTATGCACAACCCTAGATTTCAAAGCGAGCGAGCGAACAACAACAAAAAAAGTATCAGTGTGATCCCGAAACAAACATTCGATTTCTGTTCGATTCTTTGCGTTTTGTAAACATGTTGTTTATTGTTGTGTATTCTACACGCCAGCCTAAGGTCACTTTGCTACTGCGGTGTTTGTGTCGTTTCACTTAGAGACATTTACTCGTAACGATGTGTGAATTATAGCATCTGTGTCCTAGAATTTGTAAACAAGAAAGCTTTGATGTCGGAAGCTGTGTTATGTACAGTACTCTGAACTAATGTTTGAACTTGTTTGTGGTTATTAAGGTAAGTTATATGTAACGTTTGTTTGTGTGTATGTGTGTATGTGTGGATGTGGGTGTGGGTGTGCGTGTGGGTGTGCGTGTGGGTGTGGGTGTGCGTGTGGGTGTGTGTGTGTGTTTTGTGTGTGGGTTTTGTGTGTGTGTGTGTGAACTGAAGGTTTGCATGTGTGTATGTATGAACCTAAGTTTTGTATGTTTGATTTTATAAACTAAAGTGTTGTATGTTTAAATGTGTGAACTAAAGTTATGTATGTTTATTCATATTAACAAAAGTTGTGTATGTTTGATTGTTTGTATTCTTTTTTATTGTATGAGCTAAACTTTTGCCTTTCGGATTGTATGAACTAAAGTTGTGTATTTTTAGCTAGTTAGTTAGTTAGTAAGTTGTGATTAGTTAGTTAGTTAGTTAGTTAGTTAGTTATCAGTTGGGGTATCTTCGTTGCACTCCGGACATGTCCATAGGTGCTCAGATCCTCCCCCCAGCATATGCATCAGCGTCCGGTGGCTAATAGTGCCAGTTCTGTGTTGGTTGACGAGGCGCTTTGTTTTCCCGATGTACCTCTCGCGTCTGGCTGTGCCGATTCTTACTCCCAGGTCTTTCATCCTGGACAGCGATGTGGAATCACTGGCGTCAAAATCCTCTGTTCTCGCCATATCTTTAAGGGCGTTAATAACATCCGCACGATCCATGGGCTGGCCATCTACAGGGGGTGCAGAGCCAGCCAATTTATCAGCTCGTTCATTTCCCTCGACTCCCGCATGTCCCGGGACGAAGATGAAGGTGACTTTGCGGACAACAGACTTCCGCAGCGACTCAGTCCACTGTCTACGTACAGATCCAGTTTCGACCTTCTGAATCATGCTCATTGAATCACTTAGTACACACACGTTGGTATAATGCTGTGATTCCAGCCATATGAAAGCCTGTGTAACTGCCATCACCTCCATCGTCATGCTGCTCGTGGTCATAGAGTGGGCACCACTGGATTCTTGAACGGTTCGGCCCGCTGAACGGGCTGTAAATGCCCACGCACTTCTCTGCTGCTTTACAACAGATCCATCTGTATAGATGAGCACTTCGGGGCTATTTGAGTGATCATAGATGAGCGCGTTAACCTCTGCATTGACAGCGGCAGGGTTCTGCTCTCTGCACCGTCTGTCGAGTGTGATAATGCAGGAGAAGGTACACTTAAAAGCTGGAGGCACCGGCACCCATTCCTTGCCGGGGTTGATACTGGTAAGACTGCAGACCTGTCCGACGACATCTTCCGCCCGACCCATCCATGATTTGCCCCTCTTTAGCCTGTCACCCTTTTCTCTGAATACAGCGTCATGCAGAGGGTGCTGCTCATCTGCACTTATTTTAAGTATGCACGAGCTCTCCAGATCTTGATCCTGTGTTCCATTGTCGGGAAGTCAAGGAGGTATCTCATTGCTACACAGCTGGTGTCTCTCGTGCAGCCCAAAATGATGCGCATGGCTTCGTTTTGTACCTTTTCAAGTCTTCCAATCTGTGTAGGGCTGACAGTGAGGATGGCCAGGGCATACTCGATGCGTGAAAGCACAAGTCCTTGGAACAGAAGTAATAGCAGTCTTTGTTCGATATTGGCAGTCGCCATGACTCTCATTGCTGCCAAACCTTTTCGAGCCTTCGTTATGACATAATCGACATGATCTCTGAAGGACAGGCTACGATCAAGCCTCACGCCAAGATATGTCATTGACTGGGTTCTACTCAGAATGCTCCCATCCATTCTTACTGCCGGCAGGTCTGTTTTCACAATATGGTTGTTTAGTGAGAACCATGTAACCGTTGCCTTTGCAGGGTTGACAAGGGCATCGGCATCAGCACACCATGAGGAAATTCGATCTAGTTCGCCCTGCATATAGTTGGCAACCGCCTGTCTATCTCGACCCTGTCGATACACGAGGATGTCGTCAACGAATGATAGAGTCCTACCCCTCCCATCCAACTGTTGTTCAGTGATCGGCACCGTATACACGTTGAATAGTGCTGGTGACAGTGGTGAACCCTGCGGCAATCCTGGACATATCGTTATCGGCTCAGAAGACCAACTCCCAACTAAGATATAAGTTGTGATTTTCACTATTCAATTGGGTTGAGGCCATAGAAAACCTAATAGCCTCAACCCAATTGAATAGTGAAAATCACAACTTATATCTTAACAAATCAAAAACAAAGATAATGCATACAGATACTATGGAGAAAGAAATATACGTTAATGGGGAAAAATTGGAGGTGGTGGAAAATTTTGAATATCTTGGGTCACTGATTACCAACAATGGTGACACAATGACATAAATTAAACAGCGACTATCAATTGCTCTTCAAAGACTAAATCAACTGAATAAATTATGGAGTGGGACAGACAGAACTACAAAAATTAGATTTTTAAGAGCTTGCATCTTTCCCATTGCAACATACGCCTATGAGACATGGACACTTACTGAACAAGCTGAACAGCGCATAAATGCCTTTAAATATAAATGTTATAGACGAGTTCTAAGAATATATTGGATAAAGAAAAGAACAAATGCATCCATACTTCAATAATTGAATATTGAAGAAGGTTGGCTGTTAAAGACGATAAAACAAAGAAAATTGAAATATTTTGGTCACTTGAAACGTCACGAAAGTTTGGAGAGAACAATAATGGAAGGATATATGCCTGGGAAGAGAGGAAGAGGAAGGCCAAAGAGAAGATAGGTGCAGGATGTGGCGGGTGATCTCCAGATGGGTATATCAGACACGGGACATCTTGCTTATGATCGAGAGGTTTTCCGTAAGGTTGTTATGGCAGCGAAGTTCTGCAAAAGACATGCTACTGAATGCATGAATGAGTTAGTTAGTCGCGGTTCCAACTTAACGACAAAGGGTGGTCCCATTATGCTCCGTTCCAGTGTAAGTGAATATCACAGAAAATGCTCCTCACTGCCCCATGTGTAAAGTGAAACAGACAGGAGTCTTAACAAGCCAACAGCCCGCACAGGTATACTATGCATTGTGTCGCTAGAAGAATGTCAACACAAAAGACTGCCATGGAATATACAGATCTTCGTCAATAGAAGCGGCAGTCACTAGAGAACCAGCAGCCTCACATTACTGCATAAAGCAATCCAGTTAGTTCAGAATCCGACTTGTTCTCATTTTTCTGAACATGCAGTTCACGCTATATACAAACGGGTACAGATCTAAAAGCACTCCACACGACATTCACAGCTCACAGTGTCGCCCCAGGCACTGAACTCAGTAGCTGGGCGACGGGAGTCTACGGAAATATGTAGACTGTAATGATGACTGGATCTAATAGAGTGGACGACCAATTACACGACTTGATGAATGACCTGTAGACATAGCAATTTGAACAAGTCCTTCAAGAAACAAATGAATATCGTCAACTGATTAGAGACATTAGACGTAGACAGTCAACATTTGTTGGGCATGTTATGAGAAGAAATTACTTGGAGAACTTGTAGATAACTGGCAAGATCGAAGGGATGAGACCAAGGGGAAGACCGAGAAGAAAATACCTGGATGGCTTGGCCACGTGGCATGGTCGAGACAGGTTCACTGAACTAATTCACGACTCTGGTGATCGAGTGAGATGGCAAAACATGACCGCCCACGTTTCACGACATGGCACATAATGGATGGAGTTGATTACATTGCTAAACTTGCAAAATATGTTGTTACATTGATTGTTAAGCTTTTAAGGTACTAAATGGCATTGATTGTTACACGAGTAAGGTACAATGTGGCATTGAGTGTTAACTTGTAAGGTACTTCCAGTGTCCTGCCCACGATAGGACTAACGTTCAAAGACAATAAAATGAATCCTCACTCACACGAACGGCAACAAGGACATATTATCAGCTCCCGGCTCAATGTTGTTTGTCCATCAAGAATGATGATGACCATTAATTTCATCCAGTGGGGTTGAAAGTATGGAGCCGTGAGTTCTAAGATGGAGGATAAGGCCTATTTTAGCTCGAAATGTTCTTTGACAATGTGGACAAAGAATGCTTGACGTTTCTGGAGGAGGATTTTCTGCAGTGGTTTTTCTGTTCTGTCTTTTCTTCACAGCTCTTGCAGTCCTGATTGCCTCACAAGTGATTCCCGGCTCAATAACGAGCAGATAACAGGCAACATGTCGGGTATGCCGGCTTCTCGAATAGGGACATTTATCCACGGGTAGCAACATAACAATGAATACTGTCCAATAATACTACCTCCCGCAGGCCCATATATTAGCATGGCAAGCTACTGAATTATTAATTTGCTCAGTAAATTATAAAGGGACAATAAATACTGGGGTTCCTTGCAACGAACTGTAAAGGACACGTAATTAACTGATAACAGCTTTAGTCGTTAGTCGTTATTCTCACTATCATCATCACAGCCACGGGTCATCCCTGTGAGGTGAGGAATTTAAGAATTGAATTCTGCGACGAGTAACTCAGCCTGGGAGGTGTCGAAGATGGTGAGGTTCAGTAGCACTATGTGCATCCCCCGTACTCATGACAGCTAGAGTCGCGGGACTAATCTCAACTAGTGTGAAATGGTCACCAGAATGGAGTGTGACACTTGAAAACTCTCGAGGTCTATGGAAGTCCCGAATAAGTAACAGAAACACACTAGATATTTGTCCTTCCTAAAAGAACCTTATTAGCTCCGAACCCCCAAAAGTCCCCACTATTCCAACAAGGTCCAGTGTGACAGTGTTAAGAATGAATGAAAGGGTTCTTCTGGTTGGACGATGGGAACCTGGGTCGTTACTGTGGGATAACTGTAGTTAGTTACCCACGTGAGATTAGCCAGCCTCATGGTGCTCCCATATATTCAGGTTGTGTTAAATAAATGTTACTTAAACACAAAGTGAACTTGTTTAACATCATAATCAAGTTGATGCAAGAGTTCAATAAATGTTCAGTTTAACGAACTATACATTCTAAAACCAATGGTGGAGGGTAATACCAGACATGTACCACAATTGATATACACAAAAATCAACGCACATATTGGATAACATGTTTTCCAGTAACACTCCAACTTCTACTGATGTTGTATCAAAGGTCCAGAATGTTTATATAATTTTCTAATAGTCTCGTCTTCTAACAAACTGAATACACTTCCCATGGGTGCTCAGTGAAGTATCCATGAAGAAATTAAATGGCCTATGTTGATGAAGGCCTTAATTCTTCAGCATACTATATTTTTGGCAAAGGTTTGGTTGAGTGTTCTGTGCTACAGCTGTTCTGAGATTCACACTGGAGGGAAAGGGAATCTGAGACGTCTTCGATTACGAGCTCCATTATTGAATGGGTCTTATGGGAACACTACCTGTCCTCAGGACACGGTGACAACCTGCTCATTAACTCAGGTGCTGATCTGAGGCTCCACAATCTCCTTCACAGTTTGATGGTTTTCTTAGACATGCTGCTATTACCAAGTAAACACCACTCTCCTCACTGCCTGTCGTATATTATTTATAATGTCGTCCCTGGGGTGAGGGGAATCAACATCGACATCCTTTTAACCCCATATCACTATCTTGAGGGTCTTCTTGATTTCTGTCCACAAAACCCCATCGGTCCCTGGATCCCTCCCCCTCTCTCTCTCTCTCTCTCTCTCTCTCTCTCTCTCTCTCTCTCTCTCTCTCTCTCTCTCTCCTCTCTCTCTCTCTCTCTCTCTCTCTCTCTCTCTTACTACTGTACCAATCCCCCTCTCATTCTTTCACCGAAAAACACACTACACAACACTTGCTCTAACAAAACAACAATTTAGTTTAATAGAGAAAAGTGTCATGTATGTGCGAAGTGTATGAGTAGAATGTCTGTCGTATAATCTAGTGTGTATGCAGAATCAGACCGAACAGCCAAGGAGCACAGTCTGCTTCATCATCGTACTGGCCACACCACAACACCATATCAGGGACAGAAAACCTCACCCAGATGATGTGTCTCTCAGGCCAAGTGTCGACTTCCTCAGATAGCTCGTGGACAATCAGGATGCTTGGTCCTCAATATTGGAAAACAGTCCAATATTGAACATCGATCCAACACACACAGTGTAACTACTCTGTTCATAAAAGTTCTGTGATCAGAGAATCCTAAAATTATTGTTACTGTCACTTTGGAAAATCTAAATGTTAGTATTTCACTTGTTGTAAGAATTCCCCAATGTTAACACACAAGGTTACTGTTCCAGGTATTTATATTTACTAGTGTTCCTGGTACAGGTGTTATTTTCAGTGTCCTGAATTTAATGTGATGTAAACTATCACTTAATAAACACCTTTATATAATAATAATTTCCTGCTCAGCAGAGGCCAGGTTCCTGCAGACCATCTGGGTTATGGGCCCAGTGCAAAAGCCTCTCAGTAAACTCTGCTTTCAATACTCGAGCCATGACTTTCTATGACTTTGTTGCTAGCTTCTTGGTAGAATAACGTGGAACAATCGAGTGGAACCTGTTGAAGAAAGAACACACCTGGTGAGAGCAACCCGATTCCGACCTTTATTAGGTGAGTGTAGGCCACCGGCCGCACTCAGAAAAAATAACAGAGAACCAAACTTTGTTATAAGGCCGAGGAGCTCATCACTTCGGTCTGATTCATGGTAATACAAGGAAAGACTAAAGGAACAGGGTAGAAACCCACCAGATGCCCTACTGGAAGATCCTACCATTTCACATTCCCTTCATCCCCCCCAAACCATCTTCAATCTTCCTAAATATCATCCCACTACATTGTCCTTAACTCACTGAGTTAAATGATATCTCACACCAGCTAGTTTAAGCTACGCGATAGGCTACTGTTGCCGACGCTCTTATAATACGTTCTATCACCGCACAGTACTGCATTCTATTCCTAAGAATAATCTAAGTTAGATATGTTTAATAGAATACCATATAATTATTCCTGTTGTAGATGGAGACTATGAAATCACACACTGGATAGATGTCCGCGGATATACATCAACAATAGACACTATAGTCTCTCTCTATACACAACTAGGAATATTGCACACTTCCGTAGCGCTTCACAACTTTTGGTCGACTACCCCAAATTTGTTTACCTCAACTGGTTTAATACTGGGTCTGAGTGACGTCACAAAACTGTCCAGACAGCAGACAGTCTAGAAGCTATTTTTCTCTCTCCATTTCCGACTTAATGTCAACAACTGACTGGCTGTCTCTTTCATCTGGGGAATCATCCCGGTACTTCAAAAATTCCCACCGTCTGTAATCTGGAGAATAATTTCCCCACAACAAAAGATCTAGCCGACCCACATCCAGACAGAGTGTTTCCAACTTCAAAAGATGGCTGCCGCCTTGCAGACGTATGGCGCTATAGTCCTTCCTCGATCAACAACACATTAAAGAAATGCCGACTGTTTGTAGACGTTTTGTGCGACTTTCTGTCATCAATCGACATCCAAGATTTATTGTGACACTGCCAATGCAAACAATTACACCTATATTACATTCTATTAAAACTCATTATCATGATGAAATGGATCAGAATAAAAAGGAAAGAATAGTAAGGATGAAGAGGAGGAAGAAGTGTGACAGCGTCCAAGCGTGAGAACTATATCATTCTTTTCTTGGTGCTGAATCTGTTCTGACTGCTAATGGGCGCAGCAACTCTCTGCATGCTGGTCATTATCTGGCTTTCCTGATATTATGTATTCTGAATGTGCCAGATGTCTCAGTGAAATATCGACATCAAATAACATATACGGACAACAGAAGTGTGACAGGGAATAAGATGAGAAAGCAAAGTCACTTAGATAAGGACATAGGCAATGATGATGATATGATGACATCAATAATGACACAAACATCAACTTTTCAACTCATCGACCCCACGAAAAGTCTATGCATTTTGGTTGGATGCTTTTTACATGTCAGGTTCGATTCACGAGTGTCACCTTACCTCTCTCAAATCATCTCTAGTTTATAAGCCTTTCTCTTTGCTGGGATGTTGCAAATTCGAACAATTACCTCTCACACAGTCCTTCAGAAGTTGCAATGTGTTTCACTAACATATAAATGATTTTCTCACACAGGAGAAATGTAGTTTGTGTACATGAATGGACGTAAAGAAGACTTCAACTGAAGTGTTCATAAAATTAAAAATATACATATTCCCTTCAAATACCACAAACATTTATATATGATATACATATATTAGTGTAAGTATCCAAGAAGAGGTTTCTTTCTCTCTAACGAATCTTTCTTTTTCTTCTAAAGCCTGGACGCAATATTGTCCCCTACTACTGACAGACAACAGTGAGTAAAGACAGTTGCGGTCCCTCTCAAGAATGAAAGTTAACATTTTCAGTTCATTTAAATTCGATATATCACACTTGAAACGACGAACACTCTAACATTTCCCTTTAAAGATCTCTGGTGGATCACAGAGAAGTAAGTTTACAAAATCCGGAGTAATAATCACAGAAATAAACTTAAATCCACCACACAAGGATATTTGGTCCGTTTGCTCCTACGACATGACGAAGAATGCGCGGGGAGTAACCTCCGTAGCTTCCACCCAAATATTAAAAAAAAAAAATAAGTGTAGTATCGGCTTACGAGTTAGGAACGCTGAACTAATCTACTTTCAGTATGACATCCCTATTCTTAGGCATACCAAGTGTGGCGTAATGTGTTCATGGTGCAAAATCGTGCGACCTAATTTCTGTTTCTTGAGATTGAGGTGACAAGCTGGGCATGATTGCATCCATTCTGTTACACTGTCATCATCACGGCCACAGGTCATCTCATAATGTTTGTTCCTGTGTCTGCGAATATTAAACTAAATGCTCTGCAATTTACAATGTGAAAAGATGTGGAACAGACGGCAGTCACGATAAAACCAACAGCATGCAAGCGTATACATGAATAAGACCGCTTCCAGAGTGCCTAAACAACAGTCCCCCAATTACAAATCATCGTCTGTGGTAACAGCAGTCACTAGAAAAACAACAATTGCACACGCTTTACTGCATAAGGCATACCACTTACTTTCCCAATCGGCTACACGCCATTTTTATGAACACGCAGTTCACAACACAAACCACCGCAGAGAGATACCAAAGCATTCCACATGAAATCCATAGCGATCGGTGTCATACAGGCACTAAGCCCAAAAGCTGTGCGTGGAACCATGTACTGCAATTCCAAAATGAGCTAATTGCGTTAGTAAACTTTGGCCAAAGCAAAAATCACGTAATGGACTTAACCAATCTATCACCTATCTGCTGTATTGAACTTAAAGTTTATATCAGTAAAATAAATATATTACAATACCGATCTGATGTTATATTTGCTCGATAGCTTCACACATTGGCAATATCAAATAAATGCTAAACTGTTCCGTATATTTCTTCTGGGGATAGATGAGTGACCTAATATGTACCTGTTTGACATAGTACCTCTCTGGCGATAGATGAGTGAACTAATATGTACCTGTTTGACATAGTACCTTTTTTTGACAGATGAGTGAACTAATATGCACCTTGTTTGATATAGTACCTCTTTGGCGATATATGAGTGAACTAATATGTACCTGTTTGACATAGTACCTCTCTGGCGATAGATGAGTAAACTAATATGTACCTGTTTGACATAGTACCTCTTTGGGACAGATGAGTGAACTAATATGTATTCTGTGTGACATAGCACCTCACCGGACACTATATACAATACAATAGCTAAAGCTTGTGGAGGAGATATTGGAAACCCAATATTAACCCCAGCCCGCCCCTGTGTGACATGCTGAATAAAGGCCTGTTGATACCCTAGTGTCCCTCTCCGCAGATATGAAGTTCCAATACCGGTCTTCTAGATCCTTCTGCTTTCAAGTTGGAAAGGGGAACAATAGCTCTGCCACACATTTCCCGTAGAGATGTAGCTGTGGTAGCGTGATGGGCAGAACGTCTCTAGATCAACATCACTCCCCGTTACCAGAGCTCATGCGGCCTGAATGTCCATGACTGAATGTGAGACATGGCATTCAGTCTTCTAGAGCATCCACTCACAGACAACCAACCACACACCGAAACGGAAGAAACTAATATGTGTGTCTCCCCACAGGATTTAGAATTGGGCTCGCAGGCCTGTTAAATATTCTGTCCGTCTTGTCGCTGTTTCATTTGAACTATATTTCACTTGCTCGTATAATGTCCACTCACAACATTGGAGCTGTGTTTCAATTGTTCATACAATGTCCACTCACAACAGTGGAGCCGTATTTCAGTTGTTCATACAATGTTGTAAGTTGTCATTGTATGAACAAGTGAAATACAGCTCCACTGTTGTAAGTGGACATTGTATGAACAACTGAAACACAGCTCCAATGTTGTATATGGACATTGTATGAACAAGTGAAATACAGCTCCACTGTTGTAAGTGGACATTGTATGAACAACTGAAACACGGCTCCAATGTTGTGAGTGGACATTGTATGAACAAGTGAAATACAGCTCCAATGTCCACTTACAACATTGGAGCCGTATTTCAGTTGTTCATACAATGTCCACTTACAACATTGGAGCTGATTTTCACTTGCTCATATGATGTCCATACATAACAAACATAATTTCATAAACAGAAAGACATAGGCAATAAAAAGATGACATAAACACAAAGTCACATGTCACAGATGACACAATGACATATACATTAGATGAGCACGAGATAAATATACAGTGCTTCAAATACAGTTTCGTTTCTGTAATAATCAATTTTATTAATTTGACACCACTGTAATTTATATAGCGAATATTCTCATCTCATCAGCACAAAACATGGTTGCTAAGTAATGATACAAGAAGCAGAAATACACCATAGAGGTAAAGCTCAGGTTAATAGAATTCAAGAGAAAATTAAAGCAAACATGAAAAGAACCAAGTAACTCCACCTACAAAAACACTACAAGACAAATCTGAAGTGCTATTAAGGAGGACAATAAGCAGTTTGTAATGAGTACTTGTAATAAAATAGAGCACCTCCAGAGAATACCCACAGGATCTCTGGATCCGAGTCTACACAGATGGGTCAGCACAAAATACTGTTCGAAATGGAGGAGCGGGAGTGTACATAGAATACCCAAATAATACTAGCGACACGGCCAGAGTAACAACAGGAAAGTGCTGCCATAACTATGATGCTGAAATTGAGGCGATCAAGATAGCAACAGAGAAATTACGAGTACTAAATGCCAGCCATGGTACACAACCTGTGGTGCTATTGACAGATGCAAAATCAGTGCTCGAGGCGCTCCTGTCTGGAAAATTGCCAGTACTAAGGACACTACTTTCTGAACTTAGCAGTCAGCTTAAGGTCACCATACAGGGGATACCATCCCACTGTGGAATACCTGGAAACGAAAGTGCTGATCGATTGTCTGAGGAAGGAGCAAAAAATAGCAGTCTGATGTGCCCGTTATATACCACCAAAAGAAAAGAATGCTCAAATCAGTCAGAAAGCCACCAAAACCTGCTGAAGATGACTACCACATTATGGACAGACCAGAACAAGTAATTATTCTGAACCTAAGAACAGGACACAATAGATTATGCAACCACATGGATACAAAATTCAAGATTGGTGACTCAGCCATGTGCACATGTAGATTGGCGTCGCAGACAGCAGAGCACATACTTCAAGACTGCCCAAATTGCAATATGTCTAGACAAACCTTCTGGCCTAGAGAGACGACAGTGGAAGATAAAACTCTATGGACCACTGAGTGAACTAAACAAGACAGTTAAATTCATACAAAAGACAACATTGCAGTTATAGACATATTTCAAGCAATGAAAGAAAAAGAAAAAAATAATTGGTGAACATAAATTCCAAGAACTTACATATGCAGGTGACACAGTTATCCTCTCAAATAGAGCTAAAGGGGTGGAAGAGCTGATCCTGTCTGGGAAAAGACAGTGGCATCCACAATCTTTGTCTGAACTTGGACAAAATCAAAATTAATGTCCACAGACAAAATCACATTCCAACGACAGGCCACAAGCGTGGGTGTGTGTCATGGACAATCTTTCCTGTGACAACATGTGGGTGTGAGTCATGGACAATTTTTCATGTGACAACATGTGGGTGTGAGTCATTGACAATCTTTCCTGTGACAACATGTGGGTGTGAGTCATGGACAATCTTTCCTGTGGCAATATATGGGTGTGAGTCATGGACAATCTTTCCTGTGGCAACATGTGGGTGTGAGTCATATGCAATCTTTCCTGTGGCAACATGTGGGTGTCAGTCATGGACAATCTTTCCTGTGACAACATGTGGGTGTGAGTCATGGACAATCTTTCCTGTGACAACATGTGGGTGTGAGTCATGGACAATCTTTCCTGTGACAACATGTGGGTGTGAGTCATGGACAATCTTTCCTGTGGCATCATGTGGGTGTGAGTCATATGCAATCTTTCCTGTGGCAACATGTGGGTGTCAGTCATGGACAATCTTTCCTGTGACAACATGTGGGTGTGAGTCATGGACAATCTTTCCTGTGACAACTTGTGGGTGTGAGTCATGGACAATCTTTCCTGTGACAACATGTGGGTGTGAGTCATGGACAATCTTTCCTGTGGCAATATATGGGTGTGAGTCATGGACAATCTTTCCTGTGGCAACATGTGGGTGTGAGTCATATGCAATCTTTCCTGTAGCAACATGTGGGTGTGAGTCATATGCAATCTTCCCTGTGGCAACATGTGGGTGTGAGTCATGGACAATCTTTCCTGTGACAACATGTGGGTGTGAGTCATGGACAATCTTTCCTGTGACAACATGTGGGTGTGAGTCATTGACAATCTTTCCTGTGGCAATATATGGGTGTGAGTCATGGACAATCATTCCTGTGGCAATATATGGGTGTGAGTCATGGACAATCTTTCCTGTGGCAATAAATGGGTGTGAGTCATGGACAAACTTTCCTGTGACAACATGTGGGTGTGAGCCATGGACAATCTTTCCTTTGGCAATATATGGGTGTGAGTCATGGACAATCTTTCCTGTGGCAACATGTAGGTGTGAGTCATGGACAATCTTTCCTGTGGCAGCATTTGGGTATGAGTCATGGACAATCTTTCCTGTGGCAACATGTGGGTGTGAGTCATGGACACGTGCTAGAGAGAAGTTCTTAGAATAGTCTGGACCAAGAAGAAGAAACATTCTGAAATTCTACCAGATCTGAACATGGGTGAAAGCTGGTATCATGTCTCGGAAACTGAAAGACTGTGGCTGTATTACACGACACGGTGGCTTGGCGAGAACAGTGATGGATGACGTGGTTTCTGGTAGATGAGGCAGAGGTCGACCAACACGTAGATGGACACACGGCAGACATCTTTGACATGAGGGTGCATACGGCGGGAGAAATGGCAAGAGATCAAGAGGCTTTCCCACTCGCCGTGATGACAGCAACGTTCTGTAAAGAACAATTCACATGATGATGACAATTGACCTTGGTTTCCTCAATGACTGTGACAGACTTGAATTAACCCAGAAAACAGAGCTAAAGGAAAGGGAAGCGTTTCATACATTTCTGTGTCAGGACTTCTCTGATTTACAGAAACAGGCTCAGTAGTAGCCTCATGTTATGGAGTGGCTTTTGGTGGTCCGCACTGACCGCTCAGGTATGACGCAACTGACTGTCCATTGCTGCAGATTACATGTTTTAGCGAATATTGTGTAAGTGGAGAAAACCACTGAACCAGTTCTTGTGGAGCTGGACAAGGACAAGAGAGTGGCTGAGTCGTGGTCCAGTGTATATCAATCTGAGGACTCAATTGGGCAAAAGGCAGAGGGATTTCTGTCAGGTTTGAATTAATAAGGTACAGGTATTGCAACGATGCCAGATCTGCGAATTCTGAAGGAGAGATTGTTGTGATGGGATTGTCACCCAAATCCAACATGTTTAAGCGGTTGAGATTTCTCAAAGTTGAGTTTGCAATGATTGTTAGATTGTTGTTGCCGAGTAGTAGGTATATCAGACTTGAGGGAAAGCTGTTTGGCTCAATCCCTGTGATTAGATTGTGTGACAAATCAGCTATCCAAAGCCCGGGCATGCTAGCGACATCTTGTGGTACAGATGACAGTCTATTGTCTGAAAAGAATAACTCTGTTAGAGAAGCGGGCAGTGAGCCAGCAGGTACATCAGATATTCTGTTACCAGATAAGTTAAGCTTTGTTAGATTTGTCAGGTTTGAGCACCTTACTATGTTGGTCAGTCCAACTCCGCGTAAACCTAAAGTGGTAAGCTTCGGAGCAAATGGTAGCCTTATTATCTCTTCAATTTCTAATATGTTTGCAATATTATTGTCACTTAAGTAAAGGGTTTCCAGACTTGTAAGAATTGATAATGTGTTTGGTACTTTGGTCAAGCTAGTATTTGAAAGATCAAGATGTATTAGTGAGTCTTTGATAGAGCTAAAAGCGTCGTCAGGGATAGATTTGAGAGAGTTATAACCTAAGTATATGCCGTGTAGCAAATGGAAGTCAGAAATCCAACCGGGCCATGAAGATAAACTAACGTTCCATAGTTGAATATTCTCAAGGGTAGCAGCAATATGTTTCAGTGTAACATTGTCCCAGTCTTGTATGGCAGTATCATGAATAGACAGGCTGGTCAATGTGGTCAGTTTCTGAAGTGCTGTTGGTAACTTGGTGAACTTTGCTCCTCGAATGTCTATATGTTTTAGTGTTGCCGCTGATGCGTCGAAAGCGTCGTCAGAAATATAAGTGACTGGGTTATTCACAAGCCGTATTGATGTAAGGCCAGAAGGTAGACTGTTGTTGGATATAGTGTTTATGTTTCCTTTCTGAAAAACAGATCAATAGAATAATGTAGTTGCAGGAGATAAATGATGCATATAACATCGTCATTATGTAGGGGTTCCTATGCAGAACTGCCCGTGTGTTGACGGGGTGCATAC
Source organism: Cepaea nemoralis (assembly GCA_014155875.1). Classification (NCBI taxonomy): domain Eukaryota; kingdom Metazoa; phylum Mollusca; class Gastropoda; order Stylommatophora; family Helicidae; genus Cepaea; species Cepaea nemoralis. The sequence goes on from JACEFZ010009934.1 coordinate 393,943, forward strand.
TGGAGAGCAAAGAATAGTAACACTGTTGCCTACCATGCACGTCGTAAGAGGCTACTAAGGAGGCTTTGGTTCCGTCGCCCTGCTACTGAGTGAGTGCGTGGCGCGACACTGTGAGCTGTGAATTTCGTGTGGAATGCTTTTACATCTGTTCGCAGTTTGTAGCGTGAACTGCATGTTCGGAATGATGGCGGCCGGCTGTTGCTGGATTGACTGGTTTGCCTTTTCGGTTCACGAGTGCATTGTTCAGGAGACTCCTGGGAGTCGTCGCTGGAGCTACGGAGTTCGTGCTTTGTGCGGCGCTTTCGGCGGGTCGCCCTGCGGAAAGAGACCGAGCCATATGGGATAAAACCCGGGTCAATGAAGTCTTTCTGGTGACTGCCGTTTCCATCGACAATGAACTGTATTTCTCGTGGAGGACTTTTGTGTTGGCATTCTGGCGGCGGCATTATGCACAGTGTACCTGTGCGGGCTGTTGGCTTGCCGATACTCCTGTCTATTCCATTGTTCACATAGGGCAGTGAGGAGCATTTTGTGTGATATTCACTGGCACAGGAACGGAGCATAATGGGGACGACCCGTTGCCATGAAGTTGGAACCGCGACTAACTAACTAACTAACTAACTAACTAACTAACGAACGAACGAACGAACGAACTAACTAACTAACTAACTAACTAACTAGCTAACTATCTAACTATCTAACTAACTGACTAACTAACTAACTGACTAACTAACTAACTATGCAGAACGTCCGACCTGCCGACAAGTGTTTATATTCTGGTTTCGTTCTCATGCCTCTTGCACCCTCACGCCAAATGAGTCTTCTTGCCCAATGGCCATCTACTTGCCGTTTCTTCCAGGAAAGCATTCTAACCAAACCATTGTGATGTTTAATTTCATTGGCACCTTGCCGTCTTTACAGACGATAGTTTGGTACATTGTGCTTTAAAAATGCATAATAACTACACCCCATGGCGGTGGCGAATGTGACTGATAAGGCCAATTCGCGCCGAGGGGTTAGCAGATTTCTCCGTTAACCCGGAATACTCTCGTGGTTGACGTGAGAGCACGAGAATTAGAAGCGGTTCGAGTCGCGCCAGTGACATATGAGAGTATGGATCCGGTCGCTCAGAAAGTCGTGGCGTGCTGATGAGCGTAATCTAGCCTAGGAATCAATATACAGCTGAAAGATGCTGATGTTGACCGCAATATCCTGAAACAGGATGGAAACGCGGAAAAACAAAATATTAGTTGAAGATGCCGCATCATTAAGGGGGGATTTGATGCATAATAAGGCAAATGTGGTAAAGGCTCTCTGTGAGCTCAATGCTTAAGAACAGATGGACTATCGTAGTCAATAGTGAATGCGGCAAGGGGTGGTCAGAGTATCTGGCAGACAGTCGTCACTCAGAGGTAAAGGAAGATGGACATACAATCAGATTGTAACGGGCACCATTACTATTGGAACTTGACGCTGGCTGTTGAAGATGATGACTGAACGCTTATGGGAATGTCCCGATTTCAATGATGCTGGTTCTTGACTCAACTCACCTCATCTCAACCCTGTGAGAGAGATTTATTCACTTCCATGGATTTGGTCAAACATCGCTAGTCCAGATCTTCACATAAAGATAAATACAATCAATGACCTCCTCTCCCGCCTGGAATATTTCTGCTGGTCATAGTCGGTTGACGACTCTCCATTCGGTCTTTGTATTGCTCACCGTACTTCCTCTAATAATTTATAAAGATTCCAGTTCTTTCTCTTCGCTTGTATGCACATTAAATGTGTTACTTGCTGCATTTTCATACATTTCTCCACAATACCTCTTCTTTATGTCTAGTATATCTTCGGTTTACGATCAAGTGCTACCGTTCCTTTTATTGATTACATGCAATGGTGGTCTGTATTCGCCTCTTCATGTCTGAATATATAGAACAAGTCTCCATCTTTTCTTTGCAACTGGAGATGCCTTTTTATATTACAAGTATTCATTACACAGAGTTTCTTATCTCTGGTCGCACTTCTCATTCTTCTTGTGCAGTTTCTATGATTGGGAGTATTTGTTTCTCTACCTGTTTCCTTTGAAATGTTGATTTCTTCTACTAGCTAAAGTTATGGCTCTACGATATATCACTGTTTATGTATATTTGTTTTATCTAATACTATTTTGTGCTCATGAGACAAGAGTGTCTCTGGCTTGTGTGGTAAGTTCACCAGGAGTTATAGTTTCTTGTACGGTGATTAACATCTTGAGTTTTGTTTTTTCCATACAATTTTACTAATGGTTTGTATCAATGTCTTCAGTGTTGTATTAACATCTGCCACACGTAAATGTGTCATCTGTGTCACAGTCTTTTCCCGCACAGTGTTGCTGTGGATGTTATTCGTCCCTCCATCTTTGTTGTGTTAACACGTAAACAGTTTAGTTGCCCCACATACCGTCTGGTAGGGTCCAAAAGCAAGTCTTTCTTGCACGTTGTCTAAACAGGGTTTTTGTGATTGACCACCAAAACTAATTTCTATGGACACATCAAATAATTTCTGTCATTTCTCATTGTTATGTTCTATACTGAACGGATTTCATACGGATGTCCTTTCACTGACTGATTCTGTATTGATGTCGTAAACGGCATGGATTTTATACGGATATCCTATACTGAACGGATTTCATAGGGATGTTCTATACTGAACGGATTTCATAGAGATGTTCTATACTGTACGGATGTCAAAGGGATGTTCTATACTGAACGGATTTCATAGGGATGTTCTATATTGAACGGATTTCATAGGGATGTCCTATACAGAAAGGATTTCATAGGGATGTTCTATATTGAACGGATTTCATAGGGATGTTCTATACTGAATGGATTTCATAGGGATGTTCTATAATAAATGTTTTTCATATGCGTTACAGGACATCGCTGTCAACATCAGCATCTTTCAGCTGTATGTTGATTTCTTGGCAAGATTACGCTCAGTAGTTTGCCAATGCTTTCTGAGCGACCGACTCACATACCCTTAAGTTACCGACCCGATTCGAACCACAGCTGATTCTCACCGTCGTCACGTTACTTACGAGAGTATACGAGATTATGGAGAAAAGTCGCTAACCTCTAAGCCAAGAAGCCGGCGGATGTTCTGTAATGAACGGATTTCATAGAGATGTTCTATACTGAACGTATTTTAAAGGAATGTTCTACACTGAACGGATTACATAGGGATGTCCTATACTGAACGGATTACATAGGGATGTCCTATACTGAACGGATTACATAGGGATGTCCTACACTGAACGGATTACATAGGAATGTCCTATACTGAACGGATTACATGGGGATGTCCTATACTGAACGGATTTCATAGGAATGTCCATTACTGAACGGATTTCATACAGATGTTCTATTCTGAACGGAATTCAAACATATGTTCTATACTGAACGGATTTCATACACATGTTCTGTAAATAACATTGCTATGGCATCTTCTACTGACTTTCTTTGAACATTCCCCATATTTGTTAATTATTGAGGATAAGATTCACAGTTTGTGCCGTTTTCAATGTCTTTATCGTTGATGGTAGTATTTGGTTTTCGTGCCATTTTGTGTGCGAAACATTATTACCGATCTTTACAACCATAATAAAATGCTGATTTCCACAGTGTCTTTTAACAGAAAGCATTATGTGTTCTAATCCGCAACCGCTGATTAAAAGATGTTAAGCTATAATTAACCTTGCTTAACCACATACAATAGACATCACTTCACACTACAACTTTCCATGACAGCAACTTCATGTGGCTGAACGGCCAGTCCTGTTATGTCATGACCGACATACAACAACTGTAATAATTACTATAACGTGATAATGACAGCAACATTTCCTTAGCTATGCCGCTAGACATGTCATGTCCTCTTATGGCAGCGACGTGACCCGGTATTATGACTGACAACGAGCCTCGGGTCAGCTAGACAGGAAATGACACCTCTCCCCCACCTTACCCCGCCAAGTGAGAAAAACATTGACTTGTCATGATTTGACACTATAGTTCACCAGCCCGTCAAGGCGATCTGCCGATGGGAGGATCAATCCAGAAAGTAAACCTCTAATGTCAAAGTGGCAAGATGGCGGCCTAAGTGGCACGGCACTAGAGGCCGACATATAGTGTTTGTCCATCAAGAAAGATAATGAGTATTCATTTCATCCAATGCGGTTGACAGTTTGGAGCCGCGGTTCTATTGTGGGTCGAAATGTTCTTTGACAGTTTGGGTAAAAAATGCTTGACGTTCCAGGAGGAGGATCCCCAGAAAGCGCACATATACACACTACGATGCACCAACCTCTGGAATAGACGTATAGCAAACGTTGATAACAGTAGAAGAAGAAGAAGAAGAAGAAGAAGAAGAAGAAGAAGAAGAAGAAGAAGAAGACTATACAGTTATCTGTAGACGGTAGGTTCGAATGCCGGTATGTCTGTAGCGACTCTTGTCATATGCTACAGAGTGCGCTGATAAATATACTTCTGTTTTTTACTTCTACACGTGTCAGTCAATAATTGTGAATGTACTTCTATTGTTATGTTAGCGGAATCAGCAGTTGTTATTTCTGCATACGTATACTTGCCGTGCTTACATAGTTATTCAACAAACAACTTAAGCTACATTAAATATGTAGTGTGCTAAATCCATCCATCCATCATGTGCCATGCCGGTAAACGTGGGCGGTCATGATTTGCCATCTCACTCGATCACCAGAGTCATGCTAAATAATCTATCTTATTACTCAAAAGCCGCAGCTAAACAGACTTACCTCAATTGAGAGTTGTGTAATCCGACTTACATTGGCTCCTGTATTCAATGGCGGGATTTGTTGTAGATGGCTACATATTATAATATCCTCATCACACGCACACCCCTGCGGACAGACGACACATATGACATGATACGCTCAAACATAATACAGAGATAACTGATATGATGTGTCCGAAAGATATTGTGGTTGGTCTGTGAACATATTTGTATTAACAACTGAACTACAAATCAACATGATCCATTTCAATGTCGTTCCCCTCAAAGTAGTTCACATCGAAGTCATTTCACTCTAACATATTTAATGTTAGAGCCTTTAGCTTCAAAGTAGTTCCAAACATTTGCACCTGTATTCGTCTCCAGTCGTCTTGACTTGTCTTGCCACTGGATTCTTGTGGACTCAGGCGAGAGAGTGAGGTCGACGAATTGCGCAACTCTTCCTCACTTCAATCCAATTCATCGCGCAAGTCATTCTTCATCCAACGTCATATATCAGCTTCAAGCCCTGTGGCGATGGGCGAGCGGCGAAGAGGTAGGCGTGGGTACGCTGGCAGCCGTAGTCGCAGACCTGCACACAGGCGGCTCAGGCCATATGGTCGTCCTCTACTGACCGGAGCAGCAGTGGGATTCGGCAGCCCCCTGAGCGAATGAGCAGCCCTCTATAGGAACACACTGCTCACCTCCATAGCATGATGAAGGGACTAGAATAGGTGCCCTAAACATTGTCTGCTTCATCACTACCTAACCAGCTAGCCGCGGTTGGTGGGTACCCTAACTGCGGTCGACATACAAAGAAAGATAAAACAAGCAAAGCTAAAAGAGTAAACCATATTCCCTTAACAATTGGAACTTGGAATGTACGCACCCTACTTGACAGAGACGGCGCGTCGGGCCCAGAGAGACGAACAGCACTGATTGGGAGAGAGAGCTGGGCAGGTACAACATCGACATTGCAGCCTTGAGCGAGACACGACTTGCAGAAGAAGGCCAAATCTGTGAAATAGGTGCCGGCTACACATTTTTCTGGAGTGGAAGGAAAAGCGATGAAAGACGCCAATCCGGTGCGAGATTTGCCATTAAGTCGGACCTGGTCGGCAAACTAGATGGATTTCCAAAAGCTATAAACTGCTGAATGGAACGAAGCATGCAACCATTGTGAGTGTCTACGCACCAATTATGACCAATAAAGATGATGTCAAGAACAAGTTCCATGAGGACATGCACAACGTATTAACATCTGTTCCCAATGGAGACAAACTTATACTCCTTGGGGATTTCAATGCCAGAGTAGGCACGGACACCATCTCTTGGAGTGGCATTATTGGAAAGCACGGAGTCGGAAATTGTAACAGCAATGAACTAATCCTTCTTCAGACATGTACCGAACTCGATCTCCTGATTACCAACACAATTGTCCGTCTCCCCATGAGAAACAGGACATCGTGGATGCACCCTCGCTCAAAAAACTGGCACCTCATTCACTATGTCATCGTCAGGAGGTGTGACATACAAGACGTTCGGGTGACAAAATCTGTGTGCAGTGCAGAATGTTGGACAGACCATCGTCTCATTATCTCGAAAATAAACATACACATCAAACCACAACGGCGCCTTCAAGGGGTGAAAATGCACCCCCCCCCTCCCCCCCCCAAAAAAAAAACAACTAAATGTCACCCGCCTAAACAGCAAGAAAATGCAGCTGTCGTTTGACAATATACTGGAAGACCGCCTCAAGCCCAATGCTGCAGCTAAACAGGATACAGAAACAGAGTGGAGAGCCCTAAAGGACATAATTTACAACACTGCTATGGAAATCCTGGGTCCAACCCTACGAAAGCATAAAGACTGGTTTGATGAAAATTCCGAAGAGATCAAACAATTGCGGGCCGAGAAACATCTTCTCCTCAAGGCACATTTGAATGACCCGAAGTCAACATAAAAAAAAGATGCCTTCAAGAACATTCAGAGAATAGTGCAGCAGAAATTTCGGCACATGCGGGACTCCTGGCAGAATTGCAAAGCTGATGAAATTCAGGGCTTTTGCTGACAGAAATGACATGAAAAGCTTCTACGACTCACTGAAAGCGTACTATGGTCCTACATCACTGCCAAACTGCTGGTTGAGGATAATGATAATAATAATAATAATAATAACTCCAACAATCCAACGGTTTGCATCTAATTCCTTCTGGCTCAAAGAACTGTACAACAAGAGCAATTTGAGCCGTAACTCTGAACATGATGGATGAAGTAGACTCTGGGCTTTGAATAATAAATAACGCTGTTTATTTGTTCCAACGTACACCGGTTGCCTCGTTAAACATTGCAATTCAATATTCCTTAAGAGCCTGTGACACCAGGGCGGGGCTTATGTATATTTCACATGAATATCCATGAATAGAAGAGAAACCTGGTTTCTATAGGTCCGCAGACGACCTTCTGTCTATTCAGTCAATGTTCGTCTCGCCGCTCTAAGCACACTCTGTCCAGTTTCTCTGCCTGCAGGTTCGTTACTTTTGTGGCAATATCTTGTAGCATGTTCCTCACTGCTATTATAACTCCAGCCACTAGTCTTTATGCCAACTCTGATCCATAGCCACGCCAATGTTTCACCCTTAAAATTTGCACTGCCTACTCGGTTCCATGTCCCCGCAAGTCTCCCGTTGTTGCCCTAATCGCTCTGTGACGTTTTTGTTGTTTCCAACGCATCCCTTAGTTTTTATCGTATTTTGGCGTAGTGGATTCCTCTCTAATTTATATGACGTCATTTTTGTTTGCACTCACTATATGGCAATCACCAGGCATAGTTACCCTCCTCAGTGCAGATGGGGGAACATTGGTCACCGATAAGAAAGAAAACCTTCAACGCTGGGCAGAGCATTTCAGCAACATCTTAAATGCAACTTCCTTCTTCGATGATGAAACCATCAACTGCCTTCCTCAAGTTCCCATCAATGATACACTTGATGACCTGCCAATCATAGTGGAAGTAAACAAAGCCATCCAGCAACTCTCCAGCGGCAAGGCACCTGGTCCTGACTACATCCCGGCAGAGATATCCAAGACAGGTGGGCCGGTCCTAAGAGAGCAGCTTTACCAAGTCTTTACAAACAAATGGGTGAAGGAGACTATGCCACAAGATTTCAAGGACGCGTCAATAGTCCATCTTTACAAACGTAAAGGAAAACCGCCAATTATGTGACAACCACCGAGGCATCTCCTTGCTTTCAATTGCAGAGAAGATACTGGCCAAAATTCTTCTCAATCGCCTCACGGCCCATCTCGATCAAGGTCTTCTTCCTGAGAGTCAATGTGGCTTCAGAAAAGAACGTGGAACTGTTGACATGATTTTCGCTGCAATGCAGCTGCAAGAGAAATCTCAGGATCAGAACTGCGAAATGTTCTCCACTTTCATTGACCTTACCAAGGCTTTTGATACAGTCAGCAGAGAAGGGCTGTGGAAGATTATGGCAATATATGGCTGTCCACGAAAGTTTGTCCAAATAGTGCGGCTATTTCATGATGGCTATGCAGGCAAGAGTACAGGAAAATGGTGAACTGTCTGAGCCCTTTCCTGTCACCAATGGAGTGAAGCAAGGATGTGTCCTGGCACCAACACTGTTCAGCCTCATGTTTTCAGCTATGTTGACGAATGCCTTCGAGAACAACGACATTGGAATAGACATCAACTACCGCATGGATGGAAAGTTATTCAATCTCAGAAGGCTGAAAGCTAAAACCAAAATTAACAGCGACACCGTCAGAGAGCTCCTGTTTGCTGATGATTGCGCTCTATATGCCAACTCAGAGGCGGACATGCAACATAATGTTTCAGCTTTCTCACATGCCTGTGCCAACTTTGGGCTCAATATCAACTTGGAGAAGACTGTAGTTATGTACCAGCCAGCTCCAGGGAATAATCACACTGTGCCGAATATCAAAGTGAATGGTCATAGTACTAAGTGTTGTGGACAAATTCACCTATCTTGGCAGCACTGTGTCACAAGCTGCCACAATTGATGATGAAGTGAATGCAAGAATCTCCAAGGCCAGCGCGGCCTTTGGCAGACTGTACAAGAATGTATGGGACAGAAATGGAATAAGCCTGCAAACAAAGCTAAAAGTCTACAAAGCAGTTGTATTATCCACACTGCTATATGCTTGTGAAACCTGGACTGTTTATCAGCGACACGCTAGGAAATTAAACCACTTCATCACAGTCTGCCTTAGGAAGCTACTTAAGATTAAATGGCAAGACAAGATCCCAGAAACTGAAATCCTAGAAAGAGCGTCCATGCCCAGTATCCACATTTCACTAATGAAAAATCAGATTCGCTGGGCTGGTCATTTGACTCGCATGCCAGATCACAGGCTCCTTAAACGAATGTTTTACGGCTAGTTGCGTTGTGGTAAACGCTCCCAATGCTGCCAGAGGAAACGCTTTAAAGACACTCTGAAAATCGCACTGAATGCTTTTGGTATTCATCATGACACCTGGGAGACTGCAGCCAGAGACCGAAGTTCGTGGTGTGCATTATTACACAAGGGTGCAGTCACTTGTGAGGCAACCAGGACTGCAAAAGCTGTGAAGAAAAGACAGAACAGACAAACCACTGCAGGAAATCCTCCTCCAGAAACGTCAAGCATTCTTTGTCCACATTGTCAAAAAACATTTCGGGCCAACGGAGGCTCTATCAGCCATCTTAGAACTCACGGCTCCATACTTTCAACCCCACTGGATGAAAAGAATGGTCATCATCATTCTGGATGGACAAACAACAGTTCCACCCAAAAATGCCTTTAAAAGCAGACCTCTTCAATGACGTTCCATTTAATGTAGCTCCCATCAATGACGCTCCGTTTAAAGTAGCTCCCTGTAATGACGTTTCCTTCAAAGTACGTTAGTTTAATCAGCAGTAGCTCAGATCAATGAAATTATTGCTTCCGTATTACTTGATGTTTCCATGACGACTTCCAAGAGGCTTTTTGTTTGCCTTCAGAGGGGGTGTTTTTCACGATTGCTTTTTCTAGTAAAACCTGTTATTCCCAGAATAGCAATGTAACCATTTACCTGTTAAAATATTCAGTGGACATTAAAATGTCTGTTTTTGTGTGTGTGTCTAAGTTACTTCATTACACAGATAAAATATATTTTCTGTCTGCTTGAAGTAAACAACTGAACGTAAACTTGCCAAGACATCAACAACAGTAAACAATGCGGGTGCTGATTGCAAACGTCTTGTAAAGGACATGCAACTAACTACTTGAATTAGGTGGATAAAACGTTACAGAAACTATGAGCATGATTTTCTATAAATTGACATGACATCACACAGACAGGATTGTCCACACTAACAGTTACATTAGAGGTAGTAGAACAACAGTAACAATAACAGTCAGAGAAGAAAAAGAAGAAGAAGAAGAAGAAGAAGAAGAAGAAGAAGAAGAAGAAGAAGAAGAAGAAGAAGAAGAAGAAGAAGAAGAAGAAGAAGAAGAAGAAGAAGAAGAAGACGGAGTAGGAGGAGATGGAGGGAAGAAGAAGAAGAAGAAGAAGAAGAAGAAGAAGAAGAAGAAGAAGAAGAAGAAGAAGAAGAAGAAGAAGAAGAAGAAGAAGAAGAAGAAGAAGTAAAGGAAGAATAAAGAGATGCGAGAGGAAGCGGATAATTTAGAGGAAACTACAAATTTAATTAGGTACAATAAACTGTGAACTGTCAAACAGAAGTGATTTCTTTGTTTTTAAGAATCGGCAAAAACAGCCATTCTGTATTGACATAATTTAAGAAAACGTATTTATTCAAAGTGTCTACTGCAGCTACTGGCAGAGCTACTTGTGTATGTAGACTGCGGGCTGCAAACCCGAAAAATGTTTTTCAAAGTTCCTTCGATGTACTGAGCCACAGGCTTGACAAAGCTAGCACCGCATTTGACCAAATGGTGTCATAATGTATACGAGTAATAAAGTGTGCTGAGATTGACATCCTAAAAAAAAACATCTCCTAGATGATGATGATGAGTATGATGCTAGTGATGAAGTATAACACAGTTGTTAAACTCACCTGGTCACTGTAGGGACACACCTGAGCCAACGTCTGCACGACACATATGACCCCAGTAATCAACACAATGTCAAGGTTTCTCACAGATTCCACCATCTTGTAGCTGAACTTGTATCTGATCACACATTTCAGTAAAGTGAACAGTTTTACATTGCCTTTCTTTTCTAGAATCCCTTACTGTGTTATCTACACATTTATCTGGCTTTAACTAGTATATGATTTTCTAGATTTTCTTACTGTGTTATCTACACATTTATCTGATTTTACATAGTATATTTTTGTTTAGTTCGTTTGATCGCTATGAACTTGTACGTTGTCCACAAGCGAGCTACAACAGCTAGTAGTTGCTAATACTACAGAGTGTATAAGACTCATTTTTGCGTGTGGGATAGCAGTTCTATTATCACTAGACCCCAACCATTAGGCACTCCCCGTCGTCCCCAAATCCAGAACGAAATGTCAACATTAAAGTGCAAAAGGCATAGTGTGGAACCACCTCCCTACAGCGGCCACCAAGGAAAGTGTAAGCGCGAGTCTGTTTAACCCTTCGGCCACGTCGACTTCCACACCTAATATATTGTTTTCTAGAATTCTTTACTGTGTTATCTAAACATTTATCTGGCTTTACCAAGCATATCGTTTAAAAAAAAAAAAAAAAGAATTACTTACTGTTGACACAAACTCTTTTGCACCAGAGTGATATTTGTCGTTGTCTAGGGTCTAATGCTTCTACTATCTCACTGCAGAGTGGAAGCTGAGCTTGCCACCTATCTCACACCACAAGTCACCACTGCAGCACACATCCGCGAGTCAGTGAACAAGAGTAAATTTGCGCACATCAATTCCTTTAATGACGAATGAACACGGACACACAGCATATGAATCCAGGAACAATAATTCTCTCAGAATATATCTTCATCACACTCTAAAACTCAAAGAACACGGCCTCTCAAGGCCTACTTAATCTCATCCAACACGACAGGTATACTAGCCTCTCTCCAGGCCCGAATTCACTCGATCCAACCCACTCTGGGTCTCGAATTCAACTAACTATCCCTGAAAAATCCACACTGCGGAGTTCTCTACCTAACTCCGTCACTATTCAACCTTTTTCCGACCGCTGACCTCACTGTCCGGTCTCCAACACTCCACTGTCCATCCGACCCTCTCGGGATCTCTGCTTCAACTCCCTCAGTCTCCTGGCTACACCGCACACTACGTCACAGCTCAAACTGTCTGCCTCACACTTACCCTAGCCAGCTGACTTCTCCTCAGCTCCCCCTTAAATCACTGTCTCTTTAACCTTACTTTGCAGCCCTCTGCTCCCACAACCTTCCCCGTTTATCTTATTTTTCCTTTCCGGGGAATGCGCTTTCACCCCGTGAACTTGTTTATATTGTCGCATCGCTATCAAGGACACTCATCTTAATGTCAGTGACCCCAGGCATGTGTCAACTGTATTATCTACAAATATATCTGGCTTTACCTAGTATATTGTTTTCTAGAATTCCTTACTGTGTTATCTACACAGTTATCTGGCTTTAACTAGTATATTGTTTTCTAGAATTCCGTACTGTGTTATCTACACATTTATCTGGCTTTAACTATTATATTGTTTTTTGGAATTCCTTACTGTGTTATCAACACATTTATCTGGCTTTACCTAGTATATTATTTTCTAGAATTCCTTACTGTGTTATCTAGACATTTATCTGACTTTACCAAGAAGTTTGTTTCTAGAATTTCTTACTGTGTTATCTACACACTTATCTGGCTTTAACTAGTTTATTGTTTTCTAGAATTCCTTACTGTGTTATCTACACATTTATCTGGCTTTACCTGGTATATTGTTTTCTAGAATTCCTTACTGTGTTATCTACACAATTATCTGACTTTACCTAGAAGATTGTTTCTAGAATTCCTTCCTGTGTTATCTACACATTTATCTGGTTTTAACTAGTATATTGTTTTCTAGAATTCCTTACTGTGTTATCAACACATTTATCTGGCTTTACCTAGTATATTATTTTCTAGAACTCCTTACTGTGTTATCTACACATTTATCTGGCTTTACCTAGTATATAGTTGTCTAGAATTCCTGACTGTGTTATCTACACATTTATCTGGCTTTACCTAGTATATAGTTGTCTAGAATTCCTGACTGTGTTATCTACACATTTATCTGGCTTTAACTAGTATATTGTTTTCTAGAATTCCTGACTGTGTTATCTACACATTTATCTGGTTTTAACTAGTATATGATTTTCTAGAATTTCTTACTGTGTTATCTACACATTTATCTGGCTTTAACTATTATATTGTTTTCTAGAATTCCTGACTGTGTTATCTACACATTTATCTGGTTTTAACTAGTATATGATTTTCTAGAATTTCTTACTGTGTTATCTACACATTTATCTGGCTTTAACTAGTATATTGTTTTCTAGAATTTCTTACTGTGTTATCTACACATTTATCTGGCTTTAACTAGTATATTGTTTTCTAGAATTTCTTACTGTGTTATCTACACATTTATCTGGCTTTAACTAGTATATTGTTTTCTAGAATTTCTTACTGTGTTATCTACACATTTATCTGGCTTTAACTAGTATATGATTTTCTAGAATTTCTTACTGTGTTATCTACACATTTATCTGGCTTTAACTAGTATATGATTTTCTAGAATTTCTTACTGTGTTATCTACACATTTATCTAGATGTACCTAGTATATAGTTGTCTAGAATTCCAGACTGTGTTATCTACACATTTATCTAGATGTACCTGGTATATAGTTGTCTAGAATTTCTTACTGTGTTATCTACACATTTATCTAGATGTACCTAGTATATAGTTGTCTAGAATTCCAGACTGTGTTATCTACACATTTATCTAGATGTACCTAGTATATAGTTGTCTAGAATTCCTGACTATGTTATCTATACAATTATCTACATGTACCTAGTATATAGTTGTCTAGAATTCCAGACTGTGTTATCTACACATTTATCTAGATGTACCTAGTATATAGTTGTCTAGAATTCCAGACTGTGTTTTCTACACATTTATCTGGCTTTACCTGATATATAGTTGTCTAGAATTCCAGACTGTGTTATCTACACATTTATTTAGATGTACCTAGTATATAGTTGTCTAGAATTCCAGACTGTGTTATCTACACATTTATCTAGATGTACCTAGTATATAGTTGTCTAGAATTCCAGACTGTGTTATCTACACATTTATCTAGATGTACCTAGTATATTGTTGTCTAAAATTCCAGACTGTGTTATCTACACATTTATCTAGATGTACCTAGTATATTGTTGTCTAGAATTCCTGACTGTGTTATCTACACATTTATCTGGCTTTACCTAGTATATAGTTGTCTAGAATTCCAGACTGTGTTATCTACACATTTATCTGGCTTTACCTAGTATATAGTTGTCTAGAATTCCAGACTGTGTTATCTACACATTTATCTAGATGTACCTAGTATATAGTTGTCTAGAATTCCAGACTGTGTTATCTACACATTTATCTAGATGTACCTAGTATATAGTTGTCTAGAATTCCTGACTATGTTATCTATACAATTATCTACATGTACCTAGTATATAGTTGTCTAGAATTCCAGACTGTGTTATCTACACATTTATCTAGATGTACCTAGTATATAGTTGTCTAGAATTCCAGACTGTGTTTTCTACACATTTATCTGGCTTTACCTGATATATAGTTGTCTAGAATTCCAGACTGTGTTATCTACACATTTATCTAGATGTACCTAGTATATAGTTGTCTAGAATTCCAGACTGTGTTATCTACACATTTATCTAGATGTACCTAGTATATAGTTGTCTAGAATTCCAGACTGTGTTATCTACACATTTATCTAGATGTACCTAGTATATAGTTGTCTAGAATTCCAGACTGTGTTATCTACACATTTATCTAGATGTACCTAGTATATAGTTGTCTAGAATTCCAGACTGTGTTATCTACACATTTATCTAGATGTACCTAGTATATAGTTGTCTAGAATTCCAGACTGTGTTATCTACACATTTATCTAGATGTACCTAGTATATAGTTGTCTAGAATTCCAGACTGTGTTATCTACACATTTATCTAGATGTACCTAGTATATAGTTGTCTAGAATTCCAGACTGTGTTATCTACACATTTATCTACATGTACCTAGTATATAGTTGTCTAGAATTCCAGACTGTGTTATCTACACATTTATCTACATGTACCTAGTAAATAGTTGTCTAGAATTCCAGACTGTGTTATCTACACATTTATCTAGATGTACCTAGTATATAGTTGTCTAGAATTCCAGACTGTGTTATCTACACATTTATCTAGATGTACCTAGTATATAGTTGTCTAGAATTCCAGACTGTGTTATCTACACATTTATCTAGATGTACCTGGTATATAGTTGTCTAGAATTCCAGACTGTGTTATCTACACATTTATCTAGATGTACCTAGTATATAGTTTGTCTAGAATTCCAGACTGTGTTATCTACACATTTATCTAGATGTACCTGGTATATAGTTGTCTAGAATTCCAGACTGTGTTATCTACACATTTATCTACATGTACCTAGTATATAGTTGTCTAGAATTCCAGACTGTGTTATCTACACATTTATCTAGATGTACCTGGTATATAGTTGTCTAGAATTCCAGACTGTGTTATCTACACATTTATCTACATGTACCTAGTATATAGTTGTCTAGAATTCCAGACTGTGTTATCTACACATTTATCTACATGTACCTGGTATATAGTTGTCTAGAATTCCAGACTGTGTTATCTACACATTTATCTACATGTATCTAGTATATAGTTGTCTAGAATTCCAGACTGTGTTATCTACACATTTATCTACATGTACCTAGTATATAGTTGTCTAGAATTCCAGACTGTGTTATCTACACATTTATCTACATGTACCTAGTATATAGTTGTCTAGAATTCCAGACTGTGTTATCTACACATTTATCTACATGTACCTAGTATATAGTTGTCTAGAATTCCAGACTGTGTTATCTACACATTTATCTACATGTACCTAGTATATAGTTGTCTAGAATTCCAGACTGTGTTATCTACACATTTATCTAGATGTACCTAGTATATAGTTGTCTAGAATTCCAGACTGTGTTATCTACACATTTATCTACATGTACCTAGTATATAGTTGTCTAGAATTCCAGACTGTGTTATCTATACATTTATCTAGATGTACCTGGTATACTTTTTAACTTCGTTAGCTCGCTTTGAACTCTTGCGTAGTCTACCCACGAGCTACTACCGCTAGTATATATAGCGTGCACAGGACTGATTTTTTCTTGAGGGTTATCTTTCCCATTACCAGTGTCCCCCACCATCAGGAGAACCCACTCCACGTCGTCCCCAAGTGCAGGACGAGAAGTAAATTTTAAAGTCCAACAGACCGCGCGTGGGACCAACTCCCTACAGCGGGAGTGCGTTAAACACTTCGGCCACGTCGACTTCCACACCTAGTATATACACATAACACATTATTTCACTTCCACACCTAGTATATGCACATAACACATTATTTCACATCCACACCTAGTATATACACATAACACATTATTTCACTTCTACACCTAGTATATACACATAACACATTATTTCACTTCCACACTTAATATATACACATAACACATTATTTCACTTCCACACCTAGTATATAAACATGCCACATTATTTCACCTCCACACCTAGTATTGTCATAATCTCCCCACCAGTTCTACCGCGTCGTCGTCAACGACGCCTGGCGATTACGGCCAGGTCCACTTGTGAGCGACACTAACCACGCTGTGACAGGAATGGTCAGTCGGTGCATGCGTGGGACATGGTGTCCACGCTGGGACACAACCCCGACTAGCGAGAACTCACAGCGGTTAGCGCCAGACGGCTCGGGGCAGTTGTACAGGACATACGGAATGAATGGTGCTCGTATACTTGTGTGTATGAACGCGAATAGATGGAACGCCTGTGTGAGTATATGAGACTGTGCGCTTGTGAGTTGTATACATTGCATTGATATATTTATTGATTATATTATGGCATCGATATTGTAATTGCGCGATGCATGTAATGGTTGTGATGAGTGAGAAGTGTAGATAAAGTGTTTGAATTGTATTTGCAGTGTGTCACGTAAAGTCATTCTGTGATAGTGTTTGTATCACATCTGTTAGTGATTACGAGCCTGTGTTATTGCTGAATGCAAGATTCTGACAGTATATACACATAACACATTATTTCACTTCCACACCTAGTATATACACATAACACATTATTTCACTTCCACACCTAGTATATACACATAACACATTATTTCACTTCCACACCTAGTATATACACATAACAAATTATTTCACTTCCACACCTAGTATATGCACATAACAAATTATTTCACTTCCGCAACTAGTATATACACATAACAAATTATTTCACTTCCACATCTAGTATATGCAAATAACAAATTATTTCAATTTCACACCTAGTATATGCATATAAACACGATCATTATGTGGCACTGTACAATGTTTTTGATACTGGTGTTAATTATGGTGCTATAAGGCGCAATTTCGAGAAAAGAACACTGAACTGATCCACGACTCTGGTGATTGAATGATATGGCGAAACATAACCGCTCACACTTATCGGCATGTCACATGATGATGTTGATGATGATGATGATGATGATGATGATGATGATGATGATAAAGCGCATTGGGTATACGGTTCTGGACCCATATTTGTATAGACCAAACAACACTCAATGTATGATGGGGTCAGTGTCACGCAGGCAAAATTTTCTTCCTAATATATTCTTGGTACCCACCGAAGAAAGATGTTTGTCTCTTCCTTATTATATACAACAATAAGGCATTCCGGTGGCTAGAGGAGACTGCTGCAGCACACGTTGTATTCATTACGGATTCAAATAGTTTTCTTAGTAAGGTGGGGAAAGGAATGTTTCATGTGGAATGGCTCTCGTCGCTTCAGAGGTCACAGATTGTGAGAATTGTATGGATATTTTGCCCTGGCCATGCGGGGGTATGGGGGAATGAACAGGCTGATAGGCTAGCAGGGAATGCACCTCTTGGTGGTAGTTTGCCTATGGACAAGGGGGAGGTGGTCGTGCGCTTGTGGGACCAGGTGGAGAAAGCGGAGGAACAGATTGAGAACCCATATGTGGAAAGAATGAGATTGCGGAGGATCGGCAGCGGTTCTGGAAGAATCTCAAAACTGAGAAGGAAGACTAGGAGAACTTTTAATCAGATAGCGGTGGGAACGATTAGTAGTATTACTCTTCGCTGGCTGTTGAACGAGGGGAAGGAGCACGTATTGGAATGTCCTGAGTGCAGTGAAAATTGAAGCTTGTGAAATGTGTTAGTTTTTTTTTTTCCAAAAAAATACTGGAATACATAATATGGACGGAACGAATGCGCACAAGGAAGATGAAAGTTAATATAAAAGTGTGTTGCTGACAGAAATTAAGCTGAAAAAGGCATTGTACTTTGGTCACATCACATTATATTTAATGCTGCCGATAACCATAACGGACGGAATCGATAAGTGCGTCAAAGACATATATGGACAAACAACATCAATTATAAATAACAACTGTAATGGGATAACTAGAAACTGCTACGAAAAGATTAGTGCAATTAAAAATAGACCAGAACATCTTTGACATACCTGAAATAATTAACAGCGAAAAATGAGAACCAATATGTGAACAAAAACAAATCCTGAAATCATAGACGCAGTATTTTGAACTTCTCAATATCCCACCCGACACCATAAGGTTCCAAGAAACCTACACGGGTACCGTTGAAGAACTAGAACCGGGCATACAGAAAGAAGAAATCATGGAAACCACTAGATTAACCGCATTGAATAAATTACTGGGACAGGACATCGCTGTCAACATCAGCATCTTTCAGCTGATTGTTGATTTCTGGGCAAGATTACGCTCAGTAGTTTGCCATTGCTTTCTGAGCGGCCGGCTTACATACCTCGTAAGTTACCGACGTGATTCGATCCACTGGTGATTCTCACCGTCATCACGTTACTTACGAGAGTATACGAGATTACGGAGAAAAGTCGCTAACCTCTAGGCCAGGAAGCCGGCAAATCACTGGGACAAGACGAAATAACAAAGCAGCAAGAGAAGTAGGAACTGCTGTGTCATGGCTTCCCACCTCTTCATTGTTCATAACTTACATAGATAATATATGTACTGAAACGGACCAAACAGAGACCGCATCAACATCTCATGAAGAACAGAACACAGAAGAAGAACCAACAACTAACTACAACATTAAAGAACTCTTTTTTGCAGTCGATCAATCACTAATTATAATATAAGAAGCAGAATTACTAGTCCACATGAATAGTCTGAACGAAGTGTGTAAGGAACATAACGTGAGAATTTACATAAGTAAAAATTAGGTAATGACTATAAATACAGAAGGAAAAAATATCAACAAAGACTCATCTAAAAGAACACCCCGTGAAACCGTTACAGAGCTTCGAACACTTAGGAAGTACAATATCATCACAAGGTAAATCAGAAGACAGGATCGAGAACAGATGCAATAAAGCGAACCAACTCATTGGACAAATACTAAAGAATAAATATATATGAGTACATACTAAAAAAAATCACCCTGTAACACAATCTGTCTACCAACTCTATGCTACCGATATTAAACCTAGACAATGAAAGAAAAAGAGAAGACAAATTACAACAACGGAAATTAGATTCCTGAGAAGAATACTCAATGCATTAAGAAGAGAGAATCGGGGGACTGCATGGTCTCGAGGTATGGTGTCCGCCTCGAGTGCTGGAGGTCCCTGGTTCATTCCCCGGTGAGGACCGGGATTTGCTTCACGTGGACTTCTAGTAATAAAATTTCCCCTGGTCTCTGGGTAGTGAGATCGGACGCCCGTGTGTCTTGTTGCGCACGTAAAAAATCACTTGGCAGTTGGCAATCGAAAAAGAGTAGCCTAACGGCGCTGCCCGGGCTAAATTTTGAGTTAAAAATCTACCCAAAGTATTTCAGGATCCTCGCCGGTACTACGGAGTTCGTGTACTGAGCTGAGTTTGTCCAGACTCACGTTTGAGTTAGGAGGAGAACGAAGCACTTATGGGTTACACCCGTGTGCAGTGATGTTGATCCATCGACTAAACTAAACAGAAGTGAGAATATCAGAAATGATGAATTAAGGATTAAATTGGGTGTCATAGCAGTGCTAGATTTAATCAGAAAACAGCAAGTGAAATATGCGACCACATAACTAGGTTATCAACTAACAGTATACCATAACATGCATTGATGTACAGACTAAGTGGAACGCGAAGAAGAAAACTATCCTGCAAACTATGGATAGAGGGAATAGCCTAGTCCATTGGAATCTCGATATATGAAACCCATAAACGGGCACTCTCCGCTGTTTATACTTCAACTCGACACCGCAAGGTAAAAGAGGAACAAGATAAGAGAGAGAGAGAGAGAGAGAGAGAGAGAGAGAGAGAGAGAGAGAGAGAGAGAGAGAGAGAGAGAGAGAGAGTGGTTGGGGGGAAGAAAGAGAACAACATCAACATAAGGTTAGGATATAGTATAGCAGAATATACACTGAAGGCGCAGGGCAGAAACTGCTCGTGATCTGCTTGTATTATTGTTACTCATGACGGCAATCAGCTATTGAAGGTTGAAT
Organism: Cepaea nemoralis; assembly: GCA_014155875.1. Lineage (NCBI taxonomy): Eukaryota > Metazoa > Mollusca > Gastropoda > Stylommatophora > Helicidae > Cepaea > Cepaea nemoralis. The sequence continues at coordinate 414,586 of JACEFZ010009934.1, forward strand.
GTAATCATGAAGGTTGAATGTAATCAGCACAATGGCACTCACCTTGTTGTCTGGATGTTCTTGATTCAGGGGAACAAGTAGCGGCCCAATCGTCCTTATATATACTGAGAGAAGATATGGCCAGGCACGATTTCCAAATGATTAGATAATTTTAAAAACAAATTAAGAAAATAAATTCATCATAATGATGTGCATTTTGAAGGACTGCTAGATATTGACCCCGTGTGAACTATAGCATGTGTTTTCTTGCACAACTGCTTTTTCAGCAACATTTTGAAGACCTTTGATAAAACTTCGTTGATTTGTTTGTGTGAATACAGGGAGCCTACCGTTACATTAAAGACATCTCCATGTCCTCTGTAAGATGTTGAGATCAACGCCAGGTTGCATTTCTAGCCAGTTGTACGTTCAGCAGTTTACTATTGCTTTTTGAACCAGAAGTCAAAGGGATTGTACCGCGTATCCCGCCATCAGCGAACCGGAAGATGAAGAGCGTGCGCTCTGGAGGCGTGCTGGGTATATGGTGCAGGTCCCATGTTTGTACAATGGACACTGGGTGGGGTGTGGTCAATGTTACACCGGCTGCGACTCCGTTGTGTTAGGTTCTCCACATAGAACTTGTTTTGGTGGCTGTGTCAGGTTCCCCACATAGAACAAGTTCTGGTGGCTGTGTTAGGTTCCCCACATAGAACATGTTCTGGTGGCTGTGTTAGGTTCCCCACACAGAACATGTTCTGGTGGCTGTGTTAGTTTCCCCACACAGAACACCCCACGCTTACTTCTTCGAGTTAATTAACTCTTAACCCCTGTATTAACCTGCCTTATTCTTAACATTCTCCTCATATGTGGTCTTTGGATCTTAACAGTTTGTGAACTCAAGCATTCGTGTCCTCGGCCTTTGATAATAGCCCTATCTGTGAGAATGTCATGAAGACAAGTGATTCTTATTTGTGGACTTGTATTTGGGAATACAGGCCAGTCGCAGTCCCCAAGTTGTAAATCAGTGGTTCTCAACCGGTGGGGAATCCCCCCCCCCCCCTCAGGGGGGAATTTTAGGGTTTCCAGGGGGGGGGGAGATTAAGATTATTTCAAGATCACGTTAATACAAGAACCGATTACTTGATATTGTTTTTCCCTTCATATCTAAAATTCAATTTATAAAGTAAGTAGACCCACAAATTATGCTTTATGTGGACGTCTAGACTTGTTTTAGTATGTGCTATTAAATTTAGCTTCCATTATTACCTATACTGTGTAGGGGCGGGGCGGGATATTTAAGTAGGAAATACGAAACAGGGGGGGGGGGGGGAAGACGTTCTGAAAATATGGTGAAGAGGGGCACGGGCCAAAAAAGGTTGAGAACCACTGTTGTAAAGAGTAGGGACTAGAAGCTCAGTTCTATTTAGATATGAGTAAAATATTTAAGGAAATACAAAAAGACCACACACAAAATGACTACGAAGCTCCACGAATGAAACATATTAAAAACACAGTGGCGAAGTTTTCGACTAAAGTCTGTATCAACAAGACAGCAAGAACAAACAGATTAAAATAGACACACAGACGAACAGCACATGTGGGTACTCCCTAGAGACGCTTTATAATCCGGGAATATAAACACTGCAAGCTCTGGACTAAGCTCTTATCGATAAATACGTAAATAGAATTTCCTTGTGTGCTCAGGTCTTCGATGCGACAGCCATCTTTTCTGCTCTTCTGTTCACTATCCTATATAATTGTTGTTATGGTATCTAATCGTTTTTGCCTGGAAGGTGGCATTGACGTGTTTGACCAGGCTTCACTTCCAGTTCGTGTTGTCGGGCTAACGTCGGGATCTCATCAGTATTCGTCAGCCTAGTCCACGGGGGTCACCAAACTAAGGCCCACGGGCCGGATCCGGCCCGCGACGTCATTTCATCCGGCCCACCGTCGGTACTCGAACTTGCTTGATATAACGTATGAAACACGAGACGTTGTGATGCAATTTAAATGTAGATATTAAGTTTAGAATAATAGGAGATCTTCACACGTGCGGAGACCTCCTGGCTACACTTGGCTGTTTAAGTGGCCCTATTTATATATTTTGCAAACCTTATTATGAGATATATTCTTTTACCAAATGAAGCTGCCTGCCGCGGCTCTACACGAGTATGGAATAGCGTATCCCATGATACCCTGGTAAAAAATGCATAGGATGCTGGGATGTTGTGTTGGCGTGCCTATAAGAGGCCAGTCACGCCATATTCCCGCCTCTTTGGCCTTGAGAACAACTGAGGCCGAAGAGATGCTGATGTCTAATTTTCAGCAGAGGGTTTGATCTCATCCCACTGAGCCACTGCCAAGCAGATGGGCGAACATGCCCCAGGCACGGCCGAGAGTGGCCAGTTTTAACAGACCGCAGTTGAGAGGGCAGACAGGCCATGTGAAGATCCAAAAGATCCAAGAGGATCTTGATTGTCATTGGCACCTTGCCGTCTTGACAGACGGTAGTTTGTGCTTTAAAAAGGCATAATAACTTTTACCTATGGCGGTAGCGAATGTGACTGATAAGGCCAATTCGCGCTGTAAATGTTCGTTCACAGTGGGTGCATATGAACACGTGGTCATTTCCACTATCATGCACCATCTTACGTCTCACACGCTCGGTGTGTGACTTATCTGCAATAATTTTCTCCTTTGTCTTTATTCCATTTCTGATCTTTGCCCTCCATGCAACACGTTCAGCGGCGACTTGCTCCCACTGTGCATTATCAATGCCTGTATCAATCATGTCCCGCTTACACACATCTTTGTATCATAGTAGAAGCCGACCCCGAGATCTCTTACCCATCTGTAATTCACCAAAAAATATGTATTTTGGTATTCTACCATCATCCATCCTCATAAGATGTCCTATCCATCTAAGTCTAAAAAGACTGAGCATGGAATAAACCGGCTGCTGAAATATGGTCTGGTGATATCCTTGTGTCCCTCTCAGCAGATGTGAAGTTACAGTACTGACTTCTAGGCCATTCTGATTTCTGAATTTGGAAAGAGGATCATTAGCCCTGCCACATATTTCCCGTGGAGATGTTGCTTTGTTACCGTGTTGGGCAGAACGTCTCTAGATCAACCTCTCTCCCCATTACTTAGCTCATGCGGCAAGAATGTCCATTCATTGGATGTAATACATGACACTAATTCTTCCAGATCATCCACTCTCAGACAACCAACCACAGACAGAAACAGAAGAAACTCAGACATGTTTCCCCCACCGGATTTAGAATTGTTTCACTCCTTCATGCAATGTCCATGCGTAACATTGGAGCTGTGTTTCACTTGTTCATGCATTGTCTAGCACATAACAAACATAAATTCACAGATAGAAAGAATAAGAAATCAAAAGATGGCATAAACATACAGATGTAAAAGTTGATACAAAGACATAATCACCAGATAAAGATGAGATAAAGACACAGTGCTTCAAACACAGTTTCTTTTCTGTAATATTCAGGTTTATTAATTTGACACTTCTATAATTTATATAGCAAACGATATGCTCATCTCATCAGAACAAAACATGATTCCTAAGAAAATATAGAAGAAGCAGAAATACATCACAGAGGAAACGCTAAGAGAACATTAAAGCAAATAGGCATAAGGCTAGGTAATTGCACCTTTAAAAGGAAAACACGATACAAATCTGAAGTTCTATCAGAGAAGACAAGTAGCAGTTTGTCATGTGTATTTGAAATAAAATAGAGCACCTGGGGTTGCACAGTTCAGTCGGAGACTTCTTTAGGAAATCAGAAAACTAGCAGGCGAATTCCGAGCTTCACTACACGCAATAAACGATAGGAATGGTGACGCTATAAAAGAAAGCAACTGTATACTAGAACGATAGGAGAAGTACTGTGGATGAATGTACGTAGACACGACGAAGAACCCAGATATTACACAAGAAAGTGTAGATAAATAACCATGACCTTGATCAGCAATACAGTCTGAAGAAAGGGAAGTCACCAGGTTCTGACCATACACATGGGAACTAATCCAGGCAGAAGGAGAAGACAGCGACAATATCCACCATGCCCGGTGTGGAAGGTCTGGGATAGCGCTAGTTGGCCAATAGCATGGAAGAGAACAATTTATATCCCAATACCATAGACAGGACATTTAAAACTGTGCACCAATGATCGAACCATGACACTGGTAAGTTATGACAGCAAAATCCTATTGCTAATCATCATGAAGGGGATTGGAAGAAACTAAGAATATGAATTAAAGGCAGTACGGGCAGGTTTCAGACTCGGCAGAGGAACCAGTGATATTCATCACGAGAACAATTTTTGAGACATTCAGAGAGTACAATGCAGATCTTCACGCTTCATTCATAGATTAGTAAATCATTCGACCGTGTTCAACATCAGAAATTGTGGAACAGCATGAGTGATTTCGAGTTTCCAGCACATTTGATCATTCTAATTCAGGTATTACACAATGGTAATTAAAGAGCTGATAGAGTAGATGGTGAAACATCAAATTGCATTCTCTCTCCCCTTACCTATTGAACATATGCAAAATATGTAATGAGAAATGACGACATCAGAGATTGTCTTGATCCATTCATAATTAGTAGAAATCAAATCCCTGAACTTAGATATGCACATGGCACAGTTCTTCTTTCAAATAGAACTACAAGATTATAAGAACTGATCCCGTCTGTGAAGAGATACAATGACAGTCAAAATCTGTTTCTTATCTTAAACAAAGTGTTCATAGACAAAACCGCATCCTAACAAAAGATCACAATTAACAACGAAGAGATTGTAAATGTCACAAACTGAACATCATGGCTATACAATCAACAACACTGACAACTGATCAGAAGGAAGTCGACGCATTGTGGCATAGCACCACAGAGTTTAAACAGCATGAAGCACATATAACACAACACCAGACAACATGTCTAGTAGAATCTTCCCAGTGGCCACATATGGGACGTGTCATGGATAATTTAACCATAATTAGAGAAGAAGGAGTACTGTGGGGCCTTTGAGCTCAATTGTTACAGAAAAGCTCTTGGAATATTATGGACCATGAAGAAACACAAATCTGAAATTCTAGAAGATCTGAATATCAAAGAAATCTGGCCCATATTTAGTATCGTTTCTTGGAAACTGAAATAGTTTGGACATACTAAACATCACAGAGGCTTGGAAAGACAGTGATTGGGGGGAGGGGGGAGGCGTGGTTCCTGGTAGAAGAGACAGATGTCGACCAGCAAGAAGACGGTCACGAGACATCGTAGACATCATGGGCATGAGGGTGCATGAGGGTGCATTAGGGTGCATGAGGATGCATGAGGGTGCATGAGGGTGTATGAGGGTGCATGAGGGTGCGTTAGGGTGCATGAGGGTGCGTGAGGGTGCACGAGGGTGCGTGAGGGTGCATGAGGGTGCGTGATGGTTCAAGAGGGTGCGTAGGGGTGCATGAGGGGCATGAGGGTGTATGAGGTTGCATGAGGAGGGAGACATGGCCAGAGATAGAGAGGCTTTTCTACTCGCCGTGATGAGAACGAAGTTCTACAATGAACCCGCAGCATGATGCTGATAATTGATCTTGGTTTCCTCAGTTACTATGCTGGACTTGAATTAACCCAGAAAACAAATTTGAAGGAAAGGTAATGGTTCCAAACATTTCAGTGTCAAGTATTCTCTACTTGATTTACATCATGAAGGACAGCAAAAGCCTCATGTTAAGGAGTGGCTGTTTGTTGTCCACACTGACCACTCAGGTATGATGTAACTGACTGTCCATTGCTGCAGATTACATATTTTAGCCAGTTTTGTGTAAGTGAAGAAAACCACTGAACCAGTTCTTGGGCTGCTGGACAAGGACAAGACAGTGGCTGACTCGTGGTCAAGGATATCTCTGTCTGAGAGTTCAATAGAGTCAACGCTAGAGGGATTTCTGTCAGGTCTGAATTAGTCAGCGATAGAGATTGCAGTGATGCCAGATCTGCGAATGCTGAAGGTGAGATTGCTGAGATGGGATTGTCAACCAAACTGAGAGTGCGTAAGAGATTAAGATTTCTCAAGGTTGAGTTTGTAATGATTGTTATTTTGTTGGAGCTCAGGTCTAGTTCTGTCAAACTTGAGGGAAAGCTGTTTGGTTCAATCCCTGTTATTATATTGTCTGATAATCTAAACTGGAAAGGTGGGACATGCTAGCGACATCTTGTGGAACAGATGAAAGACTATTGTATGTAAACTCCAACGATGTTAGAGAAGCGGGCAGTGAACCAATAGGAACATCAGATATTTGGTTATCAAATAAACCAATCCATTTTAGACTTGTCAGGTTTGAGAAGTTTCCTATGCTGGTCAGCCCAACTGAGACCAAAGATAAGACGGAAAGCTTCTCTGCAAATGGAAACCTTGTGATCTTTTCAATTTCAGTCACATTTGCAATATTATTGTAACCTAAGAAAAGGGTTTCCAGACATGAAAGAAGTGATAATACATGTGGTACCTGAGTTAAGCCAGTATTCGAAAGGTAAAGGTTTGTTAGTGAGTCTTTGATAGAGACAAACGCGTCGTCAGGGATAGATTTGAATGAGTTAAGGTCTAAATCTATGCTACGTAGCAAATGAAAGTCTGAAATCCAGCTGGGCCATGAAGATAAACCAACGTTCTTAAGTGCAAGATTCTCAAGTGTAGCAGCAATCTGTTTTAGTGTAGCAGTATCCCAATCTTGTATAATAGTACTATAAATCGATAGGTGGGTTAATGTGGTCAGTTTCTTTAGTGCTGTTGGTAAATTGTTGAACTTTGCTTTACTAATGTATACAGTTTGTAGTGTTGCCGCCGATGTATCGAAGGCGTCGTCAGAAATATCAGTGAATGGGTTATCCACAAGCTGTATTGATATAAGACCAGGAGGTAGACTATTGTTGGATATAGTTGTTATGTTTCCTTTCTGAAAAACAAAATGAATACAATAATGTAGTTGACATTGATCAATGGTGCATATAAAAAAAGATGTTTGCATATCCTTTACAGGACATCGCTGTCAACATCAGCATCTTTTAGCTGATTGTTGATTTCTTGGCAAGATTACGCTCAGTAGTTTGCCATTACTTTCTGAGTGGCCGGCTCACATACTCCGTATGTTACCGACACGATTCGAACCACTGCTGATTCTCACCGTCGTCACGTTACTAGAGTATACGAGATTACGGAGAAAAGAAACCTCTAGGCCAGGAAGCCGGCATGATGCATATAAAATTGTCATTATGTCCGGCCTGCCGACGAGTGTCTAGATCCTTAGCTCATTCTCCCGCCTGTAGCTCCCTCACGTCAAAAGATTCTGCAGTGCACTGTAGCCATCATAGTTCTGGTCGACCACTACCTTTACATTCAGGAACCGTCAATGGTCTGACCAAGCCATTGTGACCTTTAGTATGGTCAAAGTATTCCAGACATAATGTTATTTGTGTGCCTTGTTTCTTCTATCTACAGATCGTGTAGAATGTGTGTATGTTTACTCATCGTTAACCACAATATTCTTAAAAAATGTCTGTGACATGCAATTTGGAAAGACCTAGTGTTCTTATTTAGTGACTGCGACATGTTTTGCCGACACTCAGTATTCAGAGGAAAGACCAGCGGACACATAATAAGAGTTGCTGGTACTATTAGCAAATGGTCGCTTCCCTGTTTGTTGAAAATGAAGATGGAGCGCGATTTTAAATGTCCTGCATTATGTGATACCAGTTCTTGACAATACAACAACTGTGACTATACACTATAACTTTTAAATAACAGCCACATTTGTTTTCTACGCGGTCAGTCCTGTCATGTCATTTATCACTCATAACAGGAGTGTAATACGCTATTAGTTTTTGCTACACGTCCAGTCCTGTCTTATCATTTATCACTTAACACAGATGTGACAATACATTATAACTTGTGAATGACAACAATATTTATTTGACTATACTACCAGTCCGGTCATGTGCCGGCCACGTGACACGGTATTATGCTTGATACCGAGACGCAGGTCAGCTAGACAGTAAATGACACCCTCCCGCCAGGTGAGAACAACTTTGACTAGAGCAGGGTTTGATAATATAGTCTACCAGCCCGGCAAGGCAATCTGCCGATGGGAAGAGCAATCCAGAAAAACAAACCTCAACCGCCGAAGTAGTAAGATGGCGGCCTAAGTGGCTAAGGTGATCGCTGAAGAAGAAGCAGGCAATATACTTATGTGCAGACAGCAGGTTCGAGTCCCGATATGTCTATAGTCTTACATTTCATATGCTAAAATGTGTGCTCATAAATCTACTTCTTTTCGTTACTTCTACAAGTGCTGATTACCTATCGTGAATTTACTTATAATGTTATTTTAATGGTTTCAAGCATTGCTATTTCTGCATACTTATAATAAAAATATGGAAATAGCAATTAGGCAAGCAGCTTAAGCTATATTAAATGTTTGGTGTGCTAAATAAGTAATCTTATTACCCAAAAGCCCCAGCTAAACAGACTCACCTGAAACGAGAGTATAGTAATCCGACGTGCATTGGCTCCTGACTTTAAAGGCGGAATTTGTTGTAGATTGCTACATAGTATAGTGTCTTCATTACACGTACATCCCTGGGGACAGACGAACATGTGACATGACTAGCATATACCTAACACAGAGATTTTAGACGCTGAGAGACGCTAGTTTCCCTCGAAAATACTTAACGTTAGCAAGCTTCACAGTTGTTCCACCGAAAGAAATGCCTATACTTGCACATCTTTTCAATAACGTTCCCTTTAAAGTAGCTAACTTAATGAGGTGCCCTTAAAATTAGTTAAATTAACAACGTTTCCATCAATGCAACTATTGTTTCAGTATTACTTGACGTTCGCGTGACGACCACAAAGAGATTTTTGTTTACCACCAGAGGTGGGTGGGGGGTGTACGATATCTCTTCTCTAGTAACATCGGTTATTCCCGGAATGGCGTTGAAATTATTTACCTCTTAAATTGTTCCGGTTCCGGGTTGTTCTTAAATTGTGCCGGTCTCTGTGGCTAAGGGCTTGCGAACGCGGTTTGTAAGCCCGTATACCCGGGTTCGAAACACGGCGGTGCTGGTTTTTTCGAAAAAGGTATAGGGGCCGGTCGTTCAGAAAGCAATGGCAAACTACTGAACGTAACACTTGCCTAGTACATCAACAACAGCCGAAAATGCTGGTGTTGACGGCAACGTCCCGTAAGAGATACGCAACAACAAAAAAAATAAATTGTTCAGTGGACATTAAAACTAGCTTTTCTTTTCTAGGTTAATTCAACAAAAAGATACAATGCATATTGTTTCTTCTTGGAGTAGATGGATATAACATTGCTGAAACTATGTACATGATTCTCTCTCTATACATTGATATGGCATTGCACAGACCTGACTATCCACACTAATGGTTACGTTAGGGGCGGTTGAACAACAGGAACAAAAACAGTACAGAGGGAAGAAGAAGAAGAAGAAGAAGAAGAAGAAGAAGAAGAAGAAGAAGAAAGCCACAAAGCTGCAGCCTTGCTGGTAGAGCGTGGACAGCTACCCCCCCCCCCCTCCCCCAAATAAAAATTGCAAAAATGCTTATCGAAGTTCGATGCACTGATTCACAGGACTGACACAACAATGCAAGGCAATTCTTCAAATGGTGTCATGATGTCTACTATAGAAACAAAGTATGCTGGGTGTGACGCCCTTTTTAAAACACAAAACAAAAGCCTTCTAAATAATAGTGATGATGATAATGATAATGATGATAGTGATGATGTGTGATACAGTTGTCTGACTCACCGGGTCAATGTAAGGACACTCTTGAGCCAACGTCTGCACGACACACACGACCCCAATAAACCACACAATGTCAAGGTTTCTCACAGATTCTACCATCTTGTAGCTGCACTGTTTATCTGATCAGACATGTGAGTGAAGTGAATAGTTCTGCATTGCCTTTCATTTCTAGAATATTTTGCTCTGTTATCTGATCATGTATCTGGCTTTACCTAGTATATACTTTTCTAGAATTCCTTAATGTGTTATCTACACATTTACTTGGCCTTACTTAGTATATTGTTTTCTAGAATTCCAGACTGTTATCTACACATTTATCTGGCTTTACCGGGTATATTTTTATAGTTCGTTCGCTAGCTTTGAACTCGTTCGTTGTCCACCCCGAGCTACTACCGCTAGAAGTTGTTACTACTAAGCGGTCCACGGGACTCATTTTTGCATGTGGGTTAGCTTTCTCTATTACCAGTAGTCCCCAACCATCAGGAGAACCTACACAACGTCGTCTCCAAGTCCAGAACTAGAAGTCAACATTAAAGTCCAATAAAAGGAGTGTTAAACCAGTTCCCTACAGCGGCCACCACAGACAGGTTAAACCCTTCGACCACGCCGACTTCCACACTTAGTATATGCACATAACCAATTATTTCACTTCCACACCTAGTATATACACATAACACATTATTTAATTTCAATACCTCGCATGTGCACACAACATATTATTTCACCTCCCCCTAGTATATGCACATAACACATTATTTCACTTCCACACCTAGTATATGCACATAACACATTATTTAATTTCAATACCTCGCATGTGCACACAACATATTATTTCACCTCCCCCTAGTATATGCGCATAACACATTATTTCACTTCCACACCTAGTATATGCACATAACACATTATTTAATTTCAATACCTCGCATGTGCACACAACATATTATTTCACCTCCCCCTAGTATATGCACATAACACATTATTTCACTTCCACACCTAGTATATGCACATAACACATTATTTCACTTCCACACCTAGTATATGCACATAACAAATTATTTCACTTCCACATCTTGTATATGCACATAACAAATTATTTCACTTCCACACCTAGTATATGCACATAACAAATTATTTCACTTCCACATCTAGTATATGCACATAACTGATTATTTTACTTCCACACCTAGTATATGCACATAACAAATTATTTCAAATCCCGTATACAGTGCTACCTTTCAGGTGCACTTATTTATTTAGGGGCTGAATGAGAGCTGAATCATTTCCATTGCTCCCGGACATCTACGTAAACATTCTGTATATCACAGAATGAGAATCTCAGCACAGTGCAGGAACCAGGATGCAAATGTGCGTTCCCGAAGCATAAATGCTATAAACATTAATGTGTGTGTGAGTTTTCTGATTCTGAAATTGTACCACGTCGTCAGCCCACTGAATATTTACTGTTCCATGTTGAATGGGCGAAGTAGTTTTAACGTGAGACACATACAAATTGGTCATTATGTGAGAAGGCTAGACGCTATCTAATAACTTAACGCCAAGATGAGGGATATATTCCAAAGTGTTCTTACTGTTAACAAATCCCTCCCGTTGTCGACATACCGTGTGAATACCGGACATTTCTGACCATGTACGACTGCAGAATTGTGCAGATGGAAAATATTCATTGTACTTATCACAATCATTACCATGATGGTCAAGTTTCATCTCGTAATTCATAGTTTCCTCTGTCTTGTATCTTCACGGTCCACTGACACCGACGTTATGTAGTCCATTGATGCTGTCCACCTACGTGTATAGTCTTTCTGCCCGTTACTTTATATTGTCCCTCACAAGTAAGATCTTACCTTCCATTACTTGAAGGAATTAATAAAGGTAGTGAACAGTATAGTAAATCTCTATAGTTTTGGTCTATTAACTAGAAGTTAATGTAATCTTGCTAACAAGTTGTTCACATCTGTGCTTGATATCTACAAGGACATGGATCATTGTCAAATAGCTACAAGGAAATGGAACATTGTTATATAATGTTCACTCTTTCTGTATCATATCTACAAAGCAATATAAACTATCGATATTTACTGTACACTGATAAACCAGACTTAGCGTTCAAAACATTCACATTGTAATACGTTATCATCATCATCATGTGCCATGACGTTAAGCGTAAACGGTCATATTTCGCCATCTCACGCGATCACCAGAATCCTGGATCAGCTCATTGTTCTTGTCTCCACCTTACAATGTGGCCAAGCCACTGATCTATGGCAGTGATCAAGCCTTCAAGGTATTTACTTCTCTGCTCCCGTTTTCCTTGTTCTTTTACCCTACATTTTGCCAGTTGTCCTCAAGTTCTCAACTTATTTCTTCTCATAACGGGTCCAAAAGATTACACCTAGCTACGTCTAATTTTTCAAATCAGTGTACGGTTTTCATTTGTTTCTTGTACGAATTGGTCATTGATCTTTCTGTCTGACTATGGTATTCTTTGCAATTTCCTCAGAAACCACATTTACTTAGCCAGCAGCCGGTTCTATGCAGCACTTGGATACTGTTTTTCTCTTTGCAATTGACATCTTTTTATTGATCAGTGCGTTTTCCATCTTGCAAAAGGCTGCGTTCGCTATGGCCATTCTTGTTCAAATTTCTGCTGTCAGATGGTATAACAATTCTGAGGTAATTATATCATTATTTTTCAGATTCAACGAACAGCTGTATAAACTAATACAGAGGTATACACTTACTGGGAAACCACGATAGTGAAGTTGTTAGCACGCCCGCCTCTCGGCGCGGTGGGGATGTGTTAGAATCTACATTAAGGCGGGGATATTTAATTTTTTCAAGAACTTGGGTTGCCAGGTGGCTAGAATCTACCCTGGGACCAGGAAGTGCTCTGATTACTAAAGGCCTAAAACTTCATATTATTAAAATCACTTACTGAATGCCGATTGCCCTATAAATATTTCCAACACCTCATGATTAACAGAACACAGAACAAGAACAAAGGGCAAATTAGAGCATTAAATAACTCCTATTTAGGGACGATCAAGCACTAATTGCACAACTAGGAGAAGAACTACAAGTGTACATGGATAGTCTAAACGAAGTGAGTAAAGAACATAACAAATACTGGACACTTACAAAAGACGAGAAGCGACACTTTACAACAAGGAATCTGAGATCCATATTAGAATGCTCAACGCATCAAGATGAGAGATAATAAGACATGATGAAATCAGGACTACATTTGGGGGGTAATAGAAGCGCTAGATTTTATTAGTAAACATCAAGTGAAATAGTTCGTCGACATAATTAGACTACAAACTAACAGTATACCACAACATGAAATGATGTACACACCAAATGGAACAAGAAAAGGAGACCGACCATCTAAACGATAGACAGACTGAATAACATAGTCCTAAGGAATCTGGATATATGAAGCCCACATTCGGGCACTCTCCCGCTTTTTATGCTTCACCTCGACACCGCAAGGTATACGAAGAACAACATAAGAGAGAGAGAGAGAGAGAGAGAGAGAGAGAGAGAGAGAGAGAGAGAGAGAGAGAGAGAGAGAGAGAGAGAGAGAGAGAGAGAGAACAACAACAACATAAGTTTATGATATAGTAGGGTAGAAACTGCTCGTGATCTATTACTGTCAACATTTACACTGGTGACGGCACATGATGGTGATGAGCTATTGAAGGTTGAATGTAGTCAGCACAATGTCACTTACCTTGTTGTCTGGATGTTCTTGATTCAGCGGAACATGTAGCAGCCCAATCGTCCTTATATAGACTGGGTACAGATATGGCCAGACACGATCTTCAAGTGATTAGGTGATTTTAAAAACAAATACAGAAAATACTTTCGTCGTAATGATGTTCGTTTTGGAAAAAAAAAATATTTTGCCTGGTAGATTATGACTCGGTGTGACCTATAGCATGTGTCCTTGCCAAAATGCTTTATCGCCTACTCTCTGACGACCTTTGATAAGACTTCGCTGATTTGATTTGATTTGATTTTGTGAATACAGGGAGTTCACCGTGACATTAAAATACAGGGAGTTCACAATCACATTAAAAGACACGGTGCATGTCCCCAGAAGGACGTTACATTCAAGCCCATGTTTATTTTCTAGGCAAATGTACGTTCAGTAGTTTACCATACCTCTCTGAACGAGAAGTCAGCTTTGCAGTCCAACTTAGTGCCGTGGTAGGCACTGAACCGCCATCAGTGAACATTAATTGTATTGGCGAGATTTCTTTACTGTTACATAGACTGAAGTAAAACGTTAACTAACTGCAGGAGAATTGTCTGGAGACGTGATGGGTATATGGTGCCGGTTCCATATTTGTATAGAACACTGGACACTGGGTGAGGAGTGGTCAATGTCACACCGGCTGTGTGTACCTCATAGAACATGTTCTGGCAGCTGTGTTAGGTTCCCCACATAGAACATGTTCTGGCAGCTGTGTTAGGTTCCCCACATAGAACATGTTCTGGCGGCTGTGTTAGGTTCCCCACATAGAACATGTTCTGGCAGCTGTGTTAGGTTCCCCACATAGAACATGTTCTGGCAGCTGTGTTAGGTTCCCCACATAGAACATGTTCTGGCGGCTGTGTTAGGTTCCCCACATAGAACATGTTCTGGTGGCTGTGTTAGGTTCCCCACAGAGAACATGTTCTGGCGGCTGTGTTAGATTCCCCACATAGAACATGTTCTGGTGGCTGTGTTAGGTTCCCCACATAGAACATGTTCTGGTGGCTGTGTTAGGTTCCCCACAGAGAACATGTTCTGGCGGCTGTGTTAGATTCCCCACATAGAACATGTTCTGGTGGCTGTGTTAGGTTTCCCACATAGAACATGTTCTGGTGGCTGTGTTAGGTTCCCCACAGAGAACATGTTCTGGTGGCTGTGTTAGGTTCCCCACAGAGAACATGTTCTGGCGGCTGTGTTAGATTCCCCACATAGAACATGTTCTGGTGGCTGTGTTAGGTTTCCCACATAGAACATGTTCTGGTGGCTGTGTTAGGTTCCCCACAGAGAACATGTTCTGGTGGCTGTGTTAGGTTCCCCACAGAGAACATGTTCTGGCGGCTGTGTTAGATTCCCCACATAGAACATGTTCTGGTGGCTGTGTTAGGTTCCCCACATAGAACATGTTCTGGTGGCTGTGTTAGGTTCCCCACAGAGAACATGTTCTGGCGGCTGTGTTAGATTCCCCACATAGAACATGTTCTGGTGGCTGTGTTAGGTTTCCCACATAGAACACTCCACGCTGACGCCTTCGAGTGAATTAACGCTAAGACCCTGTATTTGACGCTGCCTTCTTCTTCACCATGCACTCGTCTCCTGTTGCTAATTATTATACTTATTACAATCCTGATCATCGTCAACATTCGGTGTCGTCTCCGCATTGAAGATCGGCTGTGTGTCCCCCCCCCCCCCCTTTTCGGTGTTTATTATCGAGACCGCAACGGTTTGCAATCGCATTTTCTTCATGTTGGACTGGTAGTACATGGTTCCGTCGCTCTGCTACTGAGTGAGTGCGTGGGCGACACTGTGAGCTGTTAAATTAGTGGCGAATGCTTTTACATTGTCCTGTACAGTGACCTGCATGTTCGGAACAATGGCAACTGGCTGTTGCTGAATTGACTGATTTGCCTTTTCGGTTCACTAGTGCATTTTTCAGGAGACTCCCGGGAGTCGGCGCTGAAGCTGCGGAGTTCTTTCTGGTGACTGCCAAGTCCATCGACGATGAACTGTGGTTTTCGTGGATTAATAATGTGTTGGCATTCTGTTGGCGGCTTTATGCACAGTGTACCTGTGCGGGCTGCTGGATTGCCGAGACTCCTGCCTATTCCACTTTTCACATTGGACAGTGGGGAGCATTTTGTGTGATATTCACTTTCACAGGAACGGAGCATAATGGGGACGGCCCGTTGCCGTGAAGTTGGAACCTCAACTAACTAACTAACTGAGACCCCCGGGTCGACCCCGCCTAAAATATGTACCAGGACATAAAACCGCCCGACGTGATATTAACGATATCATCAGTCGGGCGTCGACTGGCTCCGATTCCTCACAAGACTTGTAGTAATGTGTTCACTATGGTAATTTCAGACTGACCATCATGTATGTTTGTTTGCACACAGTTAGTTTTTCTATGTGAATCGCAATGGCTTCTGCCACCTATAACAATCGTCCATTTTCTATGTTAAACAGAATAAGAAACGCAACGTCTCTATCTATTACATGACCGGTTTCCTATCGTCGACAAGGGTAGATTCTGGCGTATAGGTTTTACTGTCTATCCAGTTGGGTTTGTGTTCCATCAGCCTTTTGTTAACGTGTCTCTCTTTTCTGGCGATTTAGGCAGAATGGTACCTACTCTTAGATTAATAGATGCTCAAACAATGTTTTCACGTAGTGAATTTGAATAACAAAGACACAAACCATAGACTGTACGATTTATTGTCTGGCATATTTCGCTGCATCTCGTACACTATGGTTTGTGTTTTCGTTATTAATAAATGCATTTGGATTTGGGGTTCAGAGAAACAGGTTCTTTCACTGCTTGGGTGTTGATAGGGATGTGTTTGTATCTAATACCTGGTGTTGCAGCACAGAATATTCAACTGACAGCTGTAGTGTGTCGGTCCTATAGGCGTGGCATTCCGTCATCTCCTCGAAAGGTTAGCTGGATAAATACCCTGAGTTTGGGGACTAATGTTTCGTCAGGTTTTGGTTTTGACAACTGACAGCGGCGCTTTATGAATCCAGTGGGGTGACCATTAAACTATACATCATTCGTAAGAGTTTCAAATTCATCTGTCAGTGTCTTTGGGGCATATCTTCCCGGATCGGTGAAACACTAGGCTATTCTAGGCCACGTTTATAATGAAAAATAAAGTATTGTTCCTTCCATGTTTTTTTAACACTCACTGATCTTTTAATTGTGCCGTCTGCACTACGGTTAATTAGAATAGCTATGATAGTTGTATTCGTGTTCAATGGACTCGGAAATGTTTTTTGTTTGTTTCTTTGTTTGTTTGGTTCAAGACATTGCTGAATAATTGATTATGAGAACAATATGTGACATGTTGGTGTGACAAGTATGTGAAATGTTGATGTGAAGTATGTGAACTCTTGATGTCACAGTACTTGAAATGTTGATGTTGAGATAAGTATGTGAAATGTTGATGTTACAGTATGTGGCATGTTGAGTTACAAATATGTGAAATGATGGTGTGACAAGTATTATGTGAAATGTTGATGTGATGATATGTCAAATGTTTATGTGATAGTAAGTAAAATGTTCATGTGATAGCATGTGAAATGTTTATATTACAGTATCAGACATGTTGCCGTCACAATTATGTGAAACGTTGATGTGACAAGAATGTGAAATGTTAATGTGGCAAGTATGTGAAAATGTTGATGTGACATGTATGTGACATGTTTATTTGGCAAGAATGTGACATGCTGATAAGACATAACTGTGAAATGATGAGACGAGTATGTGGAGTGTAGGTAGGACAAATATATGAAATGCTGTTGAGAAATGTATGTTACATGATCAAAAACATGAGGTTGATCTCATCTGTGTCATGCAGGGTCTTGTGTGAGGCGTCATGACGGGCTGCATTTCAAAATGCTGATAAACGTTCCATGTTTAGAACCTTACAAAATTGGTTTTTGATAGCCTGCATGCATGTTTACCTTGCATGTAGCGCAGAAATGTGTCTTGTCCGTTTCATCCCAAATTGTAACACTGTGCTTGAATATGTTTGCAATGAACTAGCTACAACATTTGTAATTGTTAGCACAATCTGTTTCATTGATATAGTCATGATTGCTGTCTCTTATTATTCGGGCTGTGGTCCATTATTTTCACTTTCAACAACCACAGTATCTACACTTCCCGATAGTTCCTTCTATCTTGTTATTAAGAGGTGTCGTCAGCATAACGTAACTTATTTACATTGTCCAACAACCAGGATCCCTGACATATTTTCTATAGATCTCCTTTATATATATATATATATATATATATATATATATATATATATATATATATATATATATATATATATATATATATATCGATAGATAGCATTGTTTTTGTAGCATTTCCCTCTACAAATCCACAATGTTCATCACGCGTGTTTGGTTGAATGTTGTTTCTGGTTCTCATTATTATTCTCAGTAATAGCGTTGTCATGTGAACGATATGGCTTATTGTTTGATGCTCTTCGCGTTTAAAAACGCCTGGTTTCTTAGGCAAAGCTATTGATATAGATTTTAATAGATCACTTGGAATGTACCCACAAGTGTAGATGTCATTTAGAAATTGTGTCAATATTTCGATCCCCAAATCTCCTATTGCGTCAACATCCTCTAATGTAATGTTGGTTAGACCGGTATACTTTAGGGGTTATTGATATGATAAGTGAAGAACCCCTTGTGATATCATCAGACCAATGGTTGTTCGGAAAGTAAAATTCATGGCCCCCTGTTTGCGCTATGAGGTGTATTGGGCACATGGAGCTAGTTGCCAGGATATTTGCCTGTGTCCATGTTAGGCTTGGTTGACCTGGAAGTACAGCTCATTGAATATCAAATCAAATCAAATCAAATCAACTTTATTAGGGTCACAAATTGGGCGCGCAGGCCCGTCTTACATTCGGCCCTTCCAATCACTCGTCTTTCGTCCATCAAGAGCATTATACATTTACATAGGAAGAAAAATAAACATTGTGAAATGAATGTTGTAAACATAAACAAGGCTAATTACCATGTTATGAAGCCCATTTCCCACCTATCCATACATCACCCCACCCACACAACACCCCCACCTACCCACACACACGCGCACCAAGGGACACATACACACACCCACCTACCGACACACACGCACACCAAGGGACACATACATACCCCACCAACCGACCCATCCCCCTCCCGCACATCCCTCACCCACACACACTGCCCTCACCTGATCCCCCAACCAAAACACACTCGCCACCCACAAACATTCCCCCACCAACCCACACATCCCACGCCCATCCACATCCTACCCCACACATCCTCTCCCCACCCACACCTCAAACCACCCTTCCCCCAGCCACATCTCCATCGACAACATATTCCCCACCCACACACACAATCCCCCACCAACTCACACATCGCACATTCACTCACACATCCCCAAACCATACACACACATCCCCACCAACTGACATGTCCTACCACCCCCCCCCCCCCACACACACATCTCCCTAACCACCCATACATCCCCAATCCACTCACACACACCCCACTACCCACACATACAACTTCCAACCACCCACACATGCCTTAACCTAATCCCCCACCACACAATCCCCCACCCGCACATCACATACACCCCCTACCACACACTATTCCCAACCCACGCACCACACACACACATATCCCTCACCAACACATCCCCACTTACACACCACACACATATCCCCCACCAAGATACAACACAATATTCCCACCCACACCCACACAGATACCCTTACCCATCCACCCCACATACCCCCACTCACACACCACAAAAATCCCCCACCCACACACACATACCTCACCCACACAATATCACCAACCAACACACCACACACCTCTCCCCACCCACACACGCATTCCCTACCCGTCCACCAACACACACTCACTCACGCATACATCCTCCACTACGCACCCACACACCCACTCCCAACCAAACATCTCTCGATCACAATACCCCTACCCCCACACACATCCTCCACCCACTCACACATCCCACCCCGACACATACAACTCCCTCACCCACCTACACATCCCTAAGCCACTCACACACCCCCACCCACACATTCCCCATCCACACACACACATCTCCCACCCACACTCCCCCACATACTTCCCCCAACCACCACAATCCCCTGCTCACCCACACATATACCCCACCCATACGCACATTCCCCACACCCATCACACACATCCCCCTCACCACACACTATCCTCCACCCATACCACCACAAACATACCCTCCACCCACACATCATTCACACATCCCCCACTAACACACCGCACACATATTTCAAACCCACACACCATACACTTCTCCCACCCGCCCTTCCATCCCAAATCCACCCAACACAATCCCCTACCCACACAACCCCGCCTCCCACACATACTTCCTCAAACCATCCACACATCTCCACCCACATAAACACACATCCCCTGCATCCGTCCCATACACATATCCTCCACCCATACACACATCCCCCACACCCATTCCAACACCCCTACTTTCACCCCCACACATCCATCCACACATCCCACCAACACCCACAAATACCACTACCCACCAAAACCCACACACCCCAACCCATCCAAATGCATACCCCCACCCACACCCCCCCCCACCCACACATATCCCCACACTCACACACATCCTCCACATACACTCACACTTCCTCACATCTAGACACATACAAAATGTCTCACGTTAGTATTGAAACTAGTATGAACAAACTCCCACACTTTACTCACACACATACACTGACACTTGTCATGAACAGTCTCATAAAAATGTTAAACATGGAGAAAAATGTGTACATAAAATGTATGTGACGTAAAAATAGTGATGCTCTCTCTCTCTCTCTCTCTCTCTCTCTCTCTCTCTCTCTCTCTCTCTCTCTCTCTCTCTCTCTCTCTCTCTCTCTCTCACACACACACACACACACACACACACACACACATACACATTCACTCTCACGCTCACACATTCACACTTCCGCTCATTCATTCTCTCTCACGCATTCACTCTCCCGCTCATTCACTCTCACGCTCACTCATTCACTCTCCCGCTCACTCATTCACTTTCCTGTTCACTCATTCACTCTCCCGCTCACTCATTCACTCTCCCGCTCACTCATTCACTAACAAAACCAGCTCACAATAGAGTCGAACTCATGACCACCGGTAGAAAGGCAAGTTTTCTAACAACTACACTACTGCGACTCCCCGTGGCTTTATATAAGTTCCAGTAATATGTCGTTAGCCGTGATTTTCAGCTGATTAGATCATGAACACAATCTTGACTTTCTGTATACATGGAATGTTAGGGTGGTGTTTGTGTAGTTTCACTTGCAGATATTTATTTACTCGTAGTCCTGTGGGAATTATAGCATCGGTGTCCTAGATTGTGTAATCAAGAAAGTTTTGTTATCGCAATATGTGTTATGTATTTTGAACATACTTTCTGATCTTGTCTGTAGTAGTTATCTGCTTTGAATATTTGACTTTATAAACTAAAGTTGTGTATGTTTGAAAATATGAACTAATGAAATGTATGTATTAGTGTGTGAAGTAAAGTTTTGTATGTTTGCGTCTATGAACTAAAGTTTTGCATAGTTTAGTGAATGAACTAAGGTTTTGTAGGTTTGAATGTATGTTTCCTTTGATAGTAGTTATATCTGCATTGCGATATTTGTACAAGGGTTAACCCATACCCACTAAAGCACAAAACCAACAGTAGATATGTCTGTCGCGGACGGCGGTGGATTGTAATACAATCATACATCAAATTGATTGCGTTGTTTGGAAATATAATTATTTTGTTCCTAGTTGTATCCCTAATTATTTTCTTTCGAAGACAATTACTAACCAAAATTGGCATTACTTGGCTGACATGTGAATAACAATGTTGTCCTGAAACTATGACGTAATGACAAGCAATACAACAACAATATACAGGTGGCGTATGTACGAACAGAAACAGAAATGCTATAAACGACAATGGGAACATCAATGCGACATAAACTAATCTGTATTAACAGTACACGGTGCTCACAGAAAAGATATCAACATCTCCAGGGCCTGGCCTCCTAAATGTTAACAATATATACTTATAAACAGGAGAATCCAACCCTAATCAATGTTCAATGTAAACCTCTCTCAGAACAAACAGATTTACATTAGTCCCATGGTCATCCAAATATACCGTTCTACATTACTAGGTGAGAGAAGCATCCCCATTCAATTAACGCTGTTGCGACTGTACTGTCCATCTATGCCAGTTTATGTCAACGATAAATTCATCGACAATCGACAATGACCCAACATCCGATTGCCATAAACTGTTAAGTGCAGATAGTACTCTATGTGTTATGAATTTAGGAAGCGGTTTCGCGATAAGTGGACTCATCCAGAAAAGTGGACTCTTGCCTTCAGAGACCTAAAGCGTTACACTGGAGACTAGACTCACAAACACTACTTACCCATAGGTTCACGCGAAGTGACAGATACTGTTTTTTTTTTTGCGGACAACCTCAGATACTGTTAATAGCAGGATATCCTCTAGGTCAGTGGTTCTCAACCGGTGGGGAATTTTAGGGTTTCCAGGGGGGGGGGGGGGGGGGAATGAAGACCATTTCAAGATCGCGTTAATACAAGAACCGATTACTTGATATTGTTTTTCCCTTCATACTTTACAGTTATGTACGTCTCATCCTTCTAAAATTCATGTTATAAAGTAAGTAGACCCACAAATCATGTTTTATGTGGATGTCTAGACTTGTTTGAGTATATGCTATTAAATTTACCTTCCATTTTTACGTATACTGTGTAGGGGTGGGGGGATTATTAGATCCATCCATCCATCATGTGCCATGCCGGTAAGCGTGGGCGGTCATGTTCTGCCATCTCACTCGATCAACAGAGTCGTGGATCAGTTCCGTGTTTCTGTCTCGACCATGCCACAAGGCCAAGTCATCAAAATACTTGTTTCTAGGTCTTCCCCTTGGTCTGTTCTTCTCGATCTTACCAGTTGTCACCAAGTTCTCCAAATCATTTCTTCTCATAACATGCCCAAAAAATTGTGACTGTCTACAGCTAATGTCTCTGATCAGTTTACGATCTTCATTTGTTTCTTGAAGGACTTGTTCAATGGTCTTTCTGGCTGTCCATGGTATTCTTTGCATTTTCCTCAGAAACCACATTTCTACAGCCATCAGATGTTTTTCAGCCTGGCTGCTCATTGTCCAAGCTTCACATCCATATAAAAGTACAGGTTCTATGTAGCATCTCAACACTCTTTTTCTCGTTTCAATTGACATCTTTTTATTGGTCAGTATGTTTTTCATCTTGCTAAAGGCTACTTTTGCCATGGCGATCCTTGTTCTAATCTCTTCAAGGCATCTCCCATCAGATGTTATTACTGTTCCGAGATAATTGTACCTATTCACTTGTTGAAGAATATTCCCATTTACTTGTATATTACACTGTGGTATTTCGTTCTTCCTAGTGACGACCATAATCTGTTATTAGATAGGAAATGTGAAAGGGGGGGGGGGGGAATGACGTTCTGAAAATATGGTGAAGGGAGTCACGGGCCAAAAATGGTTGAGAACCACTGCTCTAGGTGATCTAGAATGCCATATGTATATCCCACTTTAAAAGTACTGGAGAGTTTTGGTCAGAGACCATAACTTTATGAAGGGAAAATCCCAACTGCACCTCCACGCGGTAGAGGATGGAAACACACTACGGTGTGGCTAACACAGCTCTGGAGACCGAGTATCCACCGGAATAAGTGGACAACTCTGCAGCTGAGCAGAGCAGGGCACTCACTTGTCCTTACAGTCGGAAATGGCTGTCAAAGGCAGAGGTAAAAAGACCACCATGTGAATGTGGAAGGCAAGGGGAAACCACCACATTATCTTCCCAAGACTTCATGGTAAAACATAAATCAAAGTTAGTGAAGGACGTTAATGGCTGTCTTAAGGCACCCTCGTCCGGTAGGGACAGTCATGAGCCACAGGTGACACCAGACCGTCATCCAGCTACTGATGGCAAAATCTTAACTAAAATAAATAAATTTAGAGTAGGAACATGGAATGTTAGGACATTAAATGAGCTAGGAAAGTTGACCAATGTTCTAAGAGAGATGGATAGCATGAACATGAATATACTAGGCGTTAGTGAGATGAGATGGAAGGGATCTGGCAAAATTATAGCTGACAATCACACAATAATTTATTCTGGAGGGGATACACATGAAAAAGGTGTAGGAATAATATTAGACGAAAAAATAGCCAAGTCAATTAATGGATACTGGTGTATTTCAGATAGAGTTATTATGGTAAAAATCAAAGGCAAACCAATAGACATAAATATTATACAAGTATATGCACCAACAGCAAGCAGTAGTGATGAAGAAATACAACACTTTTACGACGAAATAGAAATGGCGATGGCTCAAAATTGGATCACAAGAAATAAAGATAATACTTGGTGATTTTAATGCAAAAGTAGGAAAGGGAAAAATGGAGGATGTAGTGGGGAATTATGGTTTAGGCACAAGAAATGAAAGAGGGGAAAAGCTAATAGAATGGGCAAATATCAATGATATGATAATTGGAAACACATGGTTTAAACACCATAAAAGACGACTGTACAGCCCTGATAAGAAAATACGCAACCAAATTGACTACATACTAATTAATAAAAGATTTAGAAATGCTTTAATTAATGTAAAGACAATGCCTGGTGCTGACTGTAATAGTGATCATGTACCACTATGTGGACAAATAAAAGTAAGATTAAAGAGAGGGAAAAAAATGGTTAAGAACATGAGACTTAATAAAGAGGTTCTGAAAATAGATAAAGAAATGCAAGAACAATACAGAGTGACTGTGAAAATAGGTACAATGCAATAACTAAAATACAGAGTATAGATGAACAATGGGAAATGTTAAGGGACTCCATTCATCAAACTAGCAAAGAAGTATTACCGGAGAGAGGCAAAATAGCTAAGAAAAAATGGATGAATGAAGATATCTTAAAACTGATGGACAAAAGAAAACAGAGTAAAAATGACAAACAAGAATACGCTAAGATAAATAAAGAAATAAAAGATAAATGTGGGAAGGCTAAAGAAAGTTGGTTAAACGAGCAATGCAAAAAAATTGAATTAAATTCCATTAAAGATACAAAAAATATGCACAGACAAATCAGTGAGCTTACAGGAAGAAAAATAAGAATAAATACAGGGTGTTTG
This sequence comes from Cepaea nemoralis, assembly GCA_014155875.1. Lineage (NCBI taxonomy): Eukaryota > Metazoa > Mollusca > Gastropoda > Stylommatophora > Helicidae > Cepaea > Cepaea nemoralis. The sequence goes on from JACEFZ010009934.1 coordinate 439,507, forward strand.
AAATCAAAAACAGGAAAGATAATATTAGAGGAAGATGCTATAATGAAGAGGTGGAATGAGTATATAAGAGAATTATATGAAGGAGAAAGGGAAGAATTAACAGAAGATAGTAACTTAGAAGGTCCACCTATTCTGAAAGAAGAAGTCGCTGACGCTATGAAACGTATGAAGAAAGGAAAAACAGCTGGGCCAGATGAAATCACAATAGAAGAATTAGAAGTATTGGGAGAATTTGGAGTAGATATATTAACCAAAATGTTGAATGATATTTACAGCAGTGGATATTTACCCAGTGATATGCTGAAATCTGTATTTATAGCTATACCAAAAAGACCGGAGCAATTGATTGTGAAGATTTTCGTACAATTAACCTTATAAACCATATCACTAAGCTTCTACTCAGAATCATAATGAGAAGAACCAAAAAGAAAATAAAAATGGAAATTAGTGAAGAACAGTATGGATTTGTGGAAGGAAAGGGCACAAACAATGCAATTTATACATTACGGACACTAATAGAAAGGTCAATAGAGAAACAGAGAGACATATATTTGTGCTTCATAGATTATACTAAGGCATTTGATAAAGTAAAACATGATGAACTGATTAAAATGTTGGAAGATATCAACACTGATGGAAAAGATTTAAGAATAATAAAGAATATTTACTGGAACCAAGTAGCAGCAATTAAAATGGGAAATAAAGAGGGTAGTTACGAACAGATAAAGCTAGGAGTACGACAAGGGTGTGTCTTGTCACCAGATCTTTTCTCCCTGTATAGCGAAGTAATAATGAGAGAGATCAAAGAGATGCCAGGAATACTAGTTGGAGGTTATAATATAAATAATATACGCTATGCAGATGACACAGTATTGGTGGCGGATAATTCAACAGACCTACAACAATTATTAGACGTTGTAGTAACAGAGAGTGCAAGGAAAGGACTCTCCTTGAATATCAAGAAAACAGTAACAATGGTAATATCAAAGAAAATGGTGACACCAAAATGTGACATAGAAATAGAAGGGAAAATCCTTAACCAAGTTGATAATTTTAGATACCTAGGGGCATTTATAACATCAGATGGAAGATGTACAACAGAGATTAGGAGCAGAATAGGGCAGGCAAAAGCCGCATTTCAGAAAATGAAGAGTATCTTATGCAATAAGTCACTATCACTGAATGTAAGAAAGAGAGTGCTGAAATGCTATGTAGAACCAGTTTTGCTGTATGGCAGTGAATCTTGGAATGTAAATGAACAAATTAAGAAGAAATTAGAAGCAACAGAGATGTGGTTCCTGAGACGAATGTTGCGAATTCCTTGGACTGCCAGAGTAACTAACGACGACTGCCTGAAACAGGCTAACGAAACTAGAACATTATATACAACAATAAGACAGAGACAAACAGCTTTCCTCGGTCATGTGATGAGAAGAGAGGCATTGGAGAACATCGTAACAACTGGAAAGATCGAGGGGAAGAGAGGCAGAGGTAGACCAAGAGAAGTGATGCTGGATGGATTGAGACGGTGGCATGGAGGAATATCAGCAGCAGAGTTAAAAACCAAAGACCGAGATCTATGGAGAGCCATGAACGCCTACGCCAGCCGGCACGGCACTTGATGATGATGATGATATCCCACTCAACTGTCTTTTTTAACTGTCACCGTGTCTTATATATACTTAACGCCCATGTTCTTTGCCTTGTTGTTTGTTACATTTTTTATCGTAACACCGCCTTTGTTTGAGTCTCTCCAATGTTGTCCCTGCTCTGTCTGGGGATATGAGTTAGAAAAGACAGAACCCAGAAAGAAGCAACCCTGAGATTTCAACGATACGAAATCTACTGTTCACATGATAAAACCTTCTCAGGGGTCGCATTTCTCCTTCAACTTTCAGACGTCAAATTGCTGCCACAACAAGTTATAAGCTGTTCGCTGAACTTCTGAATGTCACAAATGAGTTGTTTTACGCTTTTTGCACTTGTAAGCATGACACAATGGGCACCTGCATTGGAGGACTGGCTCAAGAAATAATGGTTGCTAGGATACAACGCTACCGATTGTACATTAACATAATCTATGGTTTGAAGGAGCCCACATCATCAGGATCCCACAGGGTCCATTTGTCACCATGCAAGCTCATATCCTGGACTGTTGACCGCAACAAGTATGTATGATCAAATGATCGTATGTCTGACGTCAGAACTTTCAATCTCTGATCACAAGTTGACCAATCAGCAAGTGAAGTGAACACCGCAGAGATCACATCGTGACCTAGTTTGGTCTGTGGTAATGGCGAAAGTTGGGCAAACCAATATGTATTCCATATAGCATGTGATCTCCTTGGTTAGTGGTTTGCCGTTTGTTGACAATTGAAATAACTAACACCTACGGAGGTAACACTTCTAATGTCGATATCATCCCAGACAGTCTGTATGCGCTGTATGACTATCTGGCTAGATTCTAACATACTTTTCGGCACATGTGAAGATCCAGTACCTATTTTGTAAACCTCGCTACTTTTGAGCATGGAGAGGCGAAGGAGAGCTCTGCGACATAGTCATAGTTCCCGTTGAGACTGTAGTATGGCACTGTGTCAGGAAGAACGTGTCTACCTCAACATGACCCATTACATGCCAGCCTTGGTCAGATCTTAAGCTATCTTAACTTTATCGCTTTGAATTAAAGATTTACAGTTTAGTCTTCCAGAAATGAGGATTCAGTACAAAACTACCAAGCATCCACAGATAGAACAGACGAACGCCCTTTGTTAAAGTGTTGAGAATTGGCCACGCAGGCCCTTCTAACATTCGCAACGTATTGTCTCTCTCCTTTCAAACAGTATTCTATTCATAGATGATTTAGGATGCTAATCTGAAACACCAACAACATTATGAAAATATGTATCATAAATATATGGGAAATGTGCTAAAATAGTGAATGTTTACAGACTAATCGACAGTTGGTGAACAATAATTGCGACTTAACATTAAAAGGTAATTCGAGGTCCCTATGTAAGATGTGCCGGTCTCTCTGGCCGAGGGGTTACACCACTTTCTCCGTAATCCCGTTTATCACGCAGTCTCGTAGCGGGCGAGAACTGGGAGCGGTTCGTCCCCCGTTGGTGTCTTGCGGGATAACTGAGCCGGCCGCTCAGAAAGCAATGGCAAACTACTGAGCGTAATCTTGCCAAGAAATCAACAGACAGCTGAAAGATGCTGCTGTTGACAGCGATGTCCTGTAAAAAGGATATGCGAATTTATGTAAGATGTTGTCGACTTTAGGAGGGATATCAATTTTAAATATCTGCTCCGATGCGGATTCGAACTTACGACAATAGGGTCGGCAGGCGAACATCTAGCTCCTGCACTTTCACGATGAATTGAACCACAAGCCAAGGCAAGCATCTAGTCCCCTGAACTATCGTAGTGGATAGAACCATAAGCCAAGGTCAGACAAGTATCTAGCCCATACACTGTCGCAGTGGATAGAACAACAAGCCAAAGTCAGACACGAAAGGCGAGCATCTAAACATACACTATCGATGTGTATAGAACCGCAAGCCAAGGTCAGACACGGTAGGACAACCCTCAATGGCTCAAGCTCAATGATGGCTAATGAATCACTGTGACCTACATGTATGCAACTCAGTGTGAAACCGATGTCGTGATGACCTTATATAAATCTGCAGGTCAGCCAACAGGTCGTGTCTTGACGACAGATAAAAACCACAAAGCCTTTACCATTATCGTTATTCTCATCAATGTGCACATAACTGGTGTTACTTAATGATGGGAATATGCATAGTCATCATCATCATTCCTTGCCTCCATAAAAATTAAACATTTATTGTTTGGCGCTTATAGAAGTAGAAGAAAGAAGGACAGATTAGAGGACAGAATAGACAACATCAATCAATCAATCATGTGCTATGCCGGAAAGCGTGGGCGGTCATGACTCGCCATTTCACTCGATCACCAGAGTCGTGGATCAGCTCAGTGTTCCTGTCTCGTCCATGCCATGTGGCCAAGCCATCCAGGTATTTTCCTCTTGGACTGTTCCCTTCGATCTTGTCAGTTGTAACCAAGTTCTCCAATCCATTTCTTCTCATAACATGTCCAAAAAATTTTGACTGTCTACGTCTAATTTCTCTGATCAGTTTACGATGTTCATTTCTCTCCTGTAGTACTTGGTCATTGGTTTTTCTGTCTGTCCATGGTATTCTTTGCATTTTCCTCAGAAACCACATTTCTGCAACCATCAGATGTTTTTCAGCTTGACTGCCCATTGTCCAAGTTTCACATCCATACAAAAGAACAGGCTCTATGTATTCCCTCAACACTCTTTTTCTCATTTCAACTGACATCTTTTTATTGGTCAGAATATTTTTCATCTTGCTAAAGGCTACTTTCGCCATGGCGATTCTTGTTCTAATCTCTTCAAGGCATCTCCCATCAGATGTTATGACTGTTCCAAGATAATTGTACCGATTCACTTGTTGAAGAATATTTCCATTTACTTGTATATTACATTGTGGCACTTCTTCCTTCCTAGTGACGACCATTACTTGAGTCTTTTTACAATTTAATTCTAACCCCAGTTGCTCACTGTGTACAACAACCGCATCTACTAATTGTTGCAGATCTTGCGCATTGTCTGCAATCAATACTGTATCATCTGCATATCTAATGTTATTGATGTTTCGTCCTCCAATGCTGATTCCATTTATATCCTCTACATTTCTGAAAATATTTTCACTGTATAGGGAAAAAAGACATCACACATCCCTGCCTAACACCTCTTTTAATTGACTGATACTGTCCCACTTCATTATCAATCCTTATTGCAGCTTGTTGTTTCCAATATATGTTTTTTATAAGTCTAATGTCTTTCCCATCAATTTGTAGATCTGCAAGCATATCCACCATGTTGACATGTCTACCTCTATCAAAAATAGACAACATACAAATGGCAAATTATAGTTACCCCTCCGGGACTTTTTGTACCTGTCAACTTGAAATGACGACAGCCCCTAGCTGCAGTAAGAGGTATACTTTGACACATGACTAACTACTACTACTAATGCTACTACTAATACTACAACTACAACGAATATTAATATGTACTCCGGCGATATATGAGCGAAGTAATATGTACTTTGCTTGGCATAGTACCACCCTGGCGACAGATGAGCTAACTATTATGTACTGTTTGACATAACACCTCCCTGGTGACAGATGAGTAAACTATTATGTACTCTCTGTGTGACATAGTACCTCGCTGGGCACCGGGCTGCATACTATAAATAATAAACATCTCTAACCTGTGGAGAAGACATTACCAGCCCACTTCTAACCCCAGCCGGTCCCCGTGTGACGTGCTAAATCAAGGCCTTGTGTCACTCTCCGCAGTTGTGAAGCTCCAATACATGTCTTCTAGACCCTGGTGCTTTTTGAATTTGGACAGCGGAACAATATCTCTGCCACACATTTCATGTGGAGATGTGGCTTTGTTATCGTGTTGGGCAGAACGTCTCTAGATCAACCACACTCTCCTTTACCAGAGCTCATGCGGCCTGAATGTCCATGATTGGATGTGAGACACGACACTCAGATCTTCTAGAGCATCCACTCTCGACCAATCAACCACAGAAAGAAACAGAAGAAACTCATATATGTGTTTCCTCCAAAGGATTCCACTTCTTCTTGTGATATCCATTAGTAAGACTTTTTTTAAAATTCGCATATCCTTTAAAAGACATCGCAGTCAACATTAGCATCTTTCAGCTGATTGTTGATCTCTTGGCAAGATTACGCTCAGTAGTTTGCCATTGCTTTCTGAGCGGCAGGCTCATTATCCCACAAGTCACCAGCGCGGGTAGAATCGCTTCCAATTCTCGCGCGCTGCGAGACCCTGCGTAGATAAACGGGATTGCGGAGAAAGTCGTGTAACCCCTCGGCCAGAGAGACCGGTATTCGTATGACTGGAGCTATGTTTTATCTGCTCATGCAAGGTCCACGTAAGACAAACATAATTTCACAAACAGAAAAAAAAGAAATCAAAAGATGGCATAGGCATACAGATTTAATATATAACAAAATGACATATACACCAGACGAGGACGAGATACACATACAGTGCTTCAAATAGTTTATTAAACTGACACTTCTATAATGTATATAGCGAGCGACGTGCTCATCTCATCGACTGAAAACATGATTCCTACGAAAGATACAAGAAGAATAAATACATCACAGAGGAAATGCTCAGGTTAATAGAAGAAAGGAGAACTTTAAAGTAAATAGGCATAGGACCAAGTAACTACATCTAAAGAAACAACACGAAGCAAATCTGAAGTTTTATAAGGAAAGACAAGAAGCAGTTTGTCATGTTTAGTTTAGTTTAGTAATATGCACTTATGGACTGAATGGTTCGATGTGCACAGAGGATGATCTGTCGACTAACTAACTAACTAACTAATACAATAGAGCATCGAGGGTTGCAAAGAAGAGATGAAGACGTGTCTAAGGAAATTAGAACAATCAATCAATCAATCATGTGCCATGCCGGAAAGCGTGGGCGGTCATGACTCGCCATTTCACTCGATCACCAGAGTCGTGGATCAGCTCAGTGTTCCTGTCTCGTCCATGCCATGTGGCCAAGCCATCCAGATATTTTCCTCTCGCTCTTCCTCTTGGTTTAGAATTAGAACACTAGCAGACAAATTCAGAACTTAACTACATGTAATAATTGATAGGAATGGTGACACTATAACAGAAAGCAAAGATATACTAGAACGATGGAAAAAGTACTATTGGTGACTTTACTAAGATACCACGAGGAGCTCAGTTAATGTTTTTTTTTCCATATCCTTTACAGGACATCGCTGTCAACATCAGCATCTTTCAGCTGATTGTTGATTTCTTGGCAAGATTACGCTCAGTAGTTTGCCATTGCTGTTTGAGCGGCCGGCTCACATACCCCGTAAGTTACCGACGCGATTCGAACCACTGCTGATTCTCACCGTCGTCACGTTACCTGCAATATTATACGAGATTACGGAGAAAATCGCTAACTTCTAGGCCAGGAAGCCGGCTAGCTCAGAAAATTCACAAGAAAATTTATAGAAATGTACGAATATACCCAAGGTGCTCATATAGTACACTAGAAAGTGTATAGGAATAATCATAACCTTTATTAGTGGAAGTGCTATCAGCAATACAACGTCTGAAGAAAGGGAAGTCACCGAGTTGTGACCATATTCATAGGAACTAATCCAGACAGGAGGAGACACCAGCATCCATACCCATCATGCCCTGTGTGTGAAGATCTGGAATAGCGCTAGTTGACCAAAAGCATGGATGAGAACAATCTACATCCCTATACTAATTAAAGGAAATTAAAACGTTTTTTTCACCATTAATCGAACCATGTCACTGATAAGTCTTGCCTTCAAAATCCCCTTGCGAATCATCATGCAGGGGATTAAAAGAAAATTAGAATACGAATTAAAGGCAGTATAGGCAAATTTGAGACAGGACAGAGGAACCAGGCATCTTCAAAACTGGAACCATTTTTTAGGAATGCAGAGAATACAATGCAGATCTCCACGCTTGAATCATAGACCAGTAAGGCCTTGGACTGTGTTTAATCAAACTCTAAATTGTGGAACATCATGAGTGATTTCGAGTTTCCAGCACATTTGATCATTCTAATTCTGGTATGACAGAGTTATCAATAAAGAGCTGATAGAAGTGATGGTGAAAAATCAAATTGTTTTGAGGCGCAAAAGAAAGTGAGACAGTGCTGCATTCTCTATTTCCTTACCTATTCAACATATGCACAAAATGTAATGAGAAGTGTCAAAATAATGACACCAGAGATTGTCTTGATCCATTTATAATTGGTGGAAATCAAATCCCTGAACTTAGATTTGCACATGACACAGTTTGCTTTTCAAATAGAACTAAAGGATTAGAAGAACTGATCCTGTCTATGAAGAGATACAGTGACAGTCAAAATATGTGTCTTATCTTCAACAAAGCAAACATCAGGTTCATAGACAAAAGTGTATCCCTAAGCAAAGATCACAATTAACAACTGTCACAATCTCTTTTGCAACAGAATGAGATTCGTCGTTGTCTAGATCCTGATGCTCCTTCTATATCACTGCAGAGTGTAAGCTGGGTTAGCCCCATGTCCCACAACACACGTCATTCCTGTAGTACACATCTATTAATCACTGAACAAGATTGCGTTTGCGCACAGAATATCCCTTTAATGATGAATGAACACGGAAACAGGCAATATATATAAATCCAGTAACAGTAATTCCAGAATATAACCTCATCACAACCTAATACTCAAATAACCCTGCCTTCTCCAGGCCTTCTTAAACTAATTCACCACAACAGTTAACCAGCCACTCTCCCCGGCCCGAACTCACTAGCTCCAACCCACTCTGGGTCTAGGCCTCAACTAACTATCCAGTCCCCTGACTCCACACAACACTACTCCATAGCCCAAGCTGTCTGCTTGACAACCACACTAGCGGGCTGACGACTCCTCGACTGCCCCTTAAACTCACTTCCCCCAACCTTCCCCGTCTGTCTTCTTATTTGCCCTTTGGGACCTACCACCCACCCTAATTTTACCTCCGTCTATTATTATTATTTCTCAGTGCCGGTTAGCTTGTTTATATAGTACCACTATCGCTTAGGTCCATCACGCCCAATATTAATAAACCCAGGCATGTTACAACAACGAACAGTCACAAACTGAATATCTTGGCTCTGTAATCAAGAACCATTAACAATTGTGAAAAGAAATAAAAACCAAGCTGGCCATAACACCACAGTGTTTAAATAGCATTCAGAACATATGGCATAACACCAGTAAACAGTTATAGTAAAACCTTACCAGTGGCGACAAATGGATGTAAGTCATAGGCAATTTAGCCATGACCAAAGAAAACAATGGTGCTTTTGTGCTGAATTGTTACAGAATAGCTCTTAGAATATCGTGGACCAAGAATAAACACAATTCTGAAATTCCACAAGATCTGACCGTTTAAAAAAGCAAACTGACTCACAGACAGTTTCATGTCCCGGGAACTGAAATACTGTGGCCATATTAAACGTTACAGTGGCTTAGAGAAACCAGTGATGGAAGGCGTGACCTCTCTTAGAAGAGACAGGGGTCGATCAGTACAAAGATGGGCACGAGACATTGCAGTAACCGTAGCATGAGGGTGCATGACGCAGGAGGGATAGCAAGAGATGCAGAATCTTTCCCCCGTGCCGAGATGAGGTTAACTTTCTATAAACTATCAACTACTACCGGTCAAGATGGCGACAGACGGTTGTGTTGTGTTGAAATCGCTCCTTTTTCCACGCAGGAGATGGATAGTTTCATCTCGTTCGTGTGATTTCTGCGCTAGGATGTAATCCAGGAGTTTCCTCTCAAGATTGTTGCTGGTGGTACGGAGTTTCTTGCATGTGAGCGAATCAGTCCTGAAGTTTTTACTGTGTTGTTTTCTTGTTTCTTCAAAATGGCTAACCAGCGTTTGTGCCCCGTGCATAGGGTAAACAAACCGATTCGACGGCGTGGTCCACGACGTAAACGACAAAGCAGACGGGCTGGTGCCAGACGCTTCAGACGCAAATCTGATCAACTGGGCATCAAGTACACGGGTATTCTATATTAGAATTGTGCCAGCGCTAAACAACGAGGCCCCATTTTGGAATGCCTGCCATACAGGACCGATATAGTTGTGCTTAGGAGACTGGGCGTTAATACACTCCATATAGCCGGCTTCAAATGTTTTTACAACAGGCGACACCTGGGAATGGCGATTCTGATTCAAAACAGTATAGTGATTTCAAAGTTGGACATGTCCAGGTGGGACAGTGACGAGATACAATTACAGGCTGTTAGACTTCACTCCTGTCTACCATTCGTGTTGGTGAATGTTTTTGCCTGTAACGTGAGTGTGGATTCTCAGAGATGGCAGTGTTTGAGTGACATATTGTGCCACGAGAGGAATGTCATTTTCTGTGGCGATTTCAATGCTAAGGGCAAATCATGGGGTAATATTTCTTCCAACAGACAGGGGAGGAGCTTGAAGCAGCACTTGAAACCAACGACCTTGTTTGTATCAACAGTGGGTGAGTCACCAGGACAGCAAGTCGTCCAGGTGATGAGAACAGTGTTATTGACCTGGCGCTGGTGTCTCCGTCACTCACTACAGTGTGTAGATGGGGTGTCCTAGGGCACCATGGCAGCGACCACCACCCTTGCAGCATATTGGTGGAGAACGGCAGAACCAGGCAGCACAAGTCAACGGTCAAGACCTTTAAGTATGACAGTTCAGGGCAAGATGTGGTGAGTAAAATAAGGCGTGACAAGCGCAGGAATCATCATGGCAGGAAAAAAAAGCTGGGAACAGCCACCTTGCTGGAATTGTGAGTTGGAGAAGGCCTAGCTGGATAAGCGTGGTGCTGTAAGGAAATAGCAAAACGCCAAGAAGAACAGAGATGCCCATCATCCTAGTCTTATTGTGCACTTAGAAAGGGAGATGGACACCGAAGTTAGCTATGTAAAAAAAAAGGGTTAAATTGGTTAAAAGTGAAACATTGGCAGAGTTGTGTCAATGAACAAGCACAGACAAGTCACTGAAATTGTTCTGGAGCTACATAAATGTATGAATGGAGTAGTCATGAATAATGGTGTGTCTGACTTCCAAAGTGCTGACCTTATCTGGCAGAGGTCTGAAGAGAATAAGGGCAAAGCCCTTTTCGAACGCTATCTAGAGCAGAGCAACCAGATGGATATGAGAGACCGAAATGTTGCCAAAGCGGTTACCCCAGATAGATGTAAGTTCCAGAAAATTGCAATTGAAGCCACAGTGGCAGTGAAATAGATCAGGCCTGTGCTTCGACGAGCACGAAACAGCGCTCCAGGGCCACATGGTTTAAGGTATGACGACATCAGTATGTGTACCGACAACGAGCTAGAGGAACTGCCAGACATGTAAAACAACAGCATAGGGAGTGCTAGCATCAAGTAGGAGTGGTTACACAGCTATGTGATTCCCTTGTCCAAGCCTGGCAAAAACCACACACAAATTTAGGGATACAGGGTAATAACCATGCAAAATACAACAGGCAAGCTGCTGGAGAAGTTAATTGCCAGAAAAATATCAAGTCAGCTAGAGAGGCAAGGTTGTTTCCCTTCTACCCTTGCTGGGTGCCGTCCAAACAGAGAAACCTGGACCAATGCAGCAGTTTTTGCCCATGATGTCTATGAAGATTTCCATTCAGGCATTGAAACATGTGCTGCGGAGATTGATCTTGAGGACGTATACAATAAAAAACCGTTGGATATTTTAATGTTTCAGCTGCTTGAACTGAAGACAAATTCATTCCTCCTTGGTTGGATAGCTGCAGCCCTCTTCCTACCGAAAGTAGTTTTTTGAATGTGGCAGTTGGACTTCTTAACCAACAACATTATATCCGGGACTGCCACATGGATCACCTTTTTCTCCTTTGCTGTTCAACGCCTACACCGTGAGAATCACCAGCGAGCAGATCACTGGACCGGGGAGGACATTGTCATATGCTATGCAGATGCTGTTTTAGTGTATTGTCAAGGTGAGGATAGAGATCGGGTTTCTGTGGAACTACAAACAGAACCAAATCGCATAAGCACTTGGTGTGTGGAATCTGGGGCAATAGTCAACCCAACGAAGGCAGCAGTGACATTGTTCTCTTTGAATAACTATATTGTCCAACACCAACTGTATATCTGTGTTCAGAGACTGTCGAAAGAACGCAGGCAATGAATTACGTACCCGGGGATATGTTTGATCGATGTCTTGCTTATAATGAGCACATAGACCAGGAGATAACAAAGGCCAAGCGGGGTTTGGCTGCGATGCGGGTGATGGCGGCAGCCAATTGTGAGCAGCGCCGTCTATGTCTTCTATACGAGGGTCTGCTCATGTCTGTTTTTGAGTATGCTTTGGCGATCCTGACTCTCAGCCGTAAGGAGATGGGAAGGATGGAAAGTATATAGAACGAAGCTATGCGTATTATTCTTGGATGTACAAGAGATACAACATGCAGAGCAATGCGCTATCTTCTTGATTTTCCAATCATTGGAGACAGAATACAAATTTGCAGAGCACGTGCCAACCTCAGAGTCAATGCAAACACACAACATCCACTGCACAATGAAATTAAGAAGGTAAAGGGCAGCAGATTAAAAAGAGGAAGATCGTGGATAGGTCAAGCCGAAGACTTTCTTCAACAGGTGTGTTCACTTGAGACTTTAGGCGAGGAGTGGGTACACGTGCCAACAGATTTCTGTACGTCCTTTTCAGTTTGCATCCATCCATCTATCATGTGCCATGCCGGTAAGCGTGGGCGGTCATGTTCTGCCATCTCACTCGATCACCAGAGTCGTGGATCAGCTCCGTGTTCCTGTCTCTACCATGCCACGTGACCAAGCCATCCAGGTAATTACTTCTCGGTCTTCCCCTTGGTCTCTTCCCTTCGATCATACCAGTCGTAACCAAGTTCTCCAATTCATTTCTTCTAATAATATGTCCAAAATGTTGACTGTCTACGTCTAATGGCTCTAATCAGTTTACGATCTTCATTTGTTTCTGTTGCATCCAACTAGACAGAAAATGCAGACAAGAAAATCCAGCTACTGTGGAGGCGAATGCACAAGCGTTGATCTTCGAGAATTCATTAGACGGTGACGCTGTCATTTACACAGGTGAGTCGATCGTTCGACGAGTGAGAAGTTCATGCGCCTTTACTGCTCAGGCCTAGTGGGAATTGTGAAGGAAGATTCTGGTGCTTTTGTTGAGACCACAAGTAGCCTGACTATGGAAGTCATGGCAGTAAGTAAAGCAATAACATGGCTCGAGACACACACATTCACAAGGGCATGTTTCCTTAGCGACTCAATGGGCATGCTCAAGAAGATAGAGATGGGATGGATCCGAAGAGAATGTTTGCTGTCTCTGGAGCGGTCTCGGCTGGCAACGATTAGTTTCATTTTCGTGCCAGAGCTGACAAGCTCGCAGATAAGGCTACCGGGAAAGGCGGATGCCCCATGCACGAGGTTGACATTCTGAATGCTTTACGTGAAGTAAGTCGTTCGCAAGAACCAAGTAATGACTGAATCTACAACCATGGTCAGAATGCGAGAACAGCAAATTAAAAGAGGCGTGGCCAAACAAGAACACTACGCAGGAAGCCAATGAAGATTAAAAACCAACGCATACCTGGTGTCGTGTGAGCCGCTACTCGCTACGGGATTTACTGAGGAGGGGATCCGAGCACTTATGGAAAAAATGGTTTCGATTGAGGATGATCTGTCGACTAACTGACTAAATAACTAGCTACATGATGATGATGATGATGATGATGATGATGATGATGATGATGATGTTGATGATGATGATATGATGATGATGAAATTGACCTTGATTTCCCTAGTGACTATGACGGAGTTGAATTAACCCAGAAAACAACGTTGAATTGCAAGGAATTGTTTCTTGCATGTCAGTGTCAGGGCTTCTCTGATATACTGCAAGAAGGTCAGTACAAGCCTCATGTTAAGGAGTGGCTGTTGGATGTCCACACTGACCACTCAGGTATGATGTAACTGACTGTCCATTGCTGCAGAATACAGATGCTAACCAATTCTGTGTAAGTGAAGAAAACCACTGAACTAGTCCTTGGGGTGCTGGGCAAGGACAAGACAGTGGCTGAGTCGTGTTCCAGTGTATCTCTGTCTGAGAGTTCAATAGGGCAAAAGCTAGAGGGATTTCTGTTAGCTGTGAATTAGTCAGGTACAGGAATCGCAATGATTCCAGATCTGCGAATGCTGAAGGTGAGATTGTTGAGATGGGATTGTCATTCAAACTCAGAGTGCCTAAGTTGTTGAGATTTCTCAAAGCTGAGTTTGTGATGATTGTTATTTTGTTGGAGCTCAGGTCTAGATATGTCAATCTTGACGGAAAGGTGTTTGGTTCAATCCCTGTGATTAGGTTGTCTGACATATATAGACTGGAAAGCTGGGACATGCTAGCAACATCTTGTGGTACAGATGAAAGAATATTGATTGAAAGGAACAACGCTGTTAGAGAAATAGGCAGTGAGCCAGCAGGAAAATCAGATAATCTATTATTGTCTAAGCTAAGCCACGTTAAACATGTCAGATGTGAGAAGTTTGCTGTTCTCGTCAACCCATTTGAGAATAAAGATAAGGTGGAAAGCTTCTCAGCAAATGGAAACCTTGTGATCTTTTCAATTTCAGACACATTTGCAATATTATTGTAACTTAAGAAAAGGGTTTCCAGACTTGAAAGAACCGATAATGCGTCTGGTACTTGAGTCAAGCCAGTACTTGAAAGGTAAAGATTTCTCAGTGAGTCTTTGATAGAGATAAACGCGTCGTCAGGGATAGACTCGAAAGAGTTAAAACTTAATTCGAATGCTACGAAGCAAATGAAAGTCCAGAAATCCAGTTGGGCCATGAATGATAAACCAACTTCCTTAAGTTCAAGATAAACAAGAGTAGCAGCAATCTGTTTCAGTGTAGCAGCGTCCCAATCTTTTATAACAGTATCATCAATAATTAGACTGGTCAGTGTGGTCAGTTTCTTTAGTGCTGTTGGTAAATTGTTGAACTTTGCAAATGTAAAGACTACAGTTTGTAGTGTTGCCGCCGATGTGTCGAAGGCGTCCTCAGAAATATCAGTGAATGGGTTATTTGACAGGTTTATTGATGTAAGGCCAGGAGGTAGACTATTGTTGGATATAGTGGTTATGTTTCCTTCCTGAAAAAAAATCAAAACATTAATATAGTAGAAGAAAATCAATGATACATATAACATCGTCATTATTTAGGGGTTTCTAATCTGAACGTCCGGTCTGCCTAAAATTGTCTAGATTCTCTGCACTCTCTCCTGCCTCTTGAACCCTCACTACAAAGGATTCTGCAGTTCGTCGTGGCCATCTTTGTTCTGGTTGACACCTGTCTCTTCATTCAGAAATTGTCAATGTTCTAACCAAGCCATTCTGACGTTAAATATGGCCAAAGAATTTCCAGAAATAATGCTGTTTGTGTGCCTTGTTTCTTCTATGCACAGATTGCGTATAATGCCAATATATATACTCCTCCTTGACCACAATATTCTTAAAATATTTCCATCACCTGTAAGTTGAAAAACCTAGTGTTCTTTTATAGTGATTGTGAAAAGGTTTGCCAACACTCAGTACTCAGAGGAAAGGCCATACTTACACATAATCAGAATAGTGCGTACTATTAGCAAGTGGACGCTTTGCTGTTTTTTTAAATGAAGATGGAGAGCGAACGAGAATGTCCTGAATGGGGTGATGCCAATTCTTGATAATACAACAGCCATGACAATATACTATAACGTTTAAATAACAGCTAAATATTTTCTCTGTGCGGTCAGTCCTGTCTTGTCATTTATCACACACAAAAGCTGTGTCAATAATCTATTAATTTTCAATGACAGCAATATCTCTTTTGCTAAACGGCCAGTCGTATCATGCCATTTATCACATAACACAGCTGTGACAATACATTATAACTTGTGAATGACAGTGATATTTATTTGACTATACGGACAGTCCTGTCATATCATTTACCGCAAACAGCAACTGTGACAATCACTGTAACTTATGAATGACAACAACATTTCCTTGCTCACACCGCCAGTCCTGTTATGTCTTTTTTGAGCCGGCCACGTGACCCGGTATTATGATTGACACCGAAACCCGGGTCAGTTAGACAGGAAATGACATCCTCCCGCCAGGTGACAACAACTTTGATTAGAGCCGGATTTGACCAGTATAGGCCACCAGCCGGAAAGGCAATCTGTCGATGGGAGGAGCAATCCATAAAAGAAATCTCAACTGTCGATGTGGGAAGATGGCCTAAGTGGCACGGGACTAGAAAGCAGACGTCCACGCAATACAATGCACAAACCCCTCGTATAGACGTATTACAAACGTTGAGCGCTGAAGAAGAAGCAGGCAATATATTCATTTGTAGATGGTAGGTTTGAATCCCGGTATGACTATAGTCCCAAGTTTCATATGCTACAGCTGTGCTCAGAAGTCTACTTCTTTTCTTTATTTCTACAAGTACTTATTTACTTATAACGTTATTTTAATGCAGGCATTCTTATTTCTGCATGCGTATAATATCAATGTGTAAATAGCAATTTAGCAAGCAACTTAAACTACATTAAATGTTTGCTGTCCTAAAGAGAGCCATCGTATTACTCAAAAGCCTCAGCTAACCAGACTTACCTGAAATGAGAGCTCTGTAAGCCGGCTTACATTGACTCCTGTATTCAGTGGCGGGATTTGTTGTAGATTGCTACATACTATACTGTATTTATCACACTTACATGCCTGCGGAACAGAGGACAGACGTGACACTCAAACATAATTCAGAGATTGTAGACGTTTAGAGACGCTAGTTACCCTCGAAAATATTCTTAAGCTTAACGTTAGCAAGCTTCGAAGTAGTTTCACCCAAAGAACTGCCTTTAAATGCAGCACCTTCAATAACGTTCCCATTAAATTAGTTAACTTTAATGAGGCTCCTTTCAAAGTAGTTTAAGTTAACAGCAGTTCCCATCAACGGAACTATCAGTGGGATATTACTTGACGTTAACGTAACGACCTCGAAAAAGCTTTTGTTTGCCACCAAAGGGGGATGTTTCAACGATATCACTGGTAAGCATCGTGTATTCCCGGAAGGAGCGCTGAAATTATTTACCTCTTATAATGTTCCGTGGACATTAAAAGTGGATTTTGTTTTCTAGGTTAATTCAACGAACAGATAAAATACACACTCTTTCTTCTAGAAGTAGGTGGACATAACATTGCTGAAACAATGACCATGATATTCTCTCCATACATGGACTTGACATCACACAGACCAGCTGGTTGTCCGCTCTAATGGTTACGTTACGGTCATTAGGACAAAAGGAACAGCAACAGCAAGGAGGGAAGAAGAAGAGGAGGAAGATGAGGAGGAGGAGGAGGAAGAAGAAGAAGAAGAAGAAGAAGAAGAAGAAAGAAGAAGAAGAAGAAGAAGAAGAAGAAGAAGAAGAAGAAGAAGAAGAAGAAGAAGAAGAAACAGAAGCAGATGAAGTAGAAGAAGAAGAAGAAGAAGAAGAAGAAGAAGAAGAAGAAGAAGAAGGAGAAGAAGAAGAAGAAGAAGAAGAAGAAGAAGAAGAAGAAGAAGAAGAAGAAGAAGAAGAAGAAGAAGAAGAAGAAGAAGAAGAAGAAGAAGAAGAAGAAGAAGAAAGAAGAAAGAATGAAAGAAGAAGAAAAGAAGAAGAAGAAGAAGAAGAAGAAGAAGAAGAAGAAGAAGAAGAAGAAGAAGAAGAAGAAGAAGAAGAAGAAGAAGAAGAAAGGAAGAGGAGAAGTTAGTTGCATATGCGTTACAGGATGTCGCAATTAACCTCAGCATTTGTTGGCTGTTTGTGGTCTTTTGTAAAGCGTACGTTCACTAGTTTGCCATTGCTTCCTGAATCTTCTGCTTTCATACTTTTGTCTGAAAGTCAACGTAATGGCGGTCTGCTGCTTACCCCCCCCCCCCCCTCCCCCCTTCCCCCCCCCCCCCCCCCCGGGCTGTGTTTCGAACGCGTTACGCGCGACTAGGAACTGCATTCGTAACGCCGTCGCTATAGAGCCGACAAAGAGGAGAAGGAGAAGTAACATAAACTTGACTCAGGTATAACATAAACTTGACTCAGGTATAACATAAACTTGACTCAGGTATAACATAAACTTGACTCAGGTATAACATAAACTTGACTCAGGTATAACATAAACTTGACTCAGGTATAACATAAACTTGACTCAGGTATAACATAGACTTGACTCAGGTATAACATAAACTTGACTCAGATATAACATAAATATGACTCAGATATAACATAAACTTGACTCAGATATAACATAAATATGACTCAGATATAACATAAACTTGACTCGTGTATAACATAAACTTGATTCAGATATAACATAAACTTGACTCAGATATATCATAAATATGACTCAGATATAACATAAACTTGACTCGTGTATAACATAAACTTGATTCAGATATAACATAAACTTGACTCAGATATAACATGAATATGACTCAGATATAACATAAACTTGACTCAGATATAACATAAATTTGACTCAGCTATAACATAAATTTGATTCAGGTATAAATAAACTTGACTCAGATATAACATAAATATGACTCAGATATAACATAAACTTGACTCAGATATAGCATAAATATGACTCAGATATAACATAAACTTGACTCGTGTATAACATAAACTTGATTCAGATATAACATAAACTTGACTCAGATATAACATAAATATGACTCAGATATAACATAAACTTGACTCGTGTATAACATAAACTTGAATCAGATATAACATAAACTTGACTCAGGTATAACATAAACTTGACTCAGGTATAACATTAACTTGACTCGGGTATAACATAAACTTGACTCGGGTATAACATAAAGTTGACTCATGTATAACATAAACTTGACTTAGGTATAACATAAACGTGACTCAGGTATAACAAAAAGTGAACTGTCAAATGGACGTGAGCTGTTTTTACACCTATGCTAAAACACACAGCCATTCTTTACTCATACATGTTTTGTTTTATTTCAAACAACACTTATTTATCCAAAATGTCTACTGCAGCTCTTTGTAGGGCCTCCGATGCTGAACAGGTTAAGGTATATTTACCAGACAAAGAAAGACACTAATCTACTGCCTTATATGAATACTTTTATTCGCATATCCTTTACAGGACGTCGCTGTCAACACCAGCATGTTGCCGATGTTGTTGATTTCTTGCCAAGATTACGCTCAGTAGTTTGCCATTTCCTTCTGAGCGGCCGGCTCACTTATCCTGTAAGTCACCAACGCGGCGAGAACCGCCACCAATTCTCGCGCGCTGCCTTACCCTTCGTGGATAAACGGGATTACGGAGAAAATTCGTTTTACACCTAGGCCAGGGAGACCGGCTATAGGTAGACTGTGGACAACAAACCCGAAAAAATTTATTTTTTTGAAGTTCAATGTACTGAGCCACAGAATTGACAAAACAATGCAAGGAAATTCATCAAATGGTGTCATGATGTTTACTATAATAGCAAAATATGCTGGGAGTGTCGTCATATAACAAAATCTTCTAAATGATAGTGATGATAATAATGTCAGTAATGATAGTGATGATGTGTGACACAGTTGTCTGACTCACCGGGTCGCTGTAGGGACACACTTGAGCCATCGTCTGCACGATACACATGATCCCAATAAACCACACAATGTCAAGGTTTCTCACAGATTCCACCATCTTGTAGCTGTACTTGTATCTGATCACACATTTCAGTAAAGTCTACAGTGTTACATTGTCTTTCTTTTTAGAATTCCTTACTGTGTTATCTACACATTTATCTGGCTTTACCGGGTATATTGTTTTCTAGAATTACCTGCTGTGTTATCTACACATTTATCTGGCTTTACCGGGTATATTGTATTCTAGAATTACCTGCTGTGTTATCTACACATTTATCTGGCTTTACCGGGTATATTGTTTTCTAGAATTACCTGCTGTGTTATCTACACATTTATCTGGCTTTACCGGGTATATTGTATTCTAGAATTACCTGCTGTGTTATCTACACATTTATCTGGCTTTACCGGGTATATTGTTTTCTAGAATTACCTGCTGTGTTATCTACACATTTATCTGGCTTTACCGGGTATATTGTTTTCTAGAATTACTTGCTGTGTTATCTACACATTTATCTGGCTTTACCGGGTATATTGTTTTCTAGAATTACCTGCTGTGTTATCTACACATTTATCTGGCTTTACCGGGTATATTGTTTTCTAGAATTATCTGCTGTGTTATCTACACATTTATCTGGCTTTACCGGGTATATTGTATTCTAGAATTACCTGCTGTGTTATCTACACATTTATCTGGCTTTACCGGGTATATTGTTTTCTAGAATTACCTGCTGTGTTATCTACACATTTATCTGGCTTTACCGGGTATATTGTTTTCTAGAATTACTTGCTGTGTTATCTACACATTTATCTGGCTTTACCGGGTATATTGTTTTCTAGAATTACCTGCTGTGTTATCTACACATTTATCTGGCTTTACCGGGTATATTGTTTTCTAGAATTACCTGCTGTGTTATCTACACATTTATCTGGCTTTACCGGGTATATTGTATTCTAGAATTACCTGCTGTGTTATCTACACATTTATCTGGCTTTACCGGGTATATTGTTTTCTAGAATTACCTGCTGTGTTATCTACACATTTATCTGGCTTTACCGGGTATATTGTTTTCTAGAATTACTTGCTGTGTTATCTACACATTTATCTGGCTTTACCGGGTATATTGTTTTCTAGAATTACCTGCTGTGTTATCTACACATTTATCTGGCTTTACCGGGTATATTGTTTTCTAGAATTATCTGCTGTGTTATCTACACATTTATCTGGCTTTACCGGGTATATTGTATTCTAGAATTACCTGCTGTGTTATCTACACATTTATCTGGCTTTACCGGGTATATTGTTTTCTAGAATTACCTGCTGTGTTATCTACACATTTATCTGGCTTTACCGGGTATATTGTTTTCTAGAATTACTTGCTGTGTTATCTACACATTTATCTGGCTTTACCGGGTATATTGTTTTCTAGAATTACCTGCTGTGTTATCTACACATTTATCTGGCTTTACCGGGTATATTGTTTTCTAGAATTATCTGCTGTGTTATCTACACATTTATCTGGCTTTACCGGGTATATTGTATTCTAGAATTACCTGCTGTGTTATCTACACATTTATCTGGCTTTACCGGGTATATTGTTTTCTAGAATTACCTGCTGTGTTATCTACACATTTATCTGGCTTTACCGGGTATATTGTTTTCTAGAATTACCTGCTGTGTTATCTACACATTTATCTGGCTTTACCGGGTATATTGTATTCTAGAATTACCTGCTGTGTTATCTACACATTTATCTGGCTTTACCGGGTATATTGTTTTCTAGAATTACCTGCTGTGTTATCTACACATTTATCTGGCTTTACCGGGTATATTGTTTTCTAGAATTACCTGCTGTGTTATCTACACATTTATCTGGCTTTACCTGGTATATTGTTTTCCAGTTCGTTCTCTCGCTTTGAACTTGTGCGTAGTCCACCCACGAGTTACTACCCCTAGTAATTGCTACTACTAGGGTGTGCACAGGACTGGTTTTTGCGTGTTGGTTAGCTTTCCCTTTCACCAGTAGTTCCCCACAATCACGATAACCTACACCACGTCGTCCCCAAGTTCAGGATGAGAAGTCGACATTCAAGTCCAACAGACCGCGTGTGGAACCAACTCCCTATAGCGGTCACCAAAGAATGTTTAAGCACTAGTTTGTTTAACCCTTCGGCCAAGTCGACTTCCACACCTAGTATATGCACATAACAAATTATTTCACTTCCACACCTAGTATATGCACATAATAAATTATTTCTCTTCCACACCTAGTATATGCACATAACAAATTATTTCTCTTCCACGCCTTGTATTTGCACATAAATTATTTCAAGTCCTGTTTTCATCTCTAATGTTCTAATGCACTTATTTATTTAGGTGTTGGGTGTGAGGTGGATTATTCCCTTTGCTCACATAATCTCCGTAAACATTCGACTCTCCCATAGATCACACAGGGAGAATCTCAGCACAGTACACGAATCTGCTCATCAGCAAGGATGCAAATTTGTATTCCCGAAGCATATATGCTTTGAATATTGATGTGTGTGTGTGTGTGTGTGTGTGTGTGTGTGTGTGTGTGTGTGTGCGTGCATGCGTGAGTGCGTGCGTGCGCGCGTACGTGTGTATGTGTGTGTGTATGTGGGTGGGTTTTCTAAATTTGAAATTGTACCAAGTGGTCAACCTACTGGACATTCACTGTTCCCTGTTCAATTGGCGAAGTAGTTTTAACGTGTAAAACATTCAAACTGGTCATTAAATGAGTAGGCTAGACGTTATCTCCCCAACCCCGGTATTGGGGCCACATAACAACGTTTTCTAATTATAACAAATCCATACCGTTAATATAGGAAGTGGAATCAGGTCTGTTTGAGTTAGAGGTGGAGGTCGTACATCTAAGTATGTTGGAATATGTTGTGCTTCGAGGAAAACTCGTTAACTATCATTTATGAATACGGACATCTATAACAATCTACGACAGCAGAGTCGTGCTGATGGGGAACATTCATTATATTTATCATCAACATCACTATCATGGTCAAGTTCTATCTCGTATTTCATGGTTTCCTCTGCTCTATATCTTCATGTTCCACTGACATATACGTCTTCTAATCCATTGATACGGTCCACCCACATGTAAGGTCTTTTTGTCCATTACTTGATGTTGTCCACCCACATGTAAGGTCTTTCTGTCCATTACTTGATGTTGTCCACCCACAGGTAAGGTCTTTCTGCCCATTACTTGATGTCCACCTACATGTAAGGTCTTTATGTCCCTTACTTGATGTTGTCCACCCACATGTAAGATCTTTCTGTCCATTACTTGATGTTGTCCACCAACATGTAAGATCTTTATGTCCCTTACTTGATGTTGTCCACCCACATGAAAGATCTTTATGTCCCTTACTTGATTTTGTTCACCCACATGTAAGGTCTTTCTGTCCATTACTTGATGTTGTCCACCAACATGAAAGATCTTTATGTCCCTTACTTGATGTTGTCCACCCACATGAAAGATCTTTATGTCCCTTACTTGATGTTGTCCACCCACATGTAAGGCCTTTCTGTCCATTACTTGATGTTGTCCACCAACATGAAAGATCTTTATGTCCCTTACTTGATGTTGTCCACCCACATGA
Organism: Cepaea nemoralis; assembly: GCA_014155875.1. NCBI lineage: Eukaryota > Metazoa > Mollusca > Gastropoda > Stylommatophora > Helicidae > Cepaea > Cepaea nemoralis. The sequence continues at coordinate 462,531 of JACEFZ010009934.1, forward strand.
AAGATCTTTATGTCCCTTACTTGATGTTGTCCACCCACATGTAAGGCCTTTCTGTCCATTACTTGATGTTGTCCACCCACATGTAAGATCTTTCTGCCCATTACTTGATGTTGTCCACCCACATGAAAGATCTTTATGTCCATTACTTGATGTTTTCCACCCACACGTAAGGCCTTTCTGTCCATTACTTGATGTTGTCCACCCACATGTAAAATCTTTCTGTCCATTACTTGATGCTGTCCACCCACATGAAAGATCTTTCTGTCCATTACTTGATGCTTTCCACCCACACGTATCGCCTTTCTGTCCATTACTTGATGTTGTCCACCCACATGAAAGATCTTTCTGTCCATTACTTGATGTTGTCCACCCACATGTAAGGCCTTTCCATCCATTACTTGATGTTGACCACCCACATTTAAGATCTTCCCGTCAATTATTTGATGTTGACCACCGGCATATAAGATTGTATTCCAGTTCATTACTTGATGTTGTCCACACATATGTGATGTTTTTGGGCTGCGGAAGTTAACGATTAATTAATCGATTAATCGTTAATTTGTTTTAACGATTAATTTTTTTTTAAACGATTAATCGAAAACATTTCTCCCATCACTAATCCAAATGAACCGAATGTCGAAAAATTGTCGGACATTTTAAACATAGTGCTGCAAACACAACCGAGCTGAAAAATTGTACTTAGTCACCAGTGTGTAAGCTACAACAAGATGTACCAACAAGATGGAACAGTATGTTTATTATGCTACAGAGTCTTCTCCAGGTCAGAGAAGCATTAACTGTCTACATGTCAGATGAAAAGAAGCAATACAAAGGTCCAAAACTGTCAGGTTCAGATTGGGAGAAGATTTCGAAATATGTCAAAGTTTTGGACTTATTCTGTCAGATCACGGTCCTGCTTGACGGTCAAGATTTTGTAGCTGTGTATTGCCACTGCTATCATCGTTGACAAAGCATATGACTGTACACGATGATGATCCGGGCTACATAGCTAAATTTACGGCAGCATCTATTAATGACTTCAGTGAACGTGTAGCTAATATGACAAGTATTGAAATACTAAAAATTGCAACAGCACTTGATCCACGCTACAAATACCTGAAGTGTTTGTCAAAAGATGCAAAAGAACGAACTTGGTCACGTATTGAACAACAAATAGCAGTTAATGTTCATGATGAGCAGATGGAGACTGCTGCAACGAATGATACTGACATTGACAATGAAACTATATGTGAACCAAATGAAGAGAGTATTAAGCTAATTGAGTCTGAAATGGATAAGAAAGTTGCTGAATCGGTTGACCCTTTACAATGGTGGAAACTTAATGAACATCGATATCCAAAATTGGCATTCCTTGCCAAGACCATTCTGTGCATACCGGCTACCTCAGTTCCATGTGAACGATTGTTCAGCTCTGCTGGTTATATTGTTAATAAGACGCGCTCGTCACTTGAACCAAATACTGTCAACATACTCGTCTGTTTGCATAGTTGGTTATTAGATGACATATGAACAAGACAATCCAGTGTTATTTCGATTTTTGACAAATACGACTATAATGTGAGTTATATGACTATAATTGTTTTGCTTTAATCGAAATTAACGATTAATTAATCGTTAATTTTTCAAAAGTTAACTATTAAATTTAAATTAATCGGTCGCAGCTCTAGTGATTTTGTTTTCCTCTTGCACGCTTCTTCCCACTTTTCACTCCATCAGATTACTTTCTCCAAACTCCGAAAGAAAAGAGGGATTTAACAAATGTAGTGAACAGATAAGAGGAGCGGCTGACCGAGTGGCTAAGAACGCTGGGTTCCGCTTCGGGAGACCCAGGTTCTAATCCTCGGTAAGGCGTGGATTTTTTTCTGTCGGGAGCATAAAGAAAATCCTAACCTGCACAGCGACTGTACTAGCCAGTCGGCCTTAATTCCTCAGGCTCAAGACCCCCCTGCTATACACTGCAAGGTACTATTGGCAGCAGATGACAGTTTTTTTTTTTTTTAGGGGACAGTGAACTATTAAGTAATTGTCCATGATGTTGTCTTTTAACTAGAAATTAATGTAATCTTGCTAACAAATTGTTCATATCTGCGCTTAATATCAGCAAGAAAACGAAACATTGTCAAATATCTATAGAAAAATGGGCTACTAAATAAAGCCCTCTCTTCGTGCATCATATCTGCAAAGAAATGGAAGCTATCCATATGTGCCTGTACATTGATAAACTACAGTTAGCATTCAACACTTACACATTGTTATACGTTATCATCATCATTATGTGCCATGCCGATAAGCGTAGGCGATCATGTTTCGCACTCTAGGTCACCAACGTCGTGGATCAGATCAGTGTTCTCTTCCCCCACCCCCACCCCCCGATGTGTCTCCACCTTATCGTGGTGGGAGGGGGGGGGGGGGCTTGCGTGTCCCAGTGACCCCAATAGCATTGTCGACGGAAGCACAACTACATGTCAAACAAGCCTTGGGTTAACGACCAGACCAAGCGAGACACAATCTGCTGCTCTGCAGGTAGGCTGAGGATAGCAGTCAAAAGGTCAAATCAGGCGTGCGATGCCACTAATTCTTGGTCCGGACACATACTCCAAGGCTCTCTGTCGAGGGATATGGCTGAAGGCCTCTAAGCCATAAACCCTCGGATGTGAGAGCCGGGCCGATATCCACCTACCGAAAAATGGAGGTGAGATGCTGAGCACGATACATGCTCAGGTTAGATACTTGTCCGAAGGCTCTCAACTGAGGGATATGTGGGATCCACGGATGAGAAGGCCTGGCCGTCTCTCGTTCACTGATGCACGGAGGTAAGGTGCTGAGCCGGCAGAACATGTAGCCTACCTCGTGAGCGAGAACTAAAGGTAGAAGAATTGCCGCAGTCGCATAAAATGGTTACGAAAAATGTCTGTATCTAATACTCATAGAGAGTGTAGGCAAAGTTGGAAAAACGTCTCAATACCACGAAATGGAACGCATGGCTAGCAAATCCATTGCGTGGCCCGAAGTCCAAAGCGAAGCTTACCTTGTGGATGTCGTATGCAGATAGACCGTTCCTGTTTTTTGTTTGAGCGACCAGTGGCAAGCGAAATGCCCAACACATGGAAGTGAGAAATTAAAGCAGCCATGAGCATGACGTGGCAATTCCTTGGGTGAGCCCAGACCTAGAGCAACATGTGCCGGCTCTGCAATTATGGAAGCCTCCTTGTATAGCGGGGGAATGCCCATGGTCTGCCCCTGCCTTCCCTTGAGGGTTTACCGTGATTTCTCTGACCGTTCTACCTTGACCAGCTGAGATGTAGGCGACACCACAACAGTAAGAGTCTAACGTGCCTCGAAACCCGAGGAAGGCTAACCTCATTAGAAATGCCCGCCGAAGTCGGAAGTGCCGGCCTACGGGTGGCAAAATAATAATTGGCACTGCGCAATTACGTCCGAGTGAAATGTCTTTCGTGCTAGAAATAGCTCTGACTACCTAGTTTTTCGAATAGCTCATGTCGGAACAGCTCTGACTAGGTAAGTTTCCGAATGTCCGTCACACTCGGAACTATAGAGTCGTGCCCTGACTATATTGTCTCCGGGCATAGCGACAAGCACATGTCCGAATCGAAAACTCGCTGAGTGGATATGTCTGCAGACCGGCCTGGTTTGTGCGGGACGGCTCGGGGTGAACGAAATGTTCAATATATTGAAGTGAGGAATTAAAGCAGCCATGAGCAGGACGTGACGGATTCCCTCGGTGAGCCCAGCACCAGGGCTCTATGTGTCGCTACTATGGATGCCACCCTGGATGGCGGAAAATGACATGGACTCTCCCTGCCGTCCCTTGAGGGATGACCGTGATGTCTTCGACTGTTCCAACTTTACCAGCTGGGATGTTGACGCTACCACAAAAGTGAGAGTCTCCCAGGAATGCTAACCTGGTCAAAAACGGACGCAGAAGTCGGATGAGTTAGCCCAAGGGTTTCGGCCCAAGGGTGCCTAACAACACTCCGCAATCACATCTGAAAAAAAAACACCCCGGATGAAAGCAAAGAAAAAGAAGAGAAGAAGATCAGTGTTCTTGTCTCGACGATACCACATGGCCAAGACATCCAGGTATTTACTTCTCTGCCTTCCCAGAGCTCTTTCCCCCTCAATATTGCCAGTTGTCACCAAGTTCTTTCTTTTCATAACGTGTCCACAAATTGTGACACTCTACGTCTAACTGCACTAATCAACGGACGATTGCCATGTGTTTCTTGTAGGACTTGGTCATTGGTTTTTCTGTCTGCCCATGGTATTCTTTGCATTTTCCTCAGAAATCATATTTAGTTAGCCAGCAGACATTTTACAGCTTGTCTGCTCATTGTCCACGCTTGACTTCCATTCAAAAGTGCAGGTTCTATGTAGCTCCGCAGCACTTTTTTTTTCTCGTTGCAAATGACATCGTTTTATTGGTCAGTGTGTTTTCCATCTTGCAATACGCTACCTTCGCAATGGCGATTCTTGTTCGACTTTCTTCAAATCAGCTGCCATCAGATATTATAATTGTTCCGAGATAATTGTACCGTAATAACATATCATTAAAGTAATATGCCATTGTCTTTAGATTCCACGAAAAGTTGTATAAACGAATACAGAGGTAAACATTCACAGGGAAAATACGGTAGTGAAGTTGTTAGCACGCCTGCATCTCGATGCGGTTGGGATGTGGTAGAATCTACATTGAGGTGGAGATATTTGTTTTTCTATTACATGGGCTGCCATGTGTCCAGAATCTAAACTGGGACCGAGGAGTGTTCTGATTACTAAAGGCTGACAACGTCATATTATTCACATCACTAACTTAGTGCCGATTGTAATATCTATATTTCCAACACCTTATGATGAACAGAGCACAGAATAAGAACCACTGGTAAAATGCATCATTACAGAACTCCTATATACGGACAATCAAGCTCTAATTGCAAAATCAGAAAAATATCTAACGTCTGCATGTATAGTCTAAACACAGTGTGTAAGGAACATAACCAAAACTGGCAATGACAGAAAAAGAAAAAAGGAAAATAACAATGGAAATGGTTAGAATACTCAACGCATCAAGATGAGAGGAAATAAGAAAACAAAGAAATCAGGATTACGGCGCTGGATTTCATTAGACAACAGCAGGTGAAATGGTCGGCAACATAATTAGACTACCCAAAACATGCAATGATGTACAGACCAGATGGAACCAGAAAAAGAGGCCGGCCATTTAAAGATTAACAGAGGGAATATGAGAGCACTTAGGTATCTGGATATATGAAGTCCACAATAGGGCTGTGTACGTTTCACCTCGGCGACGGAAGGTACAAGAGGAACAACATGTGCGTGTGTGTGTGTATGTGTGAGAGGAGAGAGAGAGAGAGAGAGAGAGAGAGAGAGAGAGAGAGAGAGAGAGAGAGAGAGAGAGAGAGAGAGAGAGAGAGAGAAGACAACATCAACATAAGGTTAGGATATAATATAGCAGAATATACGATGAAGGCACAGTGTAGAAACTGCTCATGATCCATTACTATCAACCTTCGCTACAATGCCACTCACCTTGTTATCTGGATGTTCTTAATTCAGAGGAACAATTAGCAGCCCAATCGTCCTTATATACACTGTGAGAAGATATGGCCAGACACGATTTCTTGGAGACTAGATGATCTTACAATATTAAAGACACTAGTGTCATCGTAATAATGTGCACGTTTTGAAAGATTTGTTTGCCTGATAGATATTGACCTGTGTGAACTATGGCATGTGTGCACTTGCTAAACTGATTTACCGACAATGCTCTGACGACATATGACAAAACTCCGTTGATTTGATTTTGTGAATACAAGGACTCTACCGTTACAGACTCTACCGTTACATTACAAGACATGTTGCGTGTAACCTGCAGGGCGTTGTAATCAACTCCAAAGGTGACGTTTTATGCAATTTTACGTTCAATAGTTTGCTATTGCATTCTGAACAAGAAGTCAACATTGAAATCCAATACGGGTTGGTCTGGTTCGGAAGGTCAGTTCCGCGTCTGGCGTTCTTTGTCTCGGATGGCTGTGTGAGGTACACCCAATCAGGAAATTCCCAGCAGACGCATGTTAGCGAGGCAGGCGTTTCGAGAATGTGACCGCAGCGCAAAGCCGGAGTCGTGGTTTGAGTGGGTGAAAGAGCAATTTTTGTTCGACCGTTGTTTAAGATCCGCCTAATCACTGGTATCATGAAGGCTAATAGACTGCAATGGCTGTGGCATATAGAAAGAATGGAAGATAATAGGGAAACAAAGCTCGCTTACACTCAGGAAATAAATGACCGTAGACCCCGAGGTAGACCAAGAAGACGGTGGAGAGATAATATACATACAGACCTACATGCACTTGGAATCAGCGACTGGCAAGAGAAGGTCAACCAGAGAGACGAATGGAGACGGCTTGTGTCTGCAGCAAGTGAACCTCAAAGGCTCGGAATGCTGAAGAAGAAGAAGTTCGACAAAGTCTCGATAAACGCCCACTCTTTCTCGATGAGTTTCTCGATGAGTAGTGGGCCTGCCAACAGTAAGCTTGCATAACTTTTCGGTCAGTCCTGTATGGCGTAGTTTGAAAGCTCATCGGTAGGTGTCCAATGATCTTGCATGTATCACCGGGTACCGAGGAGTCGCAGAGCGATTGATACTCTTGACCTGCGTGTGCGTGAATAGTCCGTCTGTGAGATAGATATCTGGTTTATTCTGCCTATAGTCATATGCTTGTCTCAAATATAACGCCAAGCATGTCTAAGTTCACACGGTCTCACGAAACCGCGAATGGCTTAATAAATTCGTTGGTCCAGACACTTGGTCTACGCCCGTCAGCTGGGGGGGTATGGCTGAACGCCCCTAAGTCAATATCCACCGGATGTGAGGGCCTGACCGTTACTGACCTTCTGCTGTATGGAGGTGAGTGGTTGAGTCGGCAGCATCTGCAGCCAGTCTCGTGAGTGTTACCAAAGATAGAAGAAGCGTCCAAGAGGCACGCAATGGAATATTGCCAAATCCCATGTCCTGGAAAATTTGAACCAAAAGCTCGATTAGTGGATGTCGTCTGCAGACTTACCGTTCCTATTTGCGTGGGGAGCGGCGAGTATGAACTAAAAGCCCAATATACGAAGTAAGGAAGTGAAGCAGCCGTGTGTAGTACGTGACGATTTCTTGGGTGAGCCCACTTCCAGAGCGCCATGTGTCGGCTCTGCAATTATTGAATCCTGAACCTCTCTTCCCTTGAGGGTTTACCGTGATGTCTTCGGCCGTTCTAACTTGAGCAGCTGGGATGTAGACGACACCATAACAGTGAGAGTTGAAAGTTCTTCGAAACACCCGTGAAGGTTAACCCGGTCAACAAGCACCCGCAGAAGTTGGATGTATAGGCCTAAGGGCACAAATAAACTTGGCACAACGCAGATACATCTGGACAAAACAAAACCACTCAGAATGAACGCAGAAGAAGAAGAAGAAGAAGAAGAAGAAGAAGAAGAAGAAGAAGAAGAAGAAGAAGAAGAAGAAGAAGAAGAGGAAGAAGAAGAAGAAGAAGAAGAAATCCAATATTATTACGACAATGAGCGCCTGCCCCGCCATCAGCGAACAGGAAGTTTATTGGCGAGCGATCTTCACCATTATATAGTCTGGAGTAAAACGTTAATTAACTCAAGGGGTGTGCAGGATATGGTGGTGGTTCCATGTTTGTACAGAACACTTGACACTGGGTGGTGGACGTTGTCAATATCACACCGGCCGTGTGTACGTTATAGAACATGTTCTGGTGGCTGTGTTAGGTTCCCCACATAGAACATGTTCTGGTGGCTGTGTTAGGTTCCCCACATAGAACATGTTCTGGTGGCTGTGTTAGGTCCTCACATAGAACATGTTCTGGTGACTGCGTTAGGTTCCCCACATAGAACATGTTCTGGTGGCTGTGTTAGGTCCTCACATAGAACATGTTCTGGTGGCTGTGTTAGGTTCCCCACATAGATTATGTTCTGGTGGCTGTGTTATGTTCCCCACATGGACCAAGTTCTGGTGGCTGTGTTAGGTTCCCCACATAGATTATGTTCTGGTGGCTGTGTTAGGTTCCCCACATAGAACATGTTCTGGTGACTGTGTTGGGTTCCCCACATAGAACATTTCTGTGGTCTGTGTTAGGTTCCCCACATAGAACATGTTCTGGTGACTGTGTTAGGTTTTCCTCATAGAACATGGTCTTGTGGCTGTGTTAGAATCACCTCATAAAACATGTTCTGGTGGCTGTGGTAGATTTTTCACATAGAATATTTTCTGGTGTCTGTGTTAGGTTTCCCACATAAAACATATTTTGTGGTCTGCGTTAGGTTCCCCACATAGAACATGTTCTGGTGTCTGTGTTAGCTTCCCCACATAGATAATGTTCTGGTATCTGTGGTATGTTCCCCACATAGAACATTTCCTGGTGGCCGTGTTAGGTTCCCCACATAGAACATGTTCTGGTAGCTGTGTTAGGTTCCCCACATGGAACATGTTCTGGTGGCTTTGTTAGGTTCCCCACATGGAATATGTTCTGGCGGCTACGTTAGGTTACCCAAATAGAACATGTTCTGAGGGCTTTGTTAGGTTCCCCACATAGAATATGGTCTGGTGACTGTGTTAGGTTCCCCTCATAGAAAATGGTCTCTTGGCTGTGCTAGATTCCCCACATAGAACATTTTCTTGTGTCTGTGATAGGTTTCCCACCTAGAACATGTTCTGGTTTCTGTGGTAGGTTCCCCACATAGAATATGTTCTGGTGTCTGTGTTAGGCTCCCCACATAGACCATGTTCTGATGTCTGTGTTATGTTCCCCAAATAGAACATTTCCCGGTGGCTGTGTTAGGTTCCCCACATAGAACGTGTTCTGGTGGCTGTGTTAGGTTCCCCACATAGAACATGTTCTGGTGGCTGCGTTAGGTTCCTCACATAGAATATGTTATGGGGGTTTGTGTTAGGATCCCCATATAGAACAACACTCCACACTGATATCGTCGAGTTAATTACCTCTTAATCCATGTACGAGAGGTAATTTAATAAGTAAGTCACAAATGGCGGTAGAAAACTAACTATGATAACAACGTGATACCCGTTTATTTTTATACTTACATTGTCTCTTTATTTCTAAAAATAATTTCCACCAACATTGATGCACTTATCCCATCGTTTTATCAGTACTCCCAAAGCGGCGGCATAGAACTGCGTGCTTTGTTTTTATTTACCTGCCATCCCACAGAGCTGTGTGACTTATTTATTGACTAACCCGCCTAACTTTTTCTACCCAACTATGCACCACTTTACAGGAAATCGCCAGGGGCTAAGCCCACTGAAAAGCAACCTTGACGGGAGACATTTCGTGAGTGACGCCGAAGTTGAATGTGAAGTGAAAACGTGGTTTAGAAAACAGAGCACACAGTTCTATGCAACCGGTTTATGAGGACTTATAAAATAATGGGATAAGTGCATCAATGGTGGTGGAAATTATGTTGAGAAATAAAGGGATAATGTATGTATAAAAATAAACTTGTTATCAAGTTAAAGTTAGTTATTTTTCTACAGCCATTTGTGACTTACTTATCAACTTACCCTCGTATTTAACGTTGCCTTCGTTTTCACCTTCTTCTCATAATCTCTAGTTCCACATCACAATAATCATCATTGTCATCAGTCAGTGCCATGTCTGCATTGAAGGTCGCCTAGGTAAAGTCTACAACACACCTTGTCACGATCTTTCTGATGCATTCGCTTCATGTGAATCACACTCTTCCATCACAAATGTTATCATAGAGACCCCGGTTCGACCCAGCCTAAATGCGTACCAGGACATAAAACCACCTAACGTGATCATAACTGTATCTATTGAGAGTGAACTGGTCTAAAACTATCGCACCATATATCCTAAACTCACTAGGCGTGTGGAAAATGTGCATGCCATGTCAATTTTAATCTGACTTTCCTATCTTTTTATTTGCACAAAGTTGCTTTTTCTATGTAAATCGCGGTGGCTTCTTACCACCTTCTACCATTTCGTGTGTTAAACACCACACGAAACGTGTATATTTCATGACCGGTTTCCTAAAATGGCTTTGCTGTCGACGATGAGGGTCGTTTCCAGTGTGTAGGTTCTACTGGCATGAAAGTCTTCTTTGTTAATGATTGTGTCTATCCAATTGCGCATGTATTCTACCACTCTGTTGTTCAGCTGCCTCTCTCCGATGAAGGCAGACTGGCTCCTACATTGACATGAATACTCGTAGATGCGTTTGGATTTGTTGTACAGAGAAACAGGTTCTTTCACTCCTGGGGTGGGGATAGGAACGGGTTTGTGTCTAATACCTGGAGCCGCAGCACATAACGTTGGGCCCACCACTATAGTGAGATGGACATGTAGACGTTGCATTACATCATTCCCTCGAAAGGTTAGTTTGATAAATACCCTGAGTTTGGCGACTGATGTTTCGTTGAGGTTTGGTTTTGGCAGCTGACAGTGCGATTTATATATCTAGTCGGGTAACCATTAAGTTGTAAGGCATTCATGAGAGTTTAAAATTCCCCTGTCAGTGTGTCTTGGTTATATATCTTCCAGACTGGGTCAAACATAGTATGTACAAGGCCGTGTCTGTACTGAACCAGTGCGACGCTGTGAATATTTAAGAAATGACCCGTCCAAGCTTTTTACCGTCCACTGATCTTTGAAATGAGCTGTCTGCTCTACGTCTAACCATAAATCTTGGAACGGCAAAGCGTCATTAAAATTTGTGTTCCACGGACACAGACATTTTGCATTTGTCTGGTAAAGAAACCACTGAATAGTTGATGATGAGAAAAGTGTGTGAAATGTTGATGTGTCAGGTATAGACATCTTTGTGTGAGAGTATGTGCAAATCTGATATGACAAGAATGTGAAATATCAACGAGACAAGCATATAAAGTGTTGATGAGACAAGAATCTGACATGACATGTTGATGTGATAGGTATATGAAATATTTATGAAACAAGAACGCCAAATGTCGATGAGACAAGAATGTGACATATTAATGGTAAAGTATGTGAAATGTTAATGAGAAAGGAATGCGAAACGTCTATGAGACAAGCATGTGAAATATTGATGATATAAGACTGCGAAATGTTAACGAGACAAGTATTTGAAACGTTGATATGATAAGGATGAGATATGATGAGACAATTATGGTGACATGCTACTGAGATATTAACACAAATGTGCGTTAACTCTAGTGATAATCAGATTAACACACATATTAACGAAAGATTTACTTCTACTTACATACAAGTATTAGATCAAAGGGAACCGCGAGAGTGTAGTGGGCAGACGCAAGTCTGTCGACCGTGTGGTAAGAGTTCGATCTCCATCGGGGGGATCAGAATTGGTAACTGTTGACTTTAGCTCCCAGTGAAGTGAGTGCTAGGTTATGTCTTGGGAGCTAATGGCGGCCGGCTTAATACCGACCCCTTCATCTATTGACCATATCATCTACTGACGCCTTCATCTACTGACGCCTTCATCTACTGACGCCTTCATCTACTGACACCTTCATCTACTGACGCCTTCATTAACTGACCCCTTCATCTACTGACCACATCATCTACTGACCCCTTCATCTACTGACCCCTTCATTAACTGACCCCTTCATCTACTGACGCCTTCATCTACTGACACCTTCATCTACTGACACCTTCATCTACTGACACCTTCATCTACTGACACCTTCATCTACTGACGCCTTCATCTACTGACACCTTCATCTACTGACACCTTCATCTACTGACGCCTTCATCTACTGACACCTTCATCTACTGACACCTTCATCTACTGACGCCTTCATCTACTGACACCTTCATCTACTGACACCTTCATTAACTGACCCCTTCATCTACTGACCCCTTCATCTACTGACCACATCATCTACTGACCTCTTCATTTACTGACCACATCATCTACTGACCACATCACCTACTGACCACCGTTTAGTTTATACAAACATAGTGCTAGCACCATATACCCAACACGCGTCAAGATGTTTTATCAAAGTTATCAGTGTGGTCACAACAACAACTTTCGCTGATTGCACTTGTATTCGATTCTTCGCGTTTTGATATCATTTTGCTTTTTGTCTTGTAAACTAAGGACAAAGGTCACTTTGCTATTGCTGTGTTTGTGTCGTTTCATTTACAGATATTTACTAGTAACGCTGTGTGATCTATAGCACCTGTGTCCTAGATTGTGTAATCAAGAAACCTTTGGTATCGGAAGCTGTGTTACATATTGTGAACATACTCTCTGAACTTGTTTGTAGTAGTTAAGATAGGTTATATGTTTTGAATGGTGTCAGGTTTTAGTCAGATATGACTGAGCTACCGTGTAACAGTAGACGGTACTACCTGCTTTCTGTTAGCGCCGAATACTGGGCGACGCTTACCAAACCCGATACCGCACATTGTGGCAACGACTTCGGGCGGAAGAGCGCAATTGGGAGGGTACAAGCCTTATCCTGGTGCGAGGAAATGCAACTTAAAGACAAAATGTCATGGCTGGGCAGACCAGACCCTAAGTCTTGGTTGGCGGCTGGTCTAGGATCGAAGCTCCGACAGGCGGACAGTTAGAGCACTGCTTTGCTGATCCGGCAGATTCTGCAGCTTGTCTTGTTCCAGATGTAGGGGTGTTACCTTTCCTCTGGAGTGAACTTGGCAGGCCGAGAGAGGGATCGTGCTGCATGGGCAACACATGATCTCTATATTTTAGCCCAGGCTTTGTGCTATGGAGAGGCAATAATTCCATCCCTGGAAAAGTTAATATGCCTTTTCAAAGCACAAACTATCGTAATGTAATGTTTTGAATATTTGTGTGTGTGAATTGAAGTTTTGTATGTTTGAGTGTGTGAACTAAAGTTTTGTTTGTTTGATTATATCAACTAAAGTGTTGTATGTTTGAATGTGTGAAATGTAGTTGCGTATATTTATGTATATTAACAAAAAAGTTGTCTATGTTTGATGACTTGAACTAAAGTTTTGTATTTGTTTTAGTGTATGAACTAAAGTTTCGTAATTTTGATTATATTAAATAAAGTTATGTATATTTGAATGTATGAACTAATGTTTTGTATCTTTAAGTGTATGAACTAAAGTTGTGTATGTTTGAGTCAATGAACTATAGTTTTGTATGTGTCAGTGTATGAACTAAAGTTGTGAATATTTGAGTGTATATAACTTCAGTTTAGTGTGCTTTAATGTGTGAACTATAGTTTCGTATGTTTGAGTGTTTGAACACTAGTTTTGTATGTCTGAGTCTATGAACTACAGTTTGGTAGGTTTTAGTGTATGCACTAAAGTTTTGTATATTCAAGTGTATGAACTAAGTTTTATATGTTTAAATCTATGAACTAAAGTTGTGTATGTTTTAGTGCATGAACTTAAGTGTTTCATGTTTGACTGTATTTGTCTGTTGATAGTAGTTATATTTTTATTGAAATAATTGTACAATGGTTAACCCGCAACCACTCAAGCACGACACTAACTGAAAATATAGCTCTCGCAGATGAGAGTAGGTTGTAATGAAATAATATAAGTTATTCATTATGTTTTTGGGGAATGTAATTATTATTAAATGAAGATCGTAAACTGATTAGAGACATTAGACGTAGACAGTCACAATTTTTTTGGGCATGTTGTGAGAAGAAATGATTTGGAGAACTTGGTGACAACTGGTAAGATCCAGGGGAACAGACCAAGGGGAAGACCTAGAAGCAAGTACCTGGATGGCTTGGCCTTATGGCATGGTCGAGATAGAAACACAGAGCTGATCCACGACTCTGATGATCGAGTGAGATGACAGAACATGACCGCCCACGCTTACCGGCATGGCACATGATGGATGGATGGAATTATTATTTCCTCGTGTGTATGACATTATTCCATTTCAACCTTTATTACTGACATGATTAAGTCAGGGGCATTACTTGGCTAACATGGGAGTAATATTTTTAGCCAATAAAATTGCACTCAGTCATAACCTTTGTGACCCAAGGAGCGATTAGCGGAACTACCTTTTCGACTATCATTTCATCTGCAGTGTACGGGGAGGAAGACACGTAGTTTTCCAATCTATTCAGCATAACCACGTCTCGTGTTTTCTATTGTGAATATAACGCTGACTAGAGATGAAACGATCATCACGACACCAGGTAGTTTGCCTTGATATTCCAGCAGTCTGCTCAAAGCTGCAGAATCATAACTACCCCTTGAGTCATTTACTTGTTCTGCCTCCCCCGAGGACACTCAGAATGGCGGCCTGGTGCATGGCTGGTCCAGCTAGTCAGCCAAACCTGCAAGACTATCTGCTCCGGTTCCGATTCCGATTTCTAAGGAAAAAAACTCGATCAAGCAGCCTCTGTGGCGTTGGTTATTTTTGCGGTGGTTCATGGTGCAGGATACGTTTGTCTCGTTTTCTACGCCAGTGTTAGCTGGCGTTTCCATTTTGAAGTGTTTGTGCATGTGATGTCAGTTGGGGGATTCGCCAGCGGGTTTTCCTTTGTACCCGTCTACTCCTGCAGTTACTTTTGTCAGTGTTGGCTTCTGGCTCGTCTTTTTTTTATAGTATGCAGTCCATATAAAGACTCGTCCTTTGGTTTATTTGCTTTTGTGCTTTTTATCTTGTGTGTGGTCCATCCATGGAAAGAAAGGCAACCCGCATTGTCATCTTGTATGATATTTATGTAAACATTGAGTAACGTCGCTATCTTGGTGAGTTTCTCATCTTCGGGTATGCCGCTGAGTGTGTCGCAATATTTATTGAGAAGTTCTAACTCGCCATCCGTTAGGTGTTCTAGGCCTTCGTGAATTATCCGTGTCAGGGCTTGCATCCCGTTGGATTTACTGTTCGTTGTGCGTGAGTTGCTGGCCTCGCTTTGTGGTTCCTCATTAGTCTTTTGTTTTTTATTCGTGGCTTCAGCTGGCTTGCTTTGGATTAGTTCTCTTTCGGCTTTTAGCGGTTCCCTTTCGGTCTTGATTGTTTGTAGAATTTCATCATTTTCCTTTTAAATCTGCGCCATGCGATTCACCTCTTGTTTAATGCTGTGCTAGATTTCCTTCATGCTATTCCATATTTTTTGTGTGGATGATCATCTTTCATATTATCATTTTGTATGCTCCTTGATATAATCATGCATAATACGAACACATGCACATTACTGTAGAGTGAGTGAGAGATTTGCTGAGTGTGAGTGAGAGAAAGAGAGAGAGAGAGAGAGAGAGAGAGAGAGAGAGAGAGAGAGAGAGAGAGAGAGAGAGAGAGAGAGAGAGAGAGAGAGAGAGGGTTAAATTGCATCACTAATATTTACGGTACACAATGTATATGTACAATATTTCACAATTTTTGACAATTTTTGCGAGAATGCTCACGACAGTCGTCAGTGTGTGTGTGTGTGTGTGTGTGTGTGTGTGTGTGTGTGTGTGTGTGTGTGAAGTGTGGGAGTTTGTGTTCATACTAGTTTCAGTGATCGTGTGAGGCACCAAGTAAGTGTCTAGATGTGAGGATGTTTGGATGTGCATATGGGGGAGGGTCTATGTGTGTGGGTGGGGGATGTATGTGTGGAGGGGTTTTTAGTGGGAGATGTGTGTGGATAGATGGAGGATGTGTGGTGGATGGGGGATGAGTGTGTGGCTGCGGGATATTTGGGTGAATGGTTGGAAGTGTCAGGGTGTTGGTGGGTGGGCGTTCTGTTGGTGGGGAATGTGTATGTGGGTGGGTGGATGAGGGATGTGTGGAGGAATGAGTGTGTGGAGAATGTGTGTGGGTTGAGGGATGGGTTTGGCGGGATGGGTGTGGGTATGTGAGTGTGGGCGGGGGATATGTCTTTGTGGATGGAGGTTGTGGGGGTGGGTGGAGGATGTATGTGGGGTGGTGAGGGTGTTTGTAGGTTGTTGATGTGTGGGTCGGTGGGTGGTGAGATGTGTATGTGGGTGAGTGATGTGTGGGTGGGGATGTGTGTGGGGGACGTGTGTGTGGGTGGGGGGTGTATATGGGTGGGGTGTTGTGTAGAGGGTAGATGTGTGTGGGTGAGGGGTGTGTGGGTGGGTGGTGGAGGTGTGTTTGAGTGTGGGATGTGCGGGTGGGTAAATGATGTATGTGAGGTTGGGGATGTGAATGGTTGAAGTGTGTATGTGTGTGTGGGTAGATGGGAGATGTATGCGTTGATGGGTGGGGATGTGTGGGTGTGAGTGATTGAGGGATGAGTACGTGAGTAGATAGATGTGTGTAGGGAATGAGTGTAGGGAGTATATGTGGGTGGATGGGTGTGTGGGTGAACCTGTGTAGGTTGGAGGATGGGTGGGGGATGTGTATGGGGGTTCGGGATGTGTGGGTGGGTTGTGGGAGATTGTCTGGGTGTGGATTTTTCAAACGGGGGAAATGTGGGTGGGTGAGCGTTTTGTGTGTGGGTAGGTACGGAATGTGTGGGTTGGCGGGGATATGTTTAGGTGGGGGATGTGTGTTTGGGGGAAGTTTGTTTGGCTGGGTGATGGGGGTATGTGGGTGGGTGTTGGAGTATATGTGTGTGTGTGTGTGTATTGGTGGGTGGAGGATGTGTTTGTGTGGGTGGGGAGATGTGTGTAGGTGGTGGGTGTGTGGGTGGGTGATGGGAGGGTGGTTGGGTGAGGGTGGGTGGGTGGATGCATGCATGTGTGCCTGAGGGTGTGTGGGTGGGTGGGGGATGTGTGTGTGGGTTGGGGATGTGATTGAAGAATGGATGGATGGGTGGTAGCATGTATGTGTGCCTGCGGATGTGTGTAGTCGCGTGGGGGATGTGTGTGGGGGAGGTGTGGGTGGATGGGGATGAGTGTGTGTGTGTGTGGGTGGGTAGATATGTGGTAGGGATGTGTCTCATAACATGCTAATATGCATTGTGTTTGTTTACAACATCCTTTTGACAATTTTTTTTCCTTCTCAATGTGAATGTATTATGCACTATTGGTGAACGAAAGATGAGTGATTGGAACGGCCGAATGTAAGATGGGCCTGCGTGCCCAATGTGTTACCCTTTGAAAATAAATTCCTTTCGTTCGTTCGTTCGTTCACATCAGCCAGCAGTTTCTCGTTGTCGCTGTTTGGTGTCGGTGCCGTCAGTGCCTTGACTTGTTTCTTCAGCTCGTCAATCTCTGCTCTTGTAGCAAGGACTTTTCTGTTTGTGATGTCTCGCACCTCCGCATTGTTTCCTTGTATGGTGTCTTTGTGGTTATGGTGATTTTTAAGGCGTCTCTGTGTCTTCGGAGGTACAGGCAGCCCAGGTATCTAGCTACATGCTTGCCAAGGCAGTTGGCACACTTTCTCTTGTCACCGGGCTTTCGGAAGCCTCTGTCTTGTTTAGCCAGCGGACATTCCTTGAATGCATGGGGTTTGGCGCAGTATCGGCAGATCTCTGTCTTGCTGCGGCATGTTGTTCTGCTCTGGCCGGCCCCATGGCATCTTGAGCATTGTGTGATTCTCCGGATGAGTCGTTCTGGCTGTTGAACTTTCTTGTTGATAGATACTGTGATCGGCATCTCGCTGCCCTCTGTTGTCACCACCGCTAAAGTTGTGGGGATCTTGGAGTACGTCAGAATACTCTCCGCCCTTAGGATTCGGATGTGGAGATTTTCCTGTTGTAGCTGCTTTAGGATCTGGTTATCTGTCAAATCCACTTGGAAACGTTTGACAACCCATCTGATCATCTGTGATTCGGTGCTTCTGACTCTGGTGTCCTTCTCTTCTCTTTGCTTCTCAATAGTCTTGGCTCTTGTCTGTGGTGGGTTGTCGTCGGTCTTCCTCGTGGTAGCATCATTTGAGGTCTGCTAGTTCATGTGTTTCCTTGTACAAGAAGTACACGGAGCAAGGGTCTCTTTTAATGGCGTTAATGGACATGTGGTGCTAGACCCATGTTCTATAGATCATTCTACACTCCATGTGTCAATTGATCAATATCATACCGTCCGCCTTGACTTCCCGAGACTTTTCATGGTATCCATTTCATTGCATCTCATCTCATCTCATCAGGTTCGTGAACCGAAAGGGCAATACAGTCAATTCAGTAACAGCCGGTACCCATTGTTCTGAACGTGCAGGTTACTGTACAGGACAGATGTAAAAGCATTCCCCGCGAATTTCACAGCTCACAGTGTCGCTGACGCACTCACTCAGTAGCAGGGCGACGGAACCATGTATTACTAGTCCAACAAGAGAAAAATGCGATTGCAAACCGTAGCTGCAAGCTTAAACACGCCACAAGCCTTAACGGTTCAACGCCTAACCGCCATATTGGCGACCGGAAGTAAAAAAAAAAAAAATAAAATAATAAAAATAACATTTAAAAAATTTTAAAAAACAAATAAAAATAAAAAACATCTACTCAAAGTATTTCATCATCCTTGCCGATGCTACGGAATTCGTGCACTGAGCTGAGATTCTTCGGACTCATGCTTGAGTTAGGAGTAGAACGGAGCACTTATGGGTTACACTCGTGTGCCGTGATGTTGATCCGTCGAATAAACTAACTAACTAACATACACACTTCGTTGATACTATTTTTGTGGTCTTGTAATTTTGATTCTGATTTTGCTATTAATGCTTAATCGCCCGCAAATAAGAGATCTGTAATGGTGTGATTTGTCGTTGATTCTTCTTCAGTGTTCTGTTCCCATTCTATGCAAATCCTTAGCCATTATTTCGCGACGACTCTTTGGAGACAGATAAAGCAACCAGCAGGTACCTGACTGGCATGTTATCTCGCGGGACATTGATATGCAGCTTGTTGACGACAACATACATACAACATATAGGGAAAGATAACCACCCTACACTCAGTCTCTGTCAGTCTGGTCTGCTTTATGCTAAATCATGGAGATGGAACATTGTTGCCGTGCTGGGAAGAGCGACTCTAATTCAACCTGACTCCCATAGATGCAGACTTGTTTTCGTGAATTTGCCGTTGTATTGTATCACAGTGTTAAAACTCACAGTCTACAGATGATGCACAGGTATCAAACCAAACAGCGATGGCATATTTGATTTTTAAAGATTGTAAATCTTGACAATGATGTACAGACCAGATGGAAGCAGAGGAAGAGGCCGACAACGTAAACTGTGAACGGAGTTAATAACAGATTCCATGGGAATATCGATACATGAAGCCCATAAACTGACACTCTCCAAGTGTTTATGCTTCACCTCCTCGACACCGCAAGATGCAAGAGGAACAAGATGCAATGAGATGAGTAGAACTGGACTTCAAATATTCCTCTCGTCCTGTCGCTAATGTTACACCCAAGTTCTTTTCTCCTTTCTTATACGACGTCAATTCATTAAAAAACATCATTTCATAGACAGACAGAAAGAGTCAGCTGGTGAAATTAGAGCGCATACAGAATGAAGCTATGCGGGTCATTCTGGGATGCACCAGAGACACTCCAGTAGTGTGTATGCGTTACATCCTTGGTCTGCCTACTGTTGCTGGTAGGCACAAGGTGATGCAGGCGAAGGCATACCTCAGAGTAGCTGCAGACACAGATCACCCTTTGCATGAGGCGCTGGACGTAGTTAAGGGTCAGAGACTGATAAGAGGGAAATCATGGATGGCTCAGGCGGAGGATACGATCAGACAGGTGTGCCCCTTGGAGAACATTAGGCGAGGAGAGGAGTGGGTCAGAGTGCCAGCCGTGCAGTCAGACTTGTGCAGAGTTATAATCACATTGAGCCGGGAGTTCAGGGAGTGGCCAGCAGGGGCCATGGAAGTGGAAATTCAGCAATTAATTCAGGAAAATTCTCGCCCGGGTGATGTGATTATCTACACGGATGGGTCGGTGTTGAGAGGTAGGAGAAGTGCTTGGGGGTTCTTGGCAAAAACTAATGGTCGGCGTTTGGTGCAGGAGAGCCGGTGTGCTGGGGAATGAACAGGCGGACAGATTGGCTGGATCGGCAGTACTTGGTGGAGTATTGATGCATGACAAGGCAGATGTGGTTGCGGCCTTGTGGGAGCACGTGTACACCTCGGAGGAGCAAATGGATCACCATAGTCTGGTAAGAATGAGACAGCGAGGGGTGACGAGGGGATCTGGCCGACGCTCGACGCTCAGAGGAAAGGCGAGACGGACATATAATCAGATTGCTACTGGAACTATTAGTGTTGGAACTCTTCGCTGGTTGCTGAGGATGGGGACGGAGCGCTTATGGGAATGTCCCGAATGCTGTGATGTCGGTTCCTAGATCAATCAATCAATCAATCAATCAATCAAGAAATAAAGGTGATTACATTAGGACACAGAATTAATAAATCAAACAATGATGTACACTCTAGATGAGGACGACATAATTAGTTGGTTATTAATATATATATATATGTACAATTCTGTGTACTAATTTTTAATGATGTTTGTTATTTTGTTGGACTCAGTCAATCTTAACGTTTTGAAATAACACAGACAAAAATGAAATCATTCAATACATTTAATTGTAACAGATTATGATGTACATCAAGAGACCCATATTATGGCGTGGCTGTTGGTTGTCGACACTGACCGCTCAGGTATGATGTAACTGATTGTCCATTGCTGCAGATTACATCCGTTAGCCAATTGTGTGTAAGGGATGTAAACCACTGAACCAGTTCTTGGGCTGCTGGACAAGGACAAGACAGTGGTTGAGTCGTGGTCAAGGATATTTCTATCTGAGAGCTCAATTGTGCAAATGCTAGAGGGATTTCTGTCAGGTGTGAATTAATCAGAAACAGGAATTGCAGTGATGCCAGATCTACGAATGCTGAAGGAGAGATTGTTGAGATGGGATTAATATCCAAATTTAAAGCCCGTAAGAAGTTGAGATTTCTCAAAGCTGAGTTTGTAATGATAGTAATATTGTTAAAGCTCAGCTCTAGGTCTGACAAACTTGACGGAAGCGTGTTTGGTTCAATCCCCGTGATTTGGTTATCAAACAAATCTAAATATGTAAGACTGGACATGCCAGCAACATCTTGTGGTACAGAAGAAAGGCGATTACGTCCAAGGTGCAATTCTGTTAGAGAAGCGGGAAGTGAGCCAACGGGTACATCAGATATTTTGTTATCTTGTAAGCTAAGCCATCTTAGACTTGCCAGGTGTGAGAAGTTTGCTAATCTTGTTAGCCCATTTGAGTCTAAATATTGGTAGGTAAGCTTCTGAGCAAATGGTGACGCGGTTATCTTGTTAATTTCTGACACATCTGTCAAACTGTTGTTACTTAAGTCAAGGATATACAGACTTGAGAGTATGTACAATGCTTGTGGTACGTGGGTCAAGCCAGTACCTGAAAGGTCAAGATGTGTCAGTGAATCTTTGATAGCGCTAAAAGCGTCCTCAGGGATATATTTGAGAGAGTTCTGGCTGAAGTCGATGCTGTGTAGTAAATGAAAGTCAGAAATCCAGCTGGGCCATGAAGATAAACCAACGTTCGTTAATCCAAGATACTCAAGGGTAGCTGCAATATGTTTCAGTGTAGCAGCATCCCAGTCTTGTATCCTTGTATCGACAATATATAGGCTGGTAAATGCGGTCAATTGCTTCAGTGCTGTCGGGAAACTGTTGAGCTTTGCTTCTATAATGTGTATAGTCTGAAGTGTTGCCGCCGATGAGCCGAGGGCGTCGTCGGAAATATTAGTGAATGGGTTTTGTATCAGCTCTAGTACTGAAATGCCAGGAGGCAGATCATCTTTGGATATTCTGGTTATGTTTCCACTCTGAAGAAAAAAAAACAATACAATTGAAAAGAATTGTGTATAATCAGATAACTGATCGACAGATAACAGTTCTCATATTGGACGTACAATGCAGAACTTTGCTGCCACCACGACTTGCCAAGCTGTTTCCGGATCCTGGCTAGTCCTGACTCAAACACTCTCAAACCCAAGGTGTCTGCACTGCCCTCTACGTGTTATCTTGCTGGTCGACGTCTGTCTCTTATTTCAGGAGCACGCCTTCCATCACTGTTCTTCCCAAGCAATGTGACGTTTAATATGTTTAATGTATTTGTTGTTTTGACTTGGTCAGCTTGCCTAATCCTTTAGGACACATGTGTCAAACTCAAGGCCTCCGGGTGAAATCAGGACTGGCGTACAATCATATCAGGCCAGAGAGGTCTCAACCGACGAACACATATATTTGGCCCGTGGGAGAATTTTAGGCAAAAATATTTGTTTCTAATGGCCATGATATAAAGTGCAAATCAAATTCCCTAATTAGCAGCCTTGCAGAATGATAGGCTACCTGAGAGCGTTCTCGCGTCGATCAGAACAAGCGAAAATAAAAGCTGTGTAGTGAATGGATGTTTGTTGTTATAGTGACCTAGTAACGTTCAGTTGCTCAGTTTGGATCGGCGCATAAGAAATAAAAGTGGTGTAATGCCCGGATATTACATCACATTTTTTCCGCTACGGCTAACCCGATATCAATCAAGCGTCTGTCGGTAGATGTACAATCTTTTTAAATCAAAGCTAGCCTTTAAAATGACCAAGAGAAAAGTTGATTATGAAAACAAAGCCTTTCAAGGCCGCTGGGAGGCTTAAAATATATTTACCGACATCTGCGGTAAACCTGTGCGTCTAATTTGTGGAGATAATGTGGTTGTGATCAAAGAGTATAATCCGAGACGACACTACGAGACAAAACACCAAGACAAGGTAAACAGTCTGAATGCAGGGCAGAAACTACAGAAGTTAGAAGAATTGAAGAGGCATCTAACATCACAGCAGATGTTTTACAACAAAGCAAAATCACAAACTGAAGCTGCTATGAAATCAAATTTTAATATGGCGGAGGAGATCGCAAAATCAGGCCGACCATTTACAGAAAGAGAGTTTCTGAAGAGCATGCTGAAAGTGTGTGACGTTTTGTGTTCAGACAAAAAGCAGATGTTTTCAAAGGTAAGCCTTAGCAGAAATACGGTTGTTGATCGGGTTTGCGAGTTGGCAACTGATATGAAAACACAGCTGATCGAAAAAGGCAAAGACTTTGTAGCAATCTTTATCCGTGGGGTGGACTCCAGTTTGAATGTTGCAGAAGAAATATCGGACATGAAATCCATGCATGGGACAACGATAGGAAAATAAATCTTTGACAACGTATGTAAAAGTTTAACCAACGTGAACCTGTCGTCGGACAAACTCGTTGGATTGACAACAATTGGAGCACCGGCGATGTGTGTGATCATGAGAATCTCAAAAACATAGAACATTACTACCAGCATATACGAACTTGTAGCTAAGAAATTATGCCAAACATCGGGCTCTGACAAATTGACATATGAGTGAAAATGTGTATACCAATGATGTTTAATTATTAAATCTTTTTCTGTTTTAATTTATATTGATGTTTAAAAAAGGTTTAATTTTCGGCTTATTGCATGTTTATCCTGTTCGGTACGCAACCTTACATGTGATTTGAGTTTTGGCCCGCTGAGCGATTGAGCTTGAGACCCCTGAAGCGCCTAAATTTGTTACATGTCTCAAAGCCTAGATTGGACCTATACAAAACATGTTTCGCCTATTCTGGTGCTCATTTATGGAATGATCTGCCTCCAGATCTGAAAACTCCAATGAGTCCCTACACATTTAACCGAAAACTCTTTCAATACTTAATCCATACCGACTATATGCCACCATAATTCATTTACTGGTATAATTGTTCAGTATAATTGTTCATTATAATTGTTTAACTATAATTGTTCACTATATATGTGTGTGCGTGTGGGAGCGAGAGAGAGAGAGAGAGAGAGAGAGAGAGAGAGAGAGAGAGAGAGAAAGTGGGTGTCAGAGAGAGGGAGAGAGTATGTGCGCACGTGCGTGCGTGTGTGGAGAGAGTGATTGAGCTAGAAATGGTGGGGGAATGTGTCAGTGCATGCATTCGTACGTGTATGTGTGAGAGTGAGTGAGGGAGTGTGTGCGTGCGTGCATGCGTTCATGTGCATGTGTATGTGTATGTGTGAGAGAGTGTGATTGAGAGAGTGAGTGTGTGTGTGTGTGTGTGTGAAGGATTGTGTGTTAGAGAGTGAGACAGTGGGAGAGTTGTTGTGTTAGTGTGTGTGTGAGCGTGCGCATGCGTGTGAGTGTGTGTATATGAAAGAATACAGAGAGAGAGGGGGAGAGAGAGAGAGAGAGAGAGAGAGAGAGAGAGAGAGAGAGAGAGCTGATGCATGTCGTGTAACACGCATGTTATGTAACACGCGAATCCATATGTTTGTGTATTCTCATCTGTCATATTATCAGTTAAATACCATTTGATTTTATCATGCATAATATAAACTCATGTTCATTACTGTAGTTTGAGTGAGAGAGTCAGTAAGTGTGAATGAGAGACAGAACGAGTGAGAGTGAATGAGTGAGCGGGAGAGTGAATGAGTGAGCGGGAGAGTGAATGAGTGAGCAGGAGAGTGAATGAGTGAGCGTGAGAGTAAATGAGTGAACGTGAGAGTGAATGAGCGGAAGAGTGAATGTGTGAGCGTGAGAGTGAATGTGTGTGTGTGTGTGTGTGTGTGTGTGTGTGTGAGAGAGAGAGAGAGAGAGAGAGAGAGAGAGCATCACTATTTTTACGTCACATACATTTTATGTACACATTTTTCTCCATGTTTAACATTTTTATGAGACTGCTCATGACAAGTGTCAGTGTATGTGTGTGAGTAAAGTGTGGGAGTTTGTTCATACTAGTTTCAATACTAACGTGAGACATTTTGTATGTGTCTAGATGTGAGGAAGTGTGAGTGTATGTGGAGGATGTGTGTGAGTGTGGGGATATGTGTTGGTGGGGGTTGTGTGGGTGTGGGTATGCGTTTGGATGGGTTGGGGTGTGTGGTTTTTGGTGGGTAGTGGTATTTGTGGGTGTTGGTGGGATGCGTGGGGGTGAAAGTAGGGGTGTTGGAATGGGTGTGGGGGATGTGTGTATGGGTGGAGGATATGTGTATGGCACGGATGCGGGGGATGTGTGTTTATGTGGGTGGAGATGTGTGGATGGTTTGAGGAAGTATGTGTGGGAGGCGGGGTTGTGTGGGTAGGAGATTGTGTTGGGTGGATTGGGGATGCAAGGGCGGGTGGGGAGAAGTGTATAGTGTGTGGGTTTGAGATATGCGTGGGGTGTGTTGGTGGGGGATGTGTGAATGATGTGTGGGTGGAGGGTATGTTTGTGGTGGTATGGGTGGAGGATAGTGTGTGGTGTGGGGGATGTGTGTGATGGGTGTGGGGAATGTGCGTATGGGTGGGGTATATGTGTGGGTGAGTAGGAGATTGTGGTGGTTGGGGGAAGTATGTGGGTGTGTGGGTGGGAGATGTGTGTGTGTGGATGGGGAATGTGTGGGTGGGGGTGTGTGAGTGGCTTAGGGATGTGTAGGTGGGTGAGGGAGTTGTATGTGTTGGGGTGGGATGTGTGAGTGGGTGGAGGGTGTGTGTGGGTAGGGATATTGTGATCGAGAGATGTTTGGTTGGGGTGGGTGTGTGGGTGCGTAGTGGAGGATGTTTGCGTGAGTGAGTGTCTGTTGGTGGACGGGTAGGGAATGCGTGTGTGGGTGGGGAGAGGTGTGTGGTGTGTTGGTTGGGGATATTGTGTGGGTGAGGTATGTGTGTGTGGGTGGGGGATTTTTGTGGTGTGTGAGTGGGGGTATGTGGGGTGGATGGGTAAGGGTATCTGTGTGGGTGTGGGTGGGAATATTGTGTGGTATCTGGGTGGGGGATATGTGTGTGGTGTGTAAGTGGGGATGTATTGGTGAGGGATGTGTGTGTGTGTGGTGCGTGGGTTGGGAATAGTGCGTGGTAGGTGGTGTATGTGATGTGCGTGTGGGGGATTGTGTGGTGGGGGATTAGGTTATGGCATGTGTAGGGTGGGTGGAAGTTGTATGTGTGGGTGGTGGGGTGTGTGTGAGTGGATTGGGGATGTATGGGTGGTTAGGGAGATGTGTGTGTGTGTGGGGGGACATGTTAGTTGGTGGGGATGTGTGTGTATGGTTTGGGGATGTGTGAGTGGATGTGCGATGTGTGGGTTGGTGGGGGATTGTGTGCATGGGTGGGGAATATGTTGTCGATAGAGATGTGGCTGGGGGATGGGTGGTTTGAGGTGTGGGTGGGGAGAGGATGTGTGGGTTAGGATGTGTATGTGGATGGGCGTGGGATGTGTGGGTTGGTGGGGGAATGTTTGTGGGTGGCGAGTGTGTTTTGGTTGGGGGATCAGGTGAGGGCAGTGTGTGCGGGTGGGGGATGTGCGGGAGGGGGATGGTCGGTTGGTGGGGTATGTATGTGTCCCTTGGTGTGCGTGTTTGTGGGTAGGTGGGGTGTGTATGTGTCCCTTGGTGCGCGTGTGTGTGGGTAGGTGGGCGTGTTGTGTGGGTGGGGTGAGTATGGATAGGTGGGAGATGGGCCTCATAACATGGTAATTAGCCTTGTTTATGTTTACAACATTCATTTCACAATGTTTATTTTTCTTCCTATGTAAATGTATAATGCTCTTGATGAACGAAAGACGAGTGATTGGAAGGGCCGAATGTAAGACGGGCCTGCGCGCCCAATTTGTGACCCTAATAAAGTTGATTTGATTTGATTTGATTTGATTTGCTTTAGGACTATTTGAGAGGAGGGCCCTGTCTCAGCCTATCTGAGTTATGAAATTTGAGTTCCATAGTTATTCTAGTAAATCATTACTGCTTAGCGATTTTCCCTTATTCGGTCGTTGTATTGCTTCCTCATCTTCTTTCATCTAGACAAGGATCTGATTCTTCTACTTCGCTTTCATGTAAATTATCAGGTTTCTGTGTCGCATCTTCCTTTATTTCGCCAATAACACAATAACACACCCCGTCCTCTCCCCCAGAACTCTAATTATTTCCTTCAATCACATGAATGCCTATGAATACACGTGCATTGACTTATGATGTTAGTTCAATGATTTTAGGCTTCTTCATCCATTGATATGAACGCGTGCCACCTTGAGTAAGATGAAATACTGGGTGTGCCAAATAACCGACCTTTACAACCGAAACTTGAGCTAGATAAAGTACTGGGTATGCCAAAAAGCAATCTTTACACCCGAAACTTAAGCTAGAAGAAATACTGGGTATGCCAAACAACCGATTACACCCGAAACGTGAGCTAGAAGAAATACTGGGTGTGCCAAATAACCGATCATTACAACCTAAATTTGAGCTAAATGAAATACTGGGTGTTCCAAACAGCCAATCTTTACACCCGCAACTTGAGGTAAGTGAAATACTGGGTGTTCCACACAACCGATCATTACACCCGAAACGTGAGCTAGATGAACTACTGGGTGTGCAAAACAGCCGAGTTTTACACCCCAAATCTCTGTTAGTTAGACTTACTTACCTCAAATATGAGAGTTGCAATTTGGCTGGCGTTGGCCCCCGTATACACTGGCGGGATTTGTTGCAGCCTGCTACATATTGTACGGTCGACATAGCACGTACATCTCTGAGGACAGACAGAAGACGTATGTTAAATTACTATCCTAAACCGAATACTGAGATTGGTAGCCGTTGAGAGAGGACAGTTGTGCAAATGTAACTCAGTGAACAGTTCAAGGACTAGTGGCACACAACACTACCAGTATCATCATGTAGCCAGCCTTGTGTAGAACATGGCTCTCATCACAACCGGCCGGACAGTGCCTTCATTCTTGGCCAGTTCTCCTGTCTCATGTATTTTATATCCAGAGTTTGTTTATTGTGATGTGTCCACCATTAATTCTTTTGTTTCCCTCCTCTACTTTTAGAAACCATGCCTTCCATTACAGTTCCTACTAAACAAATAATATGTGTATGGCTAACGTATTCCAGTTTACAAAATATGGTGTTGTTAATAAGCCAAACTTTCTTCGATGTTCAGATCTTATGGAATGTCTGCTGTCTTCTTTTCTTTGATTCTTCGTCACTATAGAATAAAACATCAAAATCGGGAGTACAGTCTTCAGCGTTCGTGCACTAACCTTAGATTCTCCTACTGTAAGCTACAATGTGAAAGTTCAGAGCACCTTGAAATAATTTCACTTGCAATGGGGATGATTATTGGAATCACGCAGATCTAACAATGAACTGTTATCAAGGATTAACACTGGATCCGGCATGCACTAGTTATACGAGACATGGACATGAAACTATAAAGAAGATTTCACAGAAAACCACCGTGCATTTAGAACTACTTGAAAACGGAAACAATTAGAAAAACATAAACAAAGTTACCACATGTAACAAATAAAAGGTCACGACAATACTAAATATCATTCAGACTCGTTAAAGTTATCAAAACGCCGAAATAAATTGCATTCCAGATGAAAGACCTGAATAAACACTAAATGAATGATAAGTTATATCCAATAGATGAAGGTAACTTGAAGACAGTTAAATCAAAATGATACCATTTCGTTTGTTCGTATGAACAACAACAAAATTAAAAATTCGACCTCGTTCAACCTGCATTATGCGGCGTTGGTTATAACTGACGCGCGGGTTTTGCGGTCCTTTATTCTTTCCTTTTGCGTTGTTTAAATTCGTTTTCCTGCGGGGTAGATTTCATGCCTATGACGTCAGCTGGTGCGGTTAATTGTCACGGTCCAGCAGTAATAAGCATGCATTGAAGGGCCCCAATTGTCTTGATACCCTGTCTCTCTAGCAGTAATGTTCTGGTGAAATCGTTCACCAATGCTCATCACTGACAGCTCCAGTTTGACGTAAGAAAATCCAGATGAGAATCCAGAAAATGAATTTTCAAGGACATGTTGCAGCCAAGATAATTATATTTCAGATGGAGATTTTCAACAATTTCATTGTCCACACTCACTTCCATTGCACCACGCAAAAAAACAAAAAAAACAACAGCAAACAAAAATCAACAACAACAAAAATCAACAACAACAACAACAAACAAACAAAAATCAACAACAACAACGACAATAAAACACACAAATCAACAACAACAACAACAACAAAAACAACAACAAAAACAACAACAACAACAACAAACAAAAATCAACAACAACAACAACAACAATAACAACAACAACAACAAAACTCATCATCATGTAGAAGATTTCTAATTTGCGGAACAACAAATCATCCCTCTCTTATTTTAGCTTCAATCAAACTTGGAAATTTCCTGTTGATAAGATTTGAAAGCCTCATATGCTTTCTCCATTGTCTTGACAAAGCATTTCATGAGACCTATTTTAATGCGCAAAGGCGTCAACACAATCATGCTGGCGTCGACAAGTTCTGGTTCAAGATGTGTGACACATGTATTGCAGGATATGTGTGATGGCAAGCTCTTATTTTGAACACATATTCTGCGGCTAAAGTACAAACTGGCACGCCTTCTTCACTTTAGTTATAGTTCGGTTTTGAGATAGAAATGTCGCCTCACCACATATATAACATAAATTATTAATGCTGACCACACATGTCCTGGGCATTTATAACTACGATTCATTTGATAAGGACAAATGTACTAGCTAATGGCACAATGTTATCAGAGATAAGATATTTATACGCACATGTGAAGTAATCTTTGGTAGGACTGCATCATCAGCTTCTAGTTACATTTTTATAGGTCATTAGAAAAAATTATGCGATTGCATAATGTTTTTCTAATGACCTATAAAATATAACTATAAGTTGATGATGCAATCATACTTATATGTATAAATTTACCATAATTAAATAAACAATCATACTTATATGTATAAATTTACTATAATTAAATAAATAATCATACTTATATGTATAAATTTACCATAATTAAATAAACAATCATACTTATATGTATAAATTTACCATAATTAAATAAACAATCATACTTATATGTATAAATTTACCATAATTAAATAAACTAGTAGAATATATCTTGAAAACTAGAACCAGTCAACATGTTTTAATGTCATTTTCGTTATCAGCACAATAAAACTAGTTTTTTAAATATCCTTTACAGGACGTTGTAGTCAACATCATAATTTTTCAGCTGCTGTTGATGTACTAGGCATGATTACGCTCAGTAGTTTGCCATAGCTTTCTGAGCGACCGGCTCACATAACCCGTAAGTTACCGACGCGTAGAGAACCGCCACCGATTGTCATGATAGTCACGTTACTCACGAGAGTATAGGGATTACGGAGAAAGTCGCTAACGCCTAGGCCAGGGACACTGGCTAAAATTAGTTAAGAAAAGATATTTTCATATCCGGTACATTTGGCTTGTTGACTAGGTGTTATTAGCTTCAAAGTAGCTCCCCTCAAAGTAATGTTTTTTTCAAAACTAGTACTTTTCAAAGTATCTCCCGTCAACGTTATTCCACTAAAAGTAAGTGCCTTCAAAGTAGATGGCTTCAGAGTAACAGCTTCCAATTACATTCCTCTCAAAGTAGTTGAGTCTTAAGTAGTTAGTTTCAAAGTAGTTCCCTTCAGTTAATTATTTCAGACGTATTATTTGACGTTCCCTCTTACCACGACGACCTCAAAGTGGCTTACAATTGCTGTGACGGGGGATTTCTTCATGCTAATTCTGCTAAAACGTCACGAAAGTTTGGAGAGAACAATAATTGGCGGGGGGGGGGGGGGGGGTATATGCCTGGGAAGAGAGGAAGAGGAAGGCCAAAGAGAAGATGGGTGCAGGATGTGGCGGAAGATCTTCAGATGGGCGTATCGGACGCGGGACATTTTGATTATGATCGAGAGGTTTTCCGGAAGGTTGTTATGGGAGCGAGGTTCTGCAAAAGGACATGCTACTGAATGAATGAATGAATTCTGCTATCATCGGGTATTCCCCGAATGGCGTAATTATGTGCCAGATAACTAGCCAGTGGATATTGGCATTTGTTTTTCCAAGTTAATGCAATCTTCCAATACAATATACATGCTTTGTTCTTGAAGATTAGAATAGTACATATCGTGAAGAATATATTAAATGTTGTAGTAGTTAGAAGAAGTATGCGATTCTCTACATACTGACATAACGTCTGACTCTGACTAGGTTGTCCACATTAATGGTTAACTTAGGGTCTTAGAACAACTGCAATCAGCGGGGGAGACAATAAAGCGTTAATTAAACTGAACATCAGAAAAGCAAGAAGAAGGGGAAAAAAAAAGAAGAAGGGGCTTCTGCTATGGAGAAGAAGAAGAAGAAGAAGAGGAGGAAGAAGAAGAAGAAGAAGAAGAAGAAGGAGAAGAAGAAGAAGGAGAAGAAGAAGAAGAGAAGAAGGAGGAGGAGGAGGAGGAGGAGAAGAAGAAGAAGAAGAAGAAGAAGAAGAAGAAGAAGAAGAAGAAGAAGAAGAAGAAGAAGAAGAAGAAGACGGAAAGGGGAAAGAAATGTATAAAAGGGGGAGGAGAAAGGGAAAAGGAGGAAGAGAAAGAGGAGGAGGGTTAGGAGAAGAGGACGGGAAGTAGAATAGCACAATAACACGTGTATAACAAACGATGATCTTTTAACAAAAACATAATATTTTATTTTTTTAACCACATCTAAAACACGGTCTTTCTGTATTGTCAGAATTTGTTTTATTTATTTCGAAGAGAACATATTTAAATGTCTACTATAGCAACTACATATGATAAGAGCATGGCTCTGCAAATATTCAGCTAGGATATGACGATGAGTAACACACTTATCCGACTCACCGGGTCACTGTAGGGACACACCTCAGCCAAAGTCTGCACGACACACATGACCCCGAAAAACCATACAATGTCTAGATTTCTCACGGATTCCACCATCTTGTAGCTGCACTTGTATCTGATCACACATTTCAGTAAAGAACAGTTTTACATTCTCTTTCATTTTATCAAACGTTATTGTAGTTATCTATATTGCCGGGGTGGGAGAAGGAGAAAGAGATGGGCCGGATTGATGGGGGACGATGAAATTTACATAACAAATAAACATAACATATCAATCATTTTATTCATTCCCAATTGTCTGGAGCATATTTTTATTTAACGCATTGATTGAAAGGTGGATCGCTCTCATTGCTCATGAACTACTCTCCACATAAGTATTCCAGTCTCACACATGGATAATCTTAGCACAGTGCACGAATCCGTTCACCAGCGAGGATGATTTGTGTATACCAGAACCAGCATGGTATAAACATTATTTTGTGTGAAGGTTATTTTAGCTAGAGATTGTACATGTGTAATGGCTTATTAATGATTCAATGTTCGGCTTTCAACTGTGGAAGGAATCTTAAAGCATGGAACCAGTATACATGTGATTATCAGAGATGGCTAGATGTTTGATCCACAACATATTATGTTACAGCACAATAATAAACAAAAGTTGCGTTCAACCAGTAAACAGTTTAACAATAACATAACATTACAATTTAACAATAACATAACATTACAATAACACACTTGTTTTAGATTCCACTAAAACAATTCCGAGGTACATGATCAAAGGGACCCACGGTGGTACAGTGGTCATCACGCTTGTCACGCGGCCCTGTGAATCCACATATAGGCAGACCGATTCTTTTTCCCCCAGTGACCTGGAATTTCATGAAGGCAAACCTAATATGTGGGATTTGAAAAAATTTTGGGAAGTAAACGCTGGCGGTGTGTTATTGATCATACCTCCTGCTCAGTGCCTTTTTCTGTACAAACCTGTAAGGCTAAACATACACCTAACACAACTACAGGCGAGGGAAAATGTCCGTGGCTTTATCTACATAATTAAAAATAAAATACATTTTTCTGCATAATTAAAAGTAAAACCAATGTTTCTACATAATGAAAAGTAAAATTAATTTTTTCTACATTATCAAAGAGAAATAAATGATTGTATATAATCAAAAGTACAATAAATGTGTCCAGATGATTAAATGTCAAATAAAAGTCTCCTGCAAAGACACATAAAGGTGCATTGTGACTCATAATTGTCTAGCCCAGTCAGAACGCAACAGTTTGCCAGTAGCCTTCACTTACCACCAACTTTCCTGGTGCCCATTTAGGATGGGTTGTCCCATCTGCCGAGGTACATTTTACAAATTCATCAAGACGTGGGTTCGAACCTATGATTACCAGATCGACAGCCGAGCATCTAACACTGCATTACTGGGGTTATCAGGCAAAGCGTGAATGTAAACACGAGAACGATGGAAGCTTGCCTTTACAATTGTTACCTATTCAATTCTACTGAATTGAGGAGACACATGGTCATTGACTACAAGCTAGCAATTGGGCTTGTGGAATACGGGGGGCTACAGAACACCAAACAAGATAAGTGTTGGACGAAAAGCAAAAAGGGAAGATGAAGAACAAGTTAATGTAACGTAGGCTGTAAGAATGATATATGCTGGAAAGTAACAGAGTTCTGTGGTCACATAATATGAAATATCAGGTTACTGAGGACTACAATGTCACACCAAATGATACATCAGGTTACTGATGATCATAATGCCACATGCCATGACATATTACGCTACTGATGGCCATAATGCCACATGGCATAATATATCAAGTTACCGATGATCATAATGTCACATGGCATGACATATTACGCTACTGATAGCCATACTGTCACATGGCATAATATATCAAGTTACCGATGATCATAATGCCACATGCCATGACATATTACGCTACTGATGGCCATAATGTCACATGGCATAATATATCAAGTTACCGATGATCATAATGTCACATGGCATGACATATCACGCTACTGATAGCCATACTGTCACATGACAAGACATATCAAGTTACTGATGGTTATAACGTCACATGACATGATATATCAGTTATTGAGATCCATAATGTCACACCATATGGCATATCAGGTTACTGATAAACATAATGTCACATCTCATGGCATATCAATTTACTGCTGATCATAATGTCACATGACATGACATATCACGCTGCTGATGGCCATAATGTCACATGGCATGACATATCACACTACACACACACATCGTGATTGTAACTGACTCAGAAAGCATGCTGAGTAGGGTGAGAACAGGCAGGCTTTGTGCAGAAAGGCTTGCTTCGCTCCGGAAGTCACAGTGACAAGCATCGTCTGGACCTTTTCTCCGGGGCATGCTGGTGTGCTGGGGAATGAACAGGCGGACAGATTGACTAGCTCTGCAAAACTTGGTGGAGTATTGATGCATGATAAGGCAGACGTGGTTGCGGCCTTGTGGGAGCACGTGTACACCTCGGAGGAGCAAATGGAGTACCATGGTCTGGCAAGAATGCGACAGCGAGGAGTAACGAGGGGATCGGGCCGATGCTCGAAGCTTAGAGGAAAGGCGAGACGGACATATAATCAGATTGCTACTGGTACTATTGGGGTTGGAACTCTTCGCTGGCTGCTGAGGATGGGGACGGAACGCTTATTTGAATGCCCCGAATGCTGTGATGTCGGTTCTTAAGTCAATCAATCAATTAATCAATCAATCAATCAATCAATCAATCAATTAATCAATCAATCAATCACGTTACTGATGGCCATACTGTCACATCTCATGAAATATCAATTTACTGCTGATCATAATGTCACATGACATGACGTAGTAGGTTACTGATGATCACAATATCATATCACATGTCATATCAGGTTACCTATAACCATAATATACGGAAACGATCAGGGCTTGTAGTTGCAGGACGGCAGATAAATAGACAAACAACATCATGATCTGGCTAGTATATAATATCCCGGAACGTACAGTCACCTGCTGGGTATACAATCTTCTCACCTTTCACTGTGGAGAAGGCTCGTGATGGTGATGAGCTATTGAAAGTTTAACTTGGTCAGCTAAATGCTACTCACCTTATTGTTATGTTCTTGGTCTAACTATAAAAGCAACAGCAACATTTCCTTTATATACACTTGAGAAAATTACAGTCAGTCCGGTTTTCTAGCTGATTAGATGATAAGAAAATGTGTCAGTGTGAAACATCGTGACTTGTGCTTTATGAAAGACCAGGAAAACCCGTAGACACCAGCCCTTCTTGAACTAACGGGTCCAGCGTCCGAATTCAGATGCCTTCGACGTGG
This sequence comes from Cepaea nemoralis, assembly GCA_014155875.1. Taxonomy (NCBI): domain Eukaryota; kingdom Metazoa; phylum Mollusca; class Gastropoda; order Stylommatophora; family Helicidae; genus Cepaea; species Cepaea nemoralis. The sequence goes on from JACEFZ010009934.1 coordinate 497,643, forward strand.
AAGCAGGTCGTATTGAGTTGATTTCTATAGTATGAGCGTCGCCCGTTTTAACAGCAGTGGCAAACTACTCAACATACATTGCCAAGTAAATCACAAGCGGAGAATCATAGCCGGATTTGATGACAATGTACTGTAAATGCAACACTTGCCATCTATTGGCATCGGTATGGACAACTTGTGACCTTTTCAAGTGTCATTTCATTCACTGTAATTTCCAACATTGGAATGCTACTATCTTTGTTGAAACTCACAGTTTTTATTCTTTACTAAATTGTTTTCATTTGTCCCGAAACAATGTCCTGAAATGGTTCTGTGACGTGAAAGAGCCATTACATTGTATACATTACATTGCACGCATGAACAAGCCGCCAATATTTCCCTCACTTTCTCCTCAGTTCGTGCGTGCCCTTGGCATATCAATGCAGTTCGCTATATATTTTGCAAACGCGCATTTACTTTCTCTCTATTTCTGTCTAATTTGTTTCATTTGCTTTGTTTGTGTACCGAGGTCACTAATTCTTAGAGATCCTGCTCTCTTCCAGCCAACAAAACTGTATGCTAGCCTGCTGATAATTTACTAAAGAATAGCAACAGCATTACGTTTATAATTCACACTGACCTATAATGTGATATTCGCACACGACCTCAGAAAGTTAACTTGCTTCATAGGAAATGCGATTCAGTCGTGGCTAATTGTATTAGAACTTAGAATGTTCCATGTTCAATCTCTATTACCTATTCTACATCTCCGATAGGTACAGTGTTTCATGATAGAACCTACTCGTAGAGTTTTCCCATGACGTGTAACTATTTAAATATGTGTGCCAGCTTAAGGGAGTGCCAGCTTAACAGTGGAGAAAAGTAAACAAAAAACACACAGAACAAATAATTAGGATTGCCGGTATTTGAGTGATGTCTCTAAATTACGAACTAGTGCAAGACTACGTTTACAGTGAGATACTATCTAAATGTTTATATTATGTATTTGGAATGTTTTCAATAATAGTCGGCGTGGCTGTAAGGGTGTGCTCTAGCTCTTAAGCTTCATGTGAACTGACGAAAGAGTAGCTGGATCAACACCAAAGGTCAGATAGATGTCGACGTTGACTTCTGGTTCAGAAAGAATTGGCAGACTATTAAACGAAAATGGTCTACCATGTCAACATGGGGTTGGGGTAAATTGCAATGTCCTGCAAACGACATGCAACATTAACACTATCACCAGGATCCTAATGGGGCATTACGTGAACGTGTACCATTGACAATATCACCAGGATCCTAATGGGGCATTGCGTGAACGTGTGACGTTGACAACATCACCAGGTCATAATGGGATATTACGTGTATGTGTCACATTGACAATATCACCAGGATCATAATGGGGAATTACGCGACCGTGTTAAATTGACAATATCCCCAGGATCATAATGGGACATTACCTGCTCGTGCGACATTGACAATATCATCAGGATTATAATGGGGCATTACGTGTAACATTGACAATATCATCAGGATCATAATGGGACATTAAGTGAACGTGTAACATTGACAATATCATCAGGATCATAATGTTTCATAAACATAATAGTGTCTTGTGTTTGTTTAACTCCAGATCATGTAAAATTCCAATGTTTTCTTCTTTGATGTAAGCTATTCCATGAATGCTTCTTAACATGTAAGATCAAAACTCCATTGCGTTTTTTTTAAGACATAGGGAAATGATCCATGGCTCGTATGAATAAGTTGACACAATCAACATACAAGTTCTCATACATTCACTGTAATATGTTTGCTGGCGTTGACCTGACTGAATATTCTAGCCCTGTTCCAAATCTACATTGCTTTACCCAATCTACGTCATTGTTCTTTTTGATAGTCTCCAGTGCGATTGATTATTATATTCAAATATTTGCGTTTTTTTTAAAAATTTCTTTTCTTATTATTTTCAGTGTATTAAAAGAGACGAGATGAACACATCTACTCCCTTATCACTATTTGAGAGGAAAACCCGTAATCTGCATATCTGAGTGATAGACTTGGATTTCCAATAATTATGAATGAGTCATAATTGTCACCTTTCGCATCAATTTTGACGTTTCTCATTACATTTTCTGTATCTATGTTGAGCAGGCATGGGGATAGACTACAACTGTATCTTAAGTCACTTTGCACCTCAAACCAGTTTGATGTTTCACCAGCTACTCTGACACTTACTTATTGCTCATGATGTTGCGATTTCATTAACTGAATCAAAGAGCTGAAAGCAGCATATCTCCCATGAAGGTCCAAATGGTCTGGTTTTGAACACAGACGGAAGCCTTACTGTAGTCGATGAAATAGTGCGAAGATCTACAATATACCCTCTACACTTCTCAGACAGGGTTCTCGTGTTGTAGATGGGGTGTTTGGTTACCACAGAGCGGTCAGAAACAGTGGAAACTGTTGTCGTTCATATTCTTACTTATCTTCAGTCCTTCTTGATCATGATTCGCAGGAGGAATTTATTACAGTGACATACGCTGAGATATTACGGTAGTAGGTGCACAGTTTGTAAATCCATTTTCTTCAGGCAAGTTATGCAGATTGTTCTCGTCCCTGCCACAACGCACTATAAATGATCTTCACATTTAAGGCATGATACTGACGGTGGCTTCTACTTCTACTTCTATCATCACATCTGGTGTCTTCCCTTTATTCAGTCTTTCTATTGCTCATTGTGCTTCCTCTGAAACAGGTACTGGCTCTTTCACTTCGCTTTCATGTTAAGTATCTATGTTCTTTGTAGTATATTCGTGCAAATATCAACATTACTTCTATCTGTCATATATATCTGTCATATATATCCTGTCGTCACGTTTTACTGTAGTCACAGGACATCTCAATGAATATATGTTGTGTTTTGTGAATGTGTTTGTATGCTGATGAAGGCTAATCGCCGCAACGTCCTGTATATGTTGTAATTCTGTTACGTAAAGCTGCACTACTTTGTGTCATTTTATATTGTTTACATTCTCACAGCTTTACGGCAGTTTAACCAAATGTTGTCATCTCTGAATGCACGACTCATTCGTCTCGTTTGGTTGTTGTACATGGCACTCATATCTCTATCCATGTTTGCTCTTTATTTGTTTTTCGATTAGCCTAAATGTTTCCTCTGTGAAACATCTTTTGTTCTATTTTATTTTATAGATAATTGTTTGCTTGTTCTCAAAACGTTATTCGCTTTCTAATGTTGTGCTATATTGTCATGTCCACGTTCCGACTCCAATGTTGTTAATTTTGGAGTTAAAGTATTTAAAATTTGTTAAATATTCAATGCCGGTCTCCGAGACTAAGGTCTTACGGATGCCATTCGTGAGCCCGCTTACCTGCGTCGAAACACAGCTGTGACCGATTTGGTAACAGACCCCGTTGCGCTGTGTTTTATCATGTTGATATTGGAGCCGGTCGTTCAGAAAGCAATGGCAAATTACTCAACGTAAACTTGCCAATACATAAACAATGGCAGTAAAATGCTGGTGTTGACAGCGATGTCCTGTAAATAGGATATGGAAAAAAAAAAATTCAATGTTGCTATTGATGATTGCAATTTTTAGTACACATATACATTTTCTGGGCTACACAAATCAACAAACACCCTGAATACCAAATCAATGCACAAAAGAATTAATGACATCACTAACAACACCCATCAACGGGTTGCCTAAAAACCAAAGATGGCAAAATCATAAAAGAAAAAGATCAGATTGTACATGCGTGATCAGATTATATGAAAGACCTTTATGATGATACAAGAGAAGAACAATATGATCATCGGAATAATAATGAAGGACCACCAATTTTGAAGATGGAAGTTCAGAATGCTCTTAACCATATGAAAACTGGCAAGACCATGGGTGCAGATAACATCACAATAGAAGATCAATGCCTTAGAAGAATATGGGATAGACCAAGTCACCAGACTGCTGAACGCAACATACAATACTGGAGATATACCTCCTGAATTATGTAATGATATATTTATTGCAGTCTGGTGACTTGATCTAGTCCATATTCTTCTAAAACTTAAAAGGAAAAAAATAAAGTCCTTGTCTTGCGATGATCAGTCTTTAGGCGAATCAAGACACCAGACTGCTGAACACACTATATGATTCTGGAGATATACCTTCTGAATTATGTAACTCTGTATTTATTGCAATCCCAAAGAAATCAGGAACCTTGGAACGTGATCAACATAGAACAATTAGTATAATGAGTCACATCACACAGATTTTTCTACGAACTATCATGCAAAGAGTGAGGAAGAAAATACAACCTGAAATAGGGGAAGAACAATGTGGGTTTGTAGAAGGAAAGGGTACAGTATATGCTGTGTATATACTGAGAACAGTAATTCCACGTTCTATAGAAGTAAACAAAGATCTATATTTTTGCATTATTGACTGCACAAAGGCTTTCGATAAAGTGAGACATGTCGACATGATAAGGATGCTTGTAGATCTACAAATGATGGAAAAGACCTTAGACTTGTAAAAAACATATACTGGAAACAACAAGCTGCCATCAGAATTGATAACGATGTAGGTCAATATCAGCCTATTAAAAGAGGTGTGAGACAGGGATGTATAATGTCTCCAGATCATTATTTCTCTCTACAGTGAAAATATTTTTAGAAATATAGAAGATATGGAAGGAATCAACACTGGGGGACGATACATCAATAACATTAGATATGCAGATGATACAGTCTTGATTGCAGACAATGAACAGGACCTGCAAAATTTAGTAGATGCGGTTGTTGCACACAGTGAACAACTAGGGTTAGAACTGAATATTAAGAAGACACAGATTATGATCGTTACTGGGAAGAAGGAAATTTCACAATGTGATATACGAGTAAATGGGCATATTCTTAAGCAAGTGAATCGATACAGTTATCTAGGAACAGTCATAACATCTGATGGGAGATGCCTTGAAGAGATTAGAACAAGAATTTCCATTGCGAAGGTAACATTTTGCAAGATGAAAACCATACTGACCAATAAAAAGATATCAATTGAAACGAGACAAAGAGTGTTGAAGTACTACATAGAACCTATACTTTTGTATGGATGCGAAGCGTTGACAATAAGCAGCCAAGCTGAACAACAGCTGATTGCTGTGGAAATGTGGTTTCTGAGGAAAATGCAAAGAATACCATGGACAGACAGAAAAACTAATGAACAAGTCCTTCAAGAAACAAATGAAGATCTTAAAATGATTAGAGACATTGGACGTAGATAGTCAACATTTTTAGGGCTTTTTGTGGTATATTAAAACAGAAATGGGAGATCGATGTCCCAAATTATCTGTGGACCCCTGTTAAACCTGTGGACCCCTGGAAAACCAGGAATTGGCTCGGAGGATTCCCTATTGATAAAACAGGTTTTCTGATAGGGGGCCAAGAGAGCCCAAGGAAGTTAGTGCTTTAAAGATCAAGTAAGATCACTCTAATTAGAGGGCAAGCGAGTTGTATCTCTGCCACCGGCTCTCTCTTGTTGGATCTGGTAGTTAAGTGAAGTAACTCTATCACTCTAATATTAATTACAGGAAGTCACATATAACATTAATGAAATTACAGAACATAGTAGGAGACGTTTACATTAATGTAATAAAAGAAACGGGTTGGGGGTATGCACCATGGGCAATACAATGTGCATAAATATTACACACTTGATATCTTCATGCCTAATTATCTAACAAATATTACTATCCAAATGTCCGATCGTTGATACCAGAAATTCAAGAACCTCCAACACAATTATAGCACAATTAACTACATCTAACTGTTTGTATTTCTCTAGCTAAGATAAACAATGTTTATAAATGTTTATTTCCTGGACATATCTGGCACTAGTTGATCTTGACACTGGGTAATCTATAGTTCATGATTCTTGTAGAATGATCTCTGTAGGTGTCCATAGAGACTAATTAAATGTGAATAAAAGTTGTTGTTTAGTTGTTGAATAGTTGTTACGTAGTTGTTTAATAGTTGTTGGCCGCTTGACTTAAATGAGGATACATGGGGTGGTAAGGTGACTTAGCTTCGTCCTTGTGCGGCTGAGTGGCAAATATAAGGGCGCCGATTTTCCTCCTTCACTTGTACCAACGGACTACTTCCCATATCTGTTGTAACGTAATGGACAAAATAATTGTACCCCTCCTTACAATATAATTAGAAAACTCCTTAAGAAATTTTGTAACAAACACCCCTATACTACTACTTCTACGTAGAGATAAATCAGCCAGACCTCTGTCTGCTGTCTATTAGTGTCACTTACATGAGTGGACTTAACCAATGTCCTACATGACATAGGCATACCTCTAGCATGTTTACAATGCACATCTGACTCTTTTGTGCACCAAGCAATCATACTCATTAGTATAAGTATTCGCTCAGTCGTCAATTTCTACTGGTCGGACACCGATTAAGATTGACATCTCCCTCTGGTCATTGTGCATATGAGGCATAAAATCATCACACACATAATGTATATAATGTTTCAAATAATACGTGTATCATTTAACATGCATGCATATTTAGACCCATATAAAAAATACATTTAGATAATCACAAGGAAAGATTATCCTAATAAATTCTCTCATCAATCCTAGTATAAGAAACATAAGACAATCTAAGGATAGTTTAAAAGACTCTTACATTGCCTACACATTATGGCATTTTTCTATAAGGAAATGGAGATATTCCATGATGTATTTCAGAGTAGGTCTCTTAGTTAGACTTAAGTCACTAATCACTATCATGACATGAATATTGATACTAAGCTGACGTTCCCTCGACACAAACAGGGTAGCTTTACAAGTATTTCCCACCTCTTTGTATCCAGGGATTCGGTATATTATCCACTGAAATATTACATCCTGTTAGAATCACTTGTTCATGAGGACTACACTTAAACTGAATTAGCTACTCCCTAAATAAAATATATTATCCCCCTGCCACGTTAATTGCGCACATAGTCTACCCTTGGAGGTCGGATAAACATGGTTTTCGGACACCCTTTTTGTAAGGTAAATATCCGCGGACCTTCTCTTATTAGTTTGACGTAGTTAGGTTTCATTGAAGCACTATCTGCCGTAAAATAATACTTAACGTTGGCTAATGACAACACACTTGGGAATTACTGGGCGTAATCTGCAATTCTAATTAATAAATCGCCGGTCGTTGTATTTACTGCGCACTATGAATTTCCAGACGTAGGTGTTTTCACAACCATTGCATTGGTAATATCAACAGGCGTTGTTACCATGTATTGAGAATATGCTGTGCATTTTCGACGGTTCTCAAGCTGTAGTTATGGGGAAATTGAAAATGTCACACATGTTATGAGAAGAAATGACTAGCAGAACTTGGTGACAACTGGCAAGATCGAAGGGAAGAGATCAAGGGGAAGACCGAGAAGTAAATACCTGGATGGCTTGGCCATGTTGCAAGGTTGATACAGAAACACGGGGCAGATCTACGACTCTGGTGATCAAGTGAGATGGCGAAATATGTACGCCTACGCTTATCGGCATGACACATGATGGATAGATGGAAGAGATCTCGGGGTCGGTCTCGACTACTATACAAAGATGTGTGTAAGCGGGACATGATTGATACAGGCATTGATAATGCACATTGGGAGCAGGTCGCCGCCGAACGTGTTGCAAGGGGGGAAAATATCAGAAAGTGAATAAAAACAAAGGAGAAAATTAAATGATTGCAGATAGGTCACAATCTGAGCACGTGAGGCGTAAGATGGTGCGTGATGTGTTCACAACCATCCATTGTGGACGAACATTTACAGCGCGAATTGGTCTGATACGTCACATTCGCTACCGCCATGGGTTGTAGCTATTATGCCTGTTTGAAGCACAATGTACAAAACTATCGTCTGTCAGGACGGCAAGTTGCCTATGCTTTAAAAAGGCATAATAACTATAACCCATTGCGTAAGACCAGGGATTGAGTCATACCTCTCCATAGCGCAATGCCTGGGCTGAATTTCAGAGATCATGAATCGACAAAGCAGCATGCTGTCTCTCTCAGCCTGCCAAGTTTACTCCAGAAGAAAGTTAACGCCAATACTTATCTGGAATAGACAATTTGCAGAAGCTTCCGGGCAGCAAAGCAATGCTCTAACTGTCCGCCTGTCGGAGCTTCTATCCTAGACCAGTTGCCGACAAAGATTTAGGGCCTGTTCCGCATACAATAGTTTGCATTTCCTCACACCAGAATAAGGCTTTAACCCTCTCAGTTGCGCTCTGCCGCTTAAAGCTGTTGGTACAATGTGGTGAATTGGGTTTTGTGAGGGCCGCCCAACATTCGGCGATAACAGAAAGCATGTAGTACAGTCTACTGGTATACGGTAGCTCATATATGTTTACTAAGACGTACACAGTCAATAGGTTATTTATGTTTTTATTTTGTTTGGACATTACACAGGAAAGGGGGCGGGGGCAAGAGGCAGAAGATACAAGTCGTGAGCCGAAAAACAAAAACATGACAATGTAGTGACCTATGTCAAACGTGAGTGGAAAAAAGCCAAGGGCTGACAAAGAGATAGCTCTCTGAATAGCTTGACCAAATGACACAATCGGGGAACGAATACAGAAGTTATCCAATATCTTGGTGATAGTTTGTGATAGTGAACCATAAGTGCCCACGCGGATCAGCATGGTATATGGTGATAATATGACCGCCCACGGTGATCAAAGGATGCTATAGTACAACTTAGAGATAGTAGAATAGTAGTAGCAATAATAGTAGTACTAGCAGCAGTAGCAGTAATTTTAGTAGTAGTTGCAGCAGCAGCATCAGCAGCAGCAATAGTAGTAGTAGTAATAGTAGTAGTAGCTGAAGTAGTAGTAGTAGTAGTAGTAGTAGTAGTAGTAGTAGTAGTAGTAGTAGTAGTAGTAGTAGTTGTGGTGGTAGTAGTAGTAGTTGTAGTTGTAGTAGTAGTAGTAGTAGTAGTAGTAGCAGCAGCAGCAGCAGCAGCAGCAGTAATAGCAGGAGCAGCCCAAGACACTTTTATAGTTGATTATTTGGTTGTTTCGGGATTTGAACTTTAAATATTGAGCACAACCCACTACTGGCAACGCTGATAGTACTCTGGAATGAACCTAAGGCCTATCCACGTCAATATGGAAGCACTATACTTGAGTTTCGCTCTCGTTTGAGCTCGTCAGTAGTGCATCCCTGACCGGATCCGGAAACCTGTTGTGATAATTTGGTGTGTACAGCGTGTGCTGCGTGGTTACATACCCGCTTCACAAGACAGTGATCCGGGGCTTGTTTCCGGATCCGGTCAGGGATATGCACTAACTGACGAGCTCAAACGAGAGCGAAACTCGACTTTTATAGTTATTATGTCGGATTGTGCGTGTGTTCCCTCCACACGAATGTTGCTGCACGTGCAAGAAATTTTTTTATTTATAAGTGAGCAGTTGGCGTGTCCGAAAGGTTATTAACGCCCTAGCTCTCAAACTCCCAGTGCGCTGCTGACGAGGTAGGGCGTTCGAACCATACAGCGGTATTAATTTAAACATTGTTGAGAATGTAAGCATATTGTCAGTAAACAATAAAGTGAACCAGCACAGCGCGGAGAATTGAATCCTAATGAAGAATCTGAATGTTTGTTCTTGGTTTGCATCCGTTCTTGGCACTAATATTTGATTTATTACACCGAAATTTGCGACATACATCGCTATTGATTTATTACACCGACATTATGTGACACACTATGTATACTGATTTATTACACCGACGTTATGCGACACACATCGCTATTGATTATTACACCGACATTATGTGACACATGTATACTGATTTATTACAACGACATTATGTGACACAAATCTCTAATACCATCAGTTTCTCCAGTTTCATTGCGCATTGCCCCACTCAGACATCATACAACCAGTGACTGACGCTAACAGACCATTTTGCAATCATATTAGAAACGTATAAAATTAGTTGTTTCTCTGTCACAGGACGTGGCAGTCATATTAGAAACTTATACAGTTGCTTTCTTCTCTATTACGGGACTTGGTATTTATATTAGAAATTAATACAGTTAGCAGCTTCTCTGTTACAGGACATGGTATTTATATTAGAAATTAATACAGTTAGCAGCTTCTCTGTTACGGGACGTGGTATTTATATTAGAAGTTAATACAGTTAGCAGCTTCTCTGTTACGGGACGTGGTATTTATATTGAAAACTTCTAAAGTTAGTTGCTTTTGTGATATGACGTGGCAGTTATTTATAAACGTATAAATTTACGTGCTTATATGTAACAGGCCGTGAAAATTATATTAGAAACTTATAAAGATAGTAGTTGCTGTGTCACAGGAAGTGGAGTCACATAGAAACTTATAAAGATCGTTGCTTCTCTGTCACAAGACTTCCCTATCAACGCTATCCATTTTCGACTGTTTGTGATTTACTGGTCAAGGTTAAGTTCAGTAGTTTGTCCTTGGTTTCGGAACGACCGATGATAATACCATTGTTAAAAATCATCACAAAGCGGTATGTTTCTAAATGGCCCACGGCTGATTTGGAACCCTTGACTCTTGTATGACGGTGGACTGTGAAACGCGTTCGCTGCACCTAGCCACGGTGCGGACATATCTATAGGTACGTGCGGTTACAACTCGCCTTGTGTTTGAAATGGGGGTAGCGGTATCGCAGTGGGTAGCATTTTCGTATCGCCATCGCGGCGGGCATTTGATGTTTAAAATAAAAGATGCAATCTGTTTTCCCGATTTCTCGTGTACTAAAACGAGTACTCGGAATGTTCTGATACGTACCATCAATGGTGTGCTTTTGATCTTATCACCAACAGAGTGCCAGTTGATCTATACAAATATAGGCCTAGTCGTTGTTTAGTCGTTGTCGTTGGATCAACGACTAAACAGGAATACGGTTTACCCCATAAGTGCTCCGTTTTCCTAAATCAAGCCTGAGTCTGGAGAAACTCAGCTCAATGCACGAACTCCGTTGCATCGGCGAGGATACTGAAACACTTTGGTAGATAACTCGAAATTTTTCCCGGGCAGCGCCGTTAGGTTACTCTTTTTCGATTTCCAACTGCCAAGGGATTTTTTTACGTCGAGGCGGTCACCATACCTCGAGACAACTCACCCTCCCCCCCCCCCCCCAAATATAATTTAAAAAATATAGGTCTAGCACAGTTTACTCAATACACCTCAAAACACTCTTTACTTTGTGTGTGTGTGTGTGTGTGTGTGTGTGTGTGTGTGTGTGTGTGTTTACACTACACAATTATGCGGATTCACGCTGTAAAGTTTGTTTTGAAGTACTTAACATCAATATCTCAATGTTTGTGCCTTTGTGATTACCGTTCACGCTACACCCTTGCTGCACTGAAGTCAAAAGTAAGCGGCCAGTAGTGGGTGGTGCTCAATATATAAATTTCAAATCCCGAAACAACCAAATAATAAATTTGATTATTGCTCACTGGGTTTTAGGAGGCCTGGTGTTCCTTGCCAGTGAGAAGTCCTGATCGTTCGGGTCCACATCGATTGACGGACGTCAGTCGCGGCGATTGGGCAATCTTGAGCATGGCCTACGATGGGTAACGTTGTAATATTCTGCTATGATACTTTGGCGTGTCATGCGTGTGCCGCGTGGTTAAACACCCGCTTCACACGCCAGTGATCCGGGGCTTGTTTCCGGATCCAGTCAGGGATATGCACTACTGACGAGCTCAAATGAGAGCGAAACTCAAGTATAGTGCTTCCATATTGACGTGGATAGGCCTTAGGTTCATACCAGAATACGATCAGCGTTGCCAGTAGTGGGTTGTGCTCAATATTTAAATTTCAAATCTCGAAACAACCAAAGTATACTATTGAGACTGGTCTTTAGTGTTATTTTCTCTAGAATTAATCACTGTCAATATTATATTAAGTGTTCATTAAATGTGGCAATATACCCACATATAGAATTATTAGCCGTACTCTAGCTTCAGTCTGTTTCCTAAAGCTGAATATGCCCGAACGACCATTTTGACTCGTATCGTTTGGGTCTTTGCCTAAGATCAAAGAGTAGTAATATCAAATACTGCCTTTGGTCTATCCAAATGCCCCCTTGACCATCACTATTCCCATTTCGATGAGAATTTTGATGGCCTTCCTTGGAGGGCAAAGGCTAATATCCGGGGTAAGGGCCCATTCCTTTGCGCCCCTCACATCGGCCTCCCCCGTACCACACACACACACACACACCCATACACTTGGACTCAAACCCGGTTGCCCGAAGCCTATTTGATCTACTTAAATATATAAGTATTCTACATGCCCGGGGCTTGCCTCACTGTCTTCGAATGGTCTCGGGGGCGATCCGGGGAAGCCGAAGCGACCGGCGTCGGCACGGGCGGAGCGGTCGGTGGGCGCGTGCCCCCGGGAGAAACCGGAAGTCAATCGGAAGTGACACAGGAAGTAGTCAACCGGACGTAACCCAAGAAATTACCCGCCAATTGTTTGAAAATGAGGTTCGTTTTTCAGGAGGTCCGGTTGCGGAGATATACCCTTCATATAAGGAAATACGACTCCCGAGACCTCCTCCACGGCCCTCACTTACTACCTGACTACAACGTATCTTACTACCTTGGGTGTGAGTTAGGGCATGTGTGAGTGTGTGTGGATTATGTGTGGGTGGTGGGGTGTGTGTGTTAGTGGATTTGGGATGTATATGTGGGTAAGGAGATGTGTATTTCTGGGTAGGGTTATGTCTGTTGGTGGGGATGTTTGTGTATAGGTTGGGGATGTGTGAGTGGGTGCGAGATGTGTGGGTTGGTGGGGATGTGTGTGTGGGTGGGGAATGTGTGGTCGATGGAGGTGTGGTTGGGGGATGGGTGGTTGTGGGTGTGAGTGGGTGGGTAGAGGATGTGTGAGTGGGAGATGGGTGTATGGGTTAAGATGTGTATGTGTGTGGGTGCGAGATGTTTGTGTGGGTGGTGAGTGTGTGTGGGTTGGGGGAATGGGTGAGGGCAATGTGTGTGGGTGGGGGGATTGTGGGAGGGGTATGGGTCCGTTGATGGGGTATGTGTCCCTGGGGGGGGGGGGGGGTGATGTTTGGAGTGATGTGGGGGTGGGTGGGAGATGTGTCACATAACATGGTAATTTGCATTGTTTATGTTTACAACATTCATTTGACAATACTTTTTCCCTTCCTATGTGAATGTATAATGCGCCATTAATGAACGAAAGATGAGTGATTGGAAGGGCCGAATGTAAGACTGGCCTGCGTGCCCAATTTCTGACCCTTTTAAAATAAAGTTGATTTGATTTGATTTGATTTGATTTGCATTCATTATATAAGCCCTACCCATGCCTCTTTCCCTTTAAATTGGTGCATTTGTGCTTTAATACATAACAGCTACTACCAAGTTGTTATTATCTGATTTATGTTTTGTATGTCAAAGTTACCTTAATAATTCTTGTATATTATATTAGAAATAGATGTAATAAATTATGTACTTTCTTATCACCACATGTGAGATATCCCTGACACAACAGAAGAAAGATTTCTGAGCGAGCGGGAGTCAGTCTTTAAAGCTAGATGACACGCTCTCTTGGTACGTATTAGATGAAGGTTAATGGCAGTATCTGAGGGTGAAGCTAAGTTAGTTGCATGTCCTAAGACGTCGCAATCAACCCTAGCATTTTGGGTGCTTTGTAATAGACTAGGTAGGATTGCGCTCATTAATTTGAGATTGATTATTGAACGCAAATATACCATTGTTAAACATCAACTCAAGGTGGCCTGCTTCCAGCTATTTAGAATTATGTATGTGGGATAACTGTATTTATATGTCAAGTGTCTGTGGGATAACGTTATAGATGTGCCAAGTGTCTCCGGTAAAAATGTATAGATGTGCCAAGTGTATCTGTGAAAACTGTATAGATGCACAGACAGGTGTCTGTGGGATAACTGTATAAATGTGAAAAGTGTCTGTGGGATAATTGTATAGATGTGAAAGTGTCTGTGGATAACTGTATAGATGTGCCATGTGTCTGTGGGATACCTGTATTGAAGTGCCAAGTGTCTCTGGGATAAATGTATAGATGTGCCAAGTGTCTGTGGGATAACTGTATAGAGTGAAAAGTGTCTTTGGGATAACTGTATAGATGTACCAAGTGTCTCTCTGATAAATGTATAGATGTGCCAAGTGTCTGTGGGATAACTGTATAGAGTGAAAAGTTTCTCTGGGATAACGGTATAGATGTACCAAGTGTCTGTGCGATAACTGTATAGATGTGCCAAGTGTCTCTGGGATAACTATAGATGTGCCAAGTGTCTCTGGGATAACTGTATAGATGTGCCAAGAGTCTGTGGGATAACTGTATAGATGTGCCAAGTGTCTGTGTAATAACTGTATAGATGTGCCAAGGATCTGTGTGATAACTGTATAGATGTGCCAAGTGTCTGTGGGATAACAGTATAGATGTGCCAAGTAGCTCTGGGATAACAGTATAGATGTGTCAGGTGTCTCTTGGATAACTGTATAGATATGCCAGGTGTCTCTGGGATAACTGTGTAGATGTCTCAGGTGTCTCTGGGATAACTGTATAGAAGCCATATGTCTCTGGGATAACTGTATAGATGTGCCAGGTGTCTCTGGGATAACTGTATAGATTCCAAATGTCTCTCGTATAACTGTGATTGATTGATTGATTTAGGAACCGACATCACAGCATTCGGGGCATTCCCATAAGCGCTCCGTCCCCATTCTCAGCAGCCAGCGAAGAGTTTCAACACTAATAGTACCAGTAGCAATCTGATTATATGTCCGTCTCGCCTTTCCTCTGAGCGTTGATCGTCGGCCAGATCACCTTGTCACCCCTCGCTGTCTCATTCTTGCCAGACCATGGTGATCCCTTTGCTCCTCCGAGGTGTACACATGCTCCCACAAGGTCGCAACCACATCTGCTTTGTCATGCATCAATACTCCACAAAGTTTTGCCGAGCCAGCCAATCTATCCGCCTGTTCATTCCCCAGCACACCAGCATGCCCCGGAGAAAAGATCCAGACGATGCTTTTCAACCCTGACTTCCGAAGCGAAGCAAGCCACTCTGCACGAAGCTTGCCTGTCTTCACTCTACTCAGCATGCTTTCTGAGTCAGTTACAATCACGATGTGTGTGTGTATCGTATTCTCTCATCCAAGCTGCACTGACCGCCTCCACCTCCATTCTTAAGCTAGATGTTGTGGTATCATATGCCAGGCTCTCCTGCACCAAACGTCGACCATTGGCTTTTGCTAAGAATCCCCAGGCACTTCTCCTACCTCTCAACACCGACCCATCTGTGTAGATAATCACATCACCTGAGCGAGCATTATCCTGAATTAGGTGCTGGATTTCCACTTCCGTGGCCCCTGCTGGCCACTCCCTGCACTCCTGGCTCAATGTGATTATAACTCTACATAAGTCTGACTGCTCCGCTGACACTCTGACCCACTCTTCTCCTCTCCTAATGTTCTCCTATGGGCACACCTGCCTGATCGTATCCTCCGCCTGAGCCATCCATGATTTCCCTCTTATCAGTCGCTGACCCTTAACGGCGTCCAGCGCCTCATGCAACGGGTGATCTGTGTCTGCAGCTACTCTGAGGTATGCCTTCGCCTGCATCACCTTGAGCCTACCTGCAACAGACGGCAAACCAAGGATGTAACGCATACACACAACTGAGGTGTCTGTGGTGCATCCCAGAATGACTCGCATCGCTTCGTTCTGTGTGCGTTCTAATTTTACCAGCTGACTCTTTGAGACAGTGAGCAGTCCTAGTCCATAATCAATCACTGAGAGGATCAGTGCTGGTATAGTGTGAAAAGCATTCTCTGCTCTGTGTCCATTGCAGCCATAGTTTTAAGTGCATTGAGTCCCTTTAGAGACCTTGTCACAACCGTCTCCACATGGTCCTTGAAGGACAGGCTCCTGTCAAATGTGATTCCCAGATACTTCAGTTTGTTCTCACTGTTGACGCTTCTACCATCTATCGTGAGGCTTGGGACATCAGATCTCACAATCCTGTTGTCCAGAGAGCACCACAAAACAGCTGCCTTTTCTGGGTGTATGACAGCACTCATATCAGTGCATCAGTCAATCACATTGTCTACTGTTGCCTGTAGCTCCTGGGCTGTTTGCTCCCTATCTCTTCCCTGCCTATATGCAAGAACATCATCTGCAAATGTTAGTATCCTTCCAACCCCTGGTGCTTCTAGGTTTGCAATCTTTCTCGTATACACATTAAAGAGCAGCATTTTTTCGGAGACGCCTGGGGGTCGCACTGGAGCTACTGAGTTTGTGCTTTGTGTGACGCTTTCCACGCCGCAGAAAGAGAGTGAGTCATATGGTTTAACAACCCGGTGCAATGAAGTCGGACCTGTCGAATTTCACGCGAATATTTTAAAACTCTACTGAATTAATTAAATTGGCTAGTGAATTATAAAGAGACAAAAAATGTGGTTGATTGCAATGAAGTGTAAAATTAATGCAATTAATTTTTAGCAGCCATAGTCGTTATTCGTAGTGACAACATCACGACAACGGGTCAACCCATTATGCTCCGTTCCTGTGCCAGTCAATATCACATACATTGCTCCACACTGCCCCTTGTGAACAGTGGACCCGACAAGATTCTCAACAAAACCTGACCCACGCATGAGCATGCGCGAATAAGACCGTTTCCGGGGTCATGAGAAACATATATGTGCGATGAAATGGCCCCTTGCTCACGAATCGCAGTCTCTGATTACACGTTGACGAAATAGCAAGGCGGCGAAACAACACGAGCGTTACATTAAAGCCTCTTCTGGGCGTGGTTGTGAAACAGATGTAAGACAAGCTAGTTACTATGTCACAGATTCATCTTCGTTGTATATCGAACATTTAGTCCATTCATAGACCAGCTCTGAGGCGGAAATGCTACGGACACAGTTTGTAATCCCGCATACCGAGTTCAAAACACAGCTACAGGCTATATGGCAGCAGACCGTCTTGAGGTGGGTTTATACGAAATGTTATGAGTGCCCATCGTTCAGAAAGCAATGGCAAACTACTGAACGTAAACTTGCCAAGAGATCACAAACAGCAAAACATACCGTGGTTTACTGCGACGTCCTGTAAAGTATATGCAACTAACGTTCAAAGTCCACACATGCGCAGATCCTCTCTTCGGTATCTCCCTCAGCGTGTAATTGCAGAATCACACCCATCGCTTGAGTCGCTTATGCGCCCTGCCTCCCTAAGAAAACCCAGGATGTCAGCTTGGTGGATTGCTAGTCCAGCTAGTCAGCCACTCCCGCAGGCTTATCTGCTCATTCGTTTATTTAACTGTACAACAAGTACAGGAAGCACGGGACTCTTGTAATCGCTTTAATGGGCATATGGTGCTAGAGCCATACTCTATAGTCTGTTCTTCACTCCATGGGTCAAGCGGTCAATATCACACGGGCCTCCTTAACTTCCTGAGACTGTTCCTGGTACCCATTCTAGCCACACGTGTATCCATGACTCCGTCACCACTCTCTGGAGACAGTTGAGAAACCACACATGTATCCATTACTGCGTCACCACTCTCCGGACACATATGACAAACCACACTTGTATCCATGACTCCGTCACCACTTTCTGGACACAGATGGCAAACCACACTTGTATCCATTGTGACAAAACGCCAATGGCCCATGTCCTCATGCCTTCTTTGGGTTTGGGTAAACAGGGGGAAACAGCTGTCGGGAACCCTCAGTTCTCTTATTCGCTCAATCAACATGGAAGATAGTTCTCTGGGTTACTTTAACAACACGATCTTTTAATAGAACCGAATCTTACCGATCGGCCAGGGCGGACAGGGCTGGTCGAGTTTGATATGACTCTGACTACCCAAGACCCCGTTCGCCAAAACATATATCCAGTGCCTTTTCGAAAGAGAAGGCCCTGGAAGCCGAAATCCAGAAGCTTCTGGACGATGACATCATCACTCCTTCGACTTCTCCTTATAATGCCGGGGTTGTCTTGTTGAGGAAGCCCAGTGGGGAGCACCGCCTATGTATTAATTACAGGCATTTAAACAATTGTACGACATTCCAAGTTGAACCGTTACCGAACACAAATCAACTGTTTGCCAGACTAAATAAGGCAAAGTACTTTTCGAAAATTGATCTAAGCCGGGGATATTATCAGATCCATGTGAAGCCCGAGGTTCGCCCCTTGCTCGCCTTCAGTACTCCGAGCGGGCATTACGAATTCAAGGTGATGCCATTTGGGCTGAGCAATGCACCCAGTGTGTTCACCCGCATAATGAGAATGTTATTAGAGCCTTTAAAGGATCCCTCTGTGGTCTCGTTTATGGATGATATTCTCATCGCGTCTGACAATCTGAGGGATCACCTGAAGTCCTTGGGACAGATCTTCACAAGGTTAAAAGAGGAAGGGTTAACCGCCCGTCCAGCCAAATGCATGATTGGCTATCAATCCTTGGAATTTCCGGGAGATACTATTACCCCAGGGGGACTAGTACCGGAAGAAAAGAATATTGAAAAGGTCAGACTCGCACCCCGTCCTAAATCCAAAAAGGATGTTAGGTCTTTCTTGTCTCTGTGTGGGTTTTACCAGAAATTTATTCCGAGGTTCAACGAAATTGGGGCGCCGTTAACCGAAGCCCTGAAGAAAGGATCGCCAGATCCTATAGTCTGGACTCCGAGCTGTGAGGAAGCTTATGGGAAGTTGAAACAGGCTTTGGTGGATAGGCCAGTCCTGCAACTCCCAAAGTTGGAGAAAACGTTTGTTCTAAGAACCGACGCGAGTAACATAGGGATTGGGGCAACTCTGTTGCAGGAAGGGCGAGATGATCCTTCGGTGCTATGTCCGGTGGCTTATGCAAGTAGAAAACTTTTACCCGCGGAACGGAATTACTCAACCGTCGAACGGGAATGTCTGGCTCTAGTGTGGGCGGTACAGAAATTTCAACCTTATCTGTATGGAGTACCGTTCAAAGTGCAGTCCGACCATCAACCTCTGACGTTTTTGGCAACTTCTAAGAAACTGAACGCGAGGTTAATGAGATGGTCATTGCTCCCACAACCGTATCAGTTCACGGTCGAATACATCCCCGGAAGGGAGAAGGTGGGAGCGGATTTTCTATCACGGCATCCTATGATTGAATGTGAGGGTGGGGCCATTCGAACAGAACCTCTGACAGTAGAAAGTTCGTAGGGTTCGACTTTCTTAAGATGGGGCCTATGTGACAAAACGCCAATGGCCCATGTCCTCATGCCTTCTTTGGGTTTGGGTAAACAGGGGGAAACAGCTGTCGGGAACCCTCAGTTCTCTTATTCGCTCAATCACCATGGAAGATAGTTCTCTGGGTTACTTTAACAACACGATCTTTTAATAGAACGATTAGATATATGTCTTGTCTTGGGGGAAAACCCGATAGGGCACCTTGCACCAAATACGCACTAATGTAAATTCTTAGGCCAGCAATGTCGGTTTAGTCACCTACCATTTGTAGACTGCCTCATGTCTATTTGACACTTCAAAGAGTGCGACAGATGAAGCTACTGGTTGATTGAAAGGGTCATTCTTTTGGAGGTAAGAACAGAGCTGAAGGTCTCGACAGGGCTTCTACCCGGAAAGTTATGTTTTAACTGAGTCCTTATCAAGTTTTGGGCCATACCAGGCCAAGGGTATGATCTCTATAAGATAGAGCCAATGCTGGCCCGAAAGAATGACCATCAGCCTTTTCCAACACCTCGCCAGTCATCTCGATACGCTAGTATCGAGTCAGTTTGTATTCGGGACTGGACCCCTCATAAATATCAGACCCATCCATCCTTGTCTGAGACAGTGAAGGATACCTACCCAATTCCCGCTCAGGAACTATTTCCCTTTGTAGGAACTTTTACTTAGCATTGTGACCAGGGATCACAGGACATTTTCCCACGAACATTATTCTGGTTCCACGGAGGCCTGTTGTTAGCCCAACGTACCGGGAGGGAAAGCACGGAGGACTTATGATTCGGTGAGCGGTATGTGGACAGAACGGACCTTGACTACAGCTTGGTCTATGATGTAAAGCCATGAGGCTCTGTGTCTGAACTAAATCTGTGTCCCGTTTTGTCTATAGTGAACTATCTGTTTTAACTGCCTTGATGTTTTCCTGTGCTGTTCTTTATTAGGTTATTAAATAAATACGTTATATTTTACTCAGTCGATCGCCATGTTATCTATGCGTCAGCCAGAAAGACACGTCAGGGAATAGGTCCCGAGGTCGAAAGAGAGAGTGACAGTGAGTCCGTGGAACGGAGGAGGGTTGGCAAGCAAAGACCTATCCCAGCCAGGGTGAAAGAATAATTTTGAAACATTGTGACATAGTTATTTGGTACCCTCCACATAGCTTGTTACATCCATGATGCCGTCATCACTCTCTGGAGATAGATGATAAACCACACTTGTATCCACTGCTCCGTCACCACTCTCTGGAGAAAGATAAGCAACCACATTTGTATCCATGACTCCGTCACCACTCTCTGGAGACAGATGATAAACCACACGGTGTATCCACTACTCCGTCACCACTCTCTGGAGAAAGATATGCAACCACACCTGTATCCATTACTCCCTCACGACTCTCTGGAGACAGTTGCGCAACCAACAGGTACCAGACTTGGCATGTTATCTCTCGGGACATTGGTATGCAGCCTGTTGAAAATAACATACATACAACCCGTGGGGAAACATAACCACTCTACACTCAGTCTCTGTCAGTCCGTGTGCGTTATGCTGAATAATGGAGATGAACGTTGTTGCCGTGTTGGGAAGAGCGACTCTACATTAACCTGACTCCCATAGATGCGACTTTATATCAAGACCCCGTCGTTAGATTGTATTTATGTGATAAAACCTACAGTTTCCATATGATGTACAACCATCAAACCAGACCGCGATAGAAATCATGAGAATTATTTTATTTTTTAAGCTTGCAAGTCCGTCAGCTATTCCGCCCGTTCTTTCACTAAATTTACATCTCAGTGCTATTTCACTTAATTATATGACCTTCATTCACAACAAACATTTCACAGACTGACAGAAATAAGAAATCAAACAATCACACGAAGACAAAGAATTAATACATTAAACAATGATGTATACACTGGATGAAGACAAAATAAGTATGCGGTTCTGAAAATACATTTTCATTTCTTTAAAATTCCATTTATTGTTTTTTTCAACGTTATATGTTATATTGGTGTCCTATGGTTAAGATCACACAGAAAAACAAATAAAATCAATCAATGCATTTAATTGTAAGGGCTTCTCTGCTTGACTTAGAGCAAAATGTTCAGTAGTAGATTCACATTAAGGCGTGGCTGTTGATTGTCCACACTGACCACTCAGGTGTGATTTAATTAACTGTCCATTGCTGCAGTTTACAGATGCTAGCCAATTATCTGTAAGTGAAGAAAACCACAGAACTAGTTCATGGGGTGCTGGACAAGGACAAGACAGTGGTTGAGTAGTACCGAAAGATACATCTGTCTCAGGGCTAAGTTGTGCAAAAGCTAGAGGGATTTCTGTCAGGTGTGAAATTAATAAGGGATAGGAATCGCAAAGATGCCAGATCTGAGAATGCTGAAGGTGAGATTGTTGAGATGGGATTGTCATCCAAACGCAGAGTCTGTAAGAGGTTGAGATTTCTGAATGTTGAGTTTGTAATGTGTGTTATATTGTTGGAGCTCAATTCAACGTATGTCAAACTTGGCGGAAAAGTGTTTGGTTCAATCCTTGTGATTAGATTGTAAAGCAAATATAAATAGGAAAGTCCGGTCATGCTAGCAACATCTTGTGGTACAGATACAAGACTATTATCTGTAAGGTCTAACGTTTTTAGAGAAGCGGGAAGTGAGCCAGCAGGAACATCAGATATTCTGTTATTAGATAAGTTCAGTGATCTTAGACTTGTTAAGTTAGAGAAATTTGCTGCTCTCGTCAGAATCCCAACAGAATCTAATGATAAGTCGAAAAGCTTCTGAGCATATGGGGACCCTGTTATTTTTTCAATTTCAGACAAATTTGCAACATTGTTGGAACTTAACAAGAGGGAATCCAGATTGGAAAGTATTGATAAAGCTTGTGGTACTTGAGTTAAGCCGGTACCTGAAAGGTAAAGAGAATGTAGTGTATCTTTGATAGAGCTAAAGGCGTCGTCAGGGATTGATATCAAAGGATTGCCACCTAAGTCGATGATGTTTAGCAAATGGCAGTCAGAGATCCAGCCGGGCCATGAAAATAAACCCACGTTGTTTAGTAACAAGAATCTCAAGAGTTGCCGCGATCTGTGTTAGTGTGGCAGCATCCCAGTCTCGTATCCTTGTATCACGAATAGCTAGGTTGTTCAGTTTGGTCAGTTTCTTTAGTGCTGTTGGTAAACTGGTGAACCTTGCTCCGTAAATTATTACTCTTTGCAGTGTTGCCGCCGATGTGTCTAAGGCGTCGTCAGAAATATTTGTGAGTGGGAGACGTAACAACCAAATTACTGTAAGGCCGGGAGGCATACTACTGCTGGATATACTGGTTATATTTCCATCCTGAACAAGAATATAAAACAATACAATTGAAAAGTATTCGGTATAAGTAGATGCACGGTTCATATAAAATATATATCACGCTTTCATCTCGGCCCGCCGAATTATTTCTTGATCCTGTGTTAGTTCTTCTGCCACATGCTTCCTTATGCTCTAGGAGTTTACTGTGCCATGTGTCTACATCTATGCTGTTCGCCCTCTGCCTCTTGTTCCTGTGACAGTGCCTTCCCTCGCTGTTGTTTCTAAGCCACTGTGATGTTTTATAGGGCCAACGTCTTGCTGTTTCTCTGACGTGATAGTGTTGTGTGTAGTGTTGTGTGTAGTGTTGTGTGTAGTGTTGTGTGTAGTGTTGTGTGTAGTGTTGTGTGCCGGTTTTCCCTCAGATCATGCAGAATGACATTTTTTTTTTTGGGGGGGGGGGGCGGGTTTAAGATACTCTAAAAGTGTTTCATAACATGTAGTTCAGAACCCCAAAACGTTCATATTTTAGTGATTGAAAAATGATCCATGGCTCACATGAGCAAGTTGACACAGTCATGATACAAGTTCTCAAACACTGTAATGTCTTTGCTGATGTTGTTCTGAAGGTTCTTAGTCCTGTTTGAAATCTGCATTGCTGTGGTCAATCCACGTGAGTGTGTTTTTTTTTTTTTTTTTTGCCAGTCTCACTTGTGGATGATTAATATATTCAAATGTTTGTATTACGTTCAGTAATTGCTTTTTATTTTTTATTTTTATTCTCAGTGTATCATGAGCGACAGGCAGGAAGTTGTACTCCCGTAGCAATGTCTGAGAGTAGAATCCCGTGATCTGTATATCTGTGTTATAGAATTGGAATTCCAATAATAATGAATACATCCGAATTGTCACTCTTCTCATGAGACTTCCGGTCACCAATATGGCGGTTAGGCAGTGAACCGCTACGGCCTCTGGAATATTTATCCTTGTGGCTGCGGTTTGTATTCACATTTTCCTCATGTTGGACTGGTAGTATATGGTTCCAATGCCCTGCTACTGTGTAAGTGCGTGGCGCGACTCTGTGAGCTGTGAATTGCATGCGGAATGCTTTTACATCTGTCCGCTTTTATTTGTACAGTGAACTGCATGTTCGAAACAATGGCTACCGGCTGTTTGCTGAATTGAGTGATTTGCCTTTTCGGTTCACGAGTGCATTTTTCATGAGACCCCTAGGAGTCCACGCTATAGCTAGGGAGCTCGTGCTTTGTGCGACGACATTTTGTGCTGACACTTGATCCGGTACTAAGATTCAACCTCAGGCAGGGCCGGATTTAGACTTGATAACACCCTAAGCTATTTGAAATATAGGGCCCTTTATAAGTCCAGATATTCTAGTCGGACAATATTTTTTGGGTCCCCCACTTTCTTGGGGGCCCCAAGCTATAGCCTGTGTAGCTTATACGTAAATCCTGCACTGAACTCAGGTCTGTGTCAGCTACACGGAATGACATACCCTAACCAGGTGAGACCCGTCTCGACCACAGCAGGATTTGGCAGTAAACAATGAAACAAAACAAAGTGTTAAGATTCTGATGGAAATACCAAACATGAACTTGTATAAATTCCCTACAAGGTCTCCAGGCCTAGCAAGGAAAAAGTAGACCATGTCAATAGCAGATCCATGGATGAATAATAAATTGATGAGTACATGAATGTCTGCTTGTTCTTTCTCCGTGAGATTATGACAGACAAAGGGAGCTCCATGACAGATACATGTCCTCTTAGTGTATGTCCTAGGCCTTCACATTTTCTGGGCCTCACAACTGACATTCTAACAAATGTGGAACGCCCACAGTTTAATGAGGCTGGATCGAGCAAGAACAGAAGTGATGGGAAGCTATAATCCTACCTCTGATAAACATTGATCGAGTCCACAGTCTTGGCAATATATGTGGAAGTATGTTATTTCATTGGACTCGGGATTCATTAGCACTGCTATTTCTATACATAATTTTATACATACTTAAAATGTGTAAATAGTTATTTAGTAACCAACTTCGGCTACATTAAAATATGTGTGTGGTAAAGTAGCGATCTTTACTCGAAAATAGAAGTTAAACAATCTTACCTCAAATGAGAGTTTTGTTATTTGACTCACATTGGCTCCCGTGTTCAATGGCGGGATTTCTTGGAGATTGTAACATGTTATAGTATCTTCATCACACACACATCGCTGTGGATATACAGACGACAAACTTAACATGACCAGCTCAAACCTAATACATTGGGAGACGATTGTTTTAGAAATGTAACTCCGTGAACAGTTCCAGGACTAGTGGCACACAACACTGTCAGTATCATCATGTAGCCAGACTTGTGTAGAACATGGCTCTCATCACAACCCGCCGGACAGTGCCTCCATTCTTGACCAGTTCTCCTGTCTCATGTAGTTTCATGTCCAACATGTTCTGCTTCTTCTTTCAAAAATCATGCTTTTCATTACGGCACTTTATAATCCACTGTAATGATTCTTACTTCTAACGTATTCCACTTTCCGTGACGTGTTGCTGTTAATCTTTTAGAATATAAGTATTTTCCTTGTCTGCTATTCACTGGTATTATAAAATATAACAACTGGTAAAGGCATAGATTCCCCGAGAACCAACGAATGCTAACTCTACAGAGTTCGTGTACTAACCTAATTTTAAATACACCTGAGGAGATCTGTGCACTAATAGATTATTTGACGTACAGTTTTGATGATTACTGAAATCAAGCCAATCTTGACATGAGATGTTTAGTCAGGAGATAACATCAGAAACTAGTTAACGGGAATATACGGTATGTATCAGTTTTTGAAAAACTGTAGATGTAAAGCTTTAAAGAAGACTTCAGAGAAACATAATTTGAAATATAGTACTACACATGTACAATCAATTGTAAGCCATATACAATATGTACGTTGGCGATCAGATATATCGCAATACGAATAGTTTATACTATAGGGACATTTTAGAATAATCACAACACCACGAGATATTTTATTTCATTCCTTCTTCTTCTTCTTCTTCTTCTTCTTCTTCTTCTTCTTCTTCTTCTTCTTCTTCTTCTTCTTCTTCTTCTTCAGCGTTCCGAGCCATTGAGGTTCTTTGCTGCAGAAACAATCCGTCTCCATTCCTCTCATTGGTTGACCCTCTCTTGCCAGTCGTTGATTCCAAGTGCTTGTAGGTCTGTATATATATTATCTCTCCACCGTCTTCTTGGCCTACCTCGGGGTCTACGGTCATTTATTTCCTGAGTGTAAGCGAGTTTTGTTTCCCTATTATATTCCATTCTTTCTATATGCCCCAGCCATTGTAGTCTATTCCTTCATGATATCAGTGATTTGCGAGGACTTAAACAGATATTTCATTAGTAATGAAGGAACTAAATGAAAACGAAATGGCTGTCAAATTGTGTGTGTGTGTTATGAACTGAACATGCCCGGGACCAGCCCCGGTGAGAACAACACAGCATAAGACAAAAGAAAATAACCAGACAGCACAAAAGAACTTTTTCCGACAAACAGAGCGGAACCAATAAACCAGTATAAACTAGGACTAGCAATCCACACAACCACGAATCTCAACAATAACCGACGCTGAGGAAGCAGGTTTGACGAGACCGAATTTGGAATTTTATTTTTTTCGATATTTGGAAATTGGAATATATATATATATATATATATATATATATATATATATATATATATATATATATATATATATATATATATATATATATATATATATATATATATGTCTGTGTGTGTGTCTGTCTGTGTGTGTCTGTGTGTGTGTCTGTGGTGTGTGCGCATGTGTGTGTTACACCTCATGAGATAGTAATACATGCATGTTTAGATCACATCACATACATAATTCACATATTATATTATGCACAACAGACGACTGGACTTAACAGATAGAGACACTGGACTTTATTCTTATAACTCATCATCTCATCTCATCTCATCATGTTCCTCTTGTACGTTGCTGGGTCGAGGTGAAGTATAAACATCGGGAGAGTGCCCGCTTATGGGCTTCATGTATCGCTATTCCCTTGGACTCTGTTATTCCCTGCGTCCATCGTTTACGTGGTCGGCCTCTTCCTCTTATTCCATCTGGTCTGTACATCATTGCTTGTTGTGGTAGACAGTTAGTTGGTAACCTACTTGCATGGCCAAACCATTTGACTTGCTGCCTTCTAATAAAATCTAGTGCAGCTATAACCCCCACTTCAGTCCTGATTTCTTCATTTATGATCTTATCTATTCTTGATACATTGAGTTTTCTTCTCAGGAATCTCATTTCTGTTGTTGTGATTTTCTTTTCTCCTTTTCTGGCATTTTCCAGGTTTGGTAATGGTAACATAGAGTTGGTAGGAAGATATTGTTGTAAAGTGCTTTCTTAGTAGTTATTGATACACGTTTGTTATTTAGTATTGGTGCCATTTGTCCAATGAGTTGGTTTGCCTTATTGCACATATTTTCGATCTCGTCTTCTGATTTGCCATTTGATGATATTATACTTCCTAGGTACTTGAAACTCTTTACTTGTTTCAAGGGATGTTCGTTTAGGTGAATCGTTGTTGCTTTTTCTTCTTTAGTTATTGTCATTACCTCTATTTTACTTGCGCTAATTTTCATGTTATGTTCCCTACACATTTCGTTTAGACTATTCACGTGGTCTTGTAATTCAGCTTCAGATTTTGCTATTAGTGCTTGGTCGTCCGCAAACAGGAGTTCTCTAATGGTTAGATTTGCAGATGGTTCTTTTTCTGTGTTCTCGTCATGCGGTATTCTTGCTGTCTCTGCTTGGCTGGTTTCTTTACATATATTGTCTATATATCTCCCGTGTGTTGCCGGGGCCCATAAGGGAAGCAAAGAATAGCAACACTGTAGCCTACCACGCATGTCGTAAGAGGCGACTAAGGAGGTTCGATGGTTCCGTCTACGTGCTATTGACTCAGTGCGTGGCGCGACACTGGGAGCTGTGAGTTTCGTGTGAAATGCTTGTGAATCTGCCTGCGGTCTTTTGGAACGTGACTGCATGTTCGGGGCGATGGCAGCTGGCTATGTCCCAGAGTTGACCGGTTTTGCCTTATGCAGAAATGCGTGGCTGCTGGGCTTCTGGTTGACTGCGGCTGCCATCGGCGATGAACTGTATTTTCGTGTACTGTGTGGGTGAACATTTAGGAAACATCCAGATAGGAAAATGACTGCCGATTCCATCAGAGATGAACTGGGTGTTGCTTGGGTGACTGGTGTGTTGACATTCTGGCGGCGGCATTATGCACAGTGTATCTGTGCAGGCTGTTGTTTGTCAAGACTCCTGTCTTTTCCACTTTTCACATTGGGCAGTGGGGAGCATTTTGTGTGATATTCACTGGCACAGGAACGAAGCATAATGGGGACGACCTGTTGCTGTGAAGTTGGAACTGCGACTAACTAACTAACTAATTGTCTATATATGTTATGAACAAGAGAGGGGACAGGACACAACCTTGTCGTACTCCAGACCTTATGGTGAAGGGTTCTCAGTGTCCTCCAGTTGCTCTCACTATGCATTCACTGTTGTTGTATAAGCTTACTTATAACTGATACAATTAAACTGAAATATTTCTAGGTAATGCGCGGTAGTAAAGGCAACAGCGTAGTGCAAGATGGCATGGGTATACGGGGTGCGTCTAAAAGATATTGAGACTGGGTCATCAGTATTTTACTGTGTTAACAACTGAATTACAAATCAATAAGTCAACATTATCCCAATTAAAGTGATTCTTCTTAAAGTAATTCACGCCAAAGTTGTTCCTCTAAATGTGATTTCCCTTTAATGGAACGAACGAACGAACGAACAAACTTTATTTTAAAAGGGTAACAAATTGGGCACAAATTGGGTCTTACATTCGGCCCTTTCAATCACTCATCCTTCATTCATCAAATGTGCATGTTACATTAACATAGGGGTAAAAACATTGTCAAATGGATTTTGTAAGCACAAACAATGCATATTACGCATGATACATTCACATGAGAAAAAAAAAAAAAAAAACATCAAATGAAAGCTGTAAACATAAACAGTGCATATTGCAATGTTATGAGACACATCTCCCATCCACCCTCATATCCCGCAGCAACCAACACATCCCCCACCCACCAAACCTCCCCCATCCGCCCACACATACCTCCACGCACTCACACAGAACCAGGCGAACATACATGCCGCCACACACCCACTGAACCCCCACCCACACACATTTCCCCAAGAAGAAGAAGAAGAAGAAGAAGAAGAAGAAGAAGAAGAAGAAGAAGAAGAAGAAGAAGAAGAAGAAGAAGAAGAAGAAGACGAAGAAGAAACCACACACACATACTCCCACCAACCCATGCATCCCGCACCTATCCACACACATATCCCGCACTCTCACAATTTTCCCCACCTACC
The DNA here is from genome assembly GCA_014155875.1 of Cepaea nemoralis. Taxonomy (NCBI): domain Eukaryota; kingdom Metazoa; phylum Mollusca; class Gastropoda; order Stylommatophora; family Helicidae; genus Cepaea; species Cepaea nemoralis. Next base: position 526,738 of record JACEFZ010009934.1, read on the forward strand.
CACACACACACATCAGCCAACCTACACCCACTCACCCACCCAATATTCGCCACCTCTCAACTACACATCCCCACCTATATACACATCCCCACCCATAAACACATCTCCCCACCTGCCCACACATATCCCCCACCCATAACGCAAAAACACACACCTCCTACCCACACACACACCGCCACCCACATATACCCCACCCACACACATCCGCCGCTCACACACATCTTCTCACAACTACACACCTCCCTCCACCCATACACTCATCTCTCACACACATCCACCCACTCACGTACTCATTCATCAACCACTCACACCCCCACATCGCCCACGCGCTCATCAACACATGCATCTCTCATCTACCCTCCCACCCACACACACCCCAACAACCCAGCCAAACACACATCCCCCATCCTCGCATTCATCCTTCAATCACCTACACATCCCACACCTCCCCCACTTCTCACACATCTCCGCTCCCACACAAAACTCCACCCATAAACACATTCCCCCCCACACACCCCCCACATACATTCCCCATACACATCCCGCCCACACATCTCCCCACCCTCTCACACATCCTTCACCTACAAACATCCTCACCACCCACACATACATCCTCCACCCACTCACATTTACCCCATCCACACTCACACACTCCCACCCACACAGACATATCCCATTCACAGAGACCCCCCACACTCTTCCCCCACCCCCATTACACACCCATCCCCCAACCCACACAATCTCCTACACACCCATTCACCCACGCAAACACACACTTCCCTACCCACACCCCCTCCCAAATCACCAACACCCACATACTTCCAACTATCCTCTCAAATATCCCCCCCCCCCCACACACACACACATATCCCTCACACACACACATACATCCACCACCGACTACACATCCCTTCACACATCCACACATCACCCATTAACCCATACACATACTTCACACACAACCCCTCCACACATACATTCCCCACACCCCCACACACACATATCCTTCACATACACACCAATACACACATCCTCACATCTAGACACATACATGATGCCTCACATGATCACTGAAACTAATAGGAACAAACTCCCACAATTTACACACAATTGAGACACTGACGATTGTCGTGAGAATTCTCGCAATTATAAGAAGTGGAGAAAAAATTGTATATTTACATTATGTAGCGTAAAAATTAGTGATGTAATTCAACTCTCTCTTTTTTCTCTCTCTTGCTCTTTCTCTCTCTCTCTCTCTCTCTCTCTCTCTCTCTCTCCTCTCTCTCTCTCTCTTCATAATCTCTCTCCGCACTACCCCCTCTCCCCTGCCCTTTCCGCTTACTTCTTCCCCTCCCTACATCGCGCATCTCATCCTACTCCTTCTCGATCTACCTCTCTCCATGTCCCTCTCTCACCTGCTATCTCAACTCTCATATCTTCTCTCTCCGCCTTGTCTCATGTTCACTCATGCGTCGTCGATCGCTCGTCTCTCCAATCCATCTCCGGGCTCTGCTCCACATCGCTCTCTGTCGGACCATGTATATGTCTCCACACCCTCGTCATCTCGCCGATCTCGGCTCTTACCGTCTCTGAGGTCAACTCGTCTCTTCATCGCTCTGCAGCTAACTCTCCTCGACGTCAGTCACATCACAGTAATGTTTATATAGCATGATAAAATCAGTGGTGCATCAAAATGATAAGATAGAATAAACAACAACAAAAAACTTAAACAAAAATAAAATAATGTAATTCGCACTGTTACAGGAAATCAAGTGGCATACAAAACGATACCTCCGTATACATATGAGTGAGATGAAATACATATAACTAAATATTGGAATAGCATGTTACATGACATGCGTGGGCTCAATCTCTCTCTCTCATCTATCTCCTCTCCTCCTCTCCTCTCTACGCTCTCTCTCTCTCTCCTCTCTCATTCTCTCTCTCTCTGTCTTTTCTCCTCCACTCCTTCTCTCTCCTCTTCCCTCTCCTGTCCTAC